>CM017558.1:18945922-19343355 GCA_007844125.1 Sinonovacula constricta
TGAGTATTGGTTTGATTGACCATGTTTTGGATAGTTTGTAGCGGATTTGGTCCCATACCACTGTTTGACATCGCCGCGGAGGCCATGCCATTCGAATGCTGCATATTGTACTCCGGCGGCGGTCGGTTCATGTATTGTTGCATATGCGACTGCCGTTGGTCCTGATGCAACTTGCTCTGCATCATCTGCTGTTGCTGCAGAGTCATCTGGTCGCTACCCATGAAGTTCTGCGATTGGGAGGTGTTTGGCATCATATTGGCCGCGGCTGAGAAACCTTGCTGTTGAGTTAGAGAGATGTTCTGCAGTGGCTGCCGTAGTTGAACATGCTGGGGTCTGCGACATCTGCATCCTGTGCGAGCCATCAGAGACCTGCATGTGCTGCGTCTGCGTGATCTCCATTTGCGGTGGCTGGTTGAAGTGAGCTACTTGGTTCTGAAGCTGCTGTAGCGACGACGGACCGCTGCTTTCCGACGTCGACACATTATGAGCATAGTGAGTAAGTTTATTGTTCATAGAACCAGCACCGGGATAAGGCGGGATTCCTGGCTTGCTTTGGTAGCCCATACCGCCTGGCGGTGTCGTGTTATACGGTCCTGCTGACCCACTCCGAGACATCCCGCTGTAGAAGTCTGGAGTGTAACCGTTTCTGGATCCAAATTGGTTGGTTTCAGACAAATCGCTAAACGGGTCGATAGCGGATTTGACCCTGTATTGGTCTGTTGTGTGGTGTTGCTGGTGCTGTGCGGCCATCTGTTTCAGTGTCTCTGCGGCAAGACCGCCTTCAGACATTGACGACTGGGAGGTGGGATGGACCGCTGGCCCTCGGAAACCAGGCGCCCGGACGGGTCCCGGACCTTGGGCAGGATCTACGTACATATTTGACGCGAACATATTACCACTGTCTGATGCTGAACTGGAGCTGTTGTTCAAGAACGTCTCATTACCTTCAGAGTCTTGAACACTTTTATAAATCTCGTCAAATTTGTTTAACTCATCAATAATATCCTGTGGTATAGCATCATCCTTATCAAACGTATTTAGAATATCCGCCAGCTCATTGTCAAGCTCGGCGGTATTGGCACCATTAGAGTTACTATTATTCCCACTATTATTGTTGCTTATAGCACTTGATTTATTCGCGGAGTCCTCTTTGGGCTCGGTCTTGCATTCGACCTTATTCTTGGAGTCCTTATCGGGTTCTCCTCGCTGTTGAGACTGGATTGTTTGATTGACTGTGACGTTCGTTGAGATCTTTGGTTCCTGGTGATTGCTGTTATTTATCTGATGGATTATATGAACAGAGACATTGGATGAGAGACCCTCGATGGTCGAGCTGCCGCTAGAAGCCTTCTTAGCCGGAGGACCGTCGTCGTCCTCAAACCGGTACACATTGTCCGCGTGGTTCTGGGCTTGAGCCTCGGATGCGTTGCCGTCGAGTTTATGCTTTAGACGCTTCTGAAAAGAAAGAAATTCATCTGTCAGTTTAAAAGAAAAATACATCGCCGCGAGACAATTACGGTCATTTTAGCGACGTCCAGCTATTTTGGTATGCGAAATACCAAAAACAAATGTCTGGGTAGAACCAGCGCCGCACCGCAATTCAACAAGGAGACTGTCATTTTATTTTGAAACGGTTTAAAAGCAAAACTTAATAGGCATTTTATCTTATATTTAAAAATATGATACATTAATTACAAAACAAATAGAAAGCATAAAAAAGCCAAGTCTTGTATGTACACGCTTTGACAGGCCCGTCTGTAACTTTTAATAAGTTGTTTCTTCCCATGAATAAAAACCGTACCTACATGTAGTTAAATGTTTTGTGTTTTAATATAGAAATGGTTGATTAAGATGTGTTTAAAACAGAGATGCTCGCCCTACAGATATCCCGGCAAGTAAAGTTAAGGTAAAGTGTCCATCAAAATGTATGCCCGTACTTAACATTGATCGTCAATACTTCAACATAACAGTCTACAGGAAAATAAACGTGATAAGATTTACCAAAACAGAGAAATCGTTGATCTTTAAACCTTTTTAAATGAAGCAACAATGGGAGAGTTAGACTTAGGGAATGTTCCGTGCTGCCCCTGTTTATCCTGTAATAGATCCTATCAGTGAATTTATTTAATTGTGCGTTCACTAAATCCCTGCACCGCCATTTAAACGCCTGTATCAGGTAACAGTGTTTGTTATCCGTTTACCAATGTTATACAGTGCAAACCCTTTTCAAAAGGTTTCAGTCGAAACCTAAAAAAACACACACAACAATTTCAACAATAGGTATCATATCACAAACCCGACAACTTTTAGGTATCTCCTCGCAGTGTTTTACTAATTTTAGAGAAAAAATTGCTTTGTGTCTGAACTTTCTATGTATAAAATAACCAAGTCGTGACAAACAGTGTCGACGCGGATCAGCCAGCTACCGCTGGGACCTGAAAGATGCGGTCCTGCACTATTGTCTGCCATGCTAGTCGCAATATGCTCACATTCTTATATATTTATCTGCAGAAAGTTAACTCTTAACTCGCTAAGCATGAACTGATCAGTCATAAGCAAAGACTGTAGATCCAGAGTTATCAGATTCCATTGGGATCATCATCTACATTATTTGCTTTTGAATCTATATTAGTATGCTGTTCTACCTACACATAGTGTTGTTAAAATGTAATAATTTACAATGTGTTAGTATTAATGGTAGCATGCCATGGACCAAGTACAGGTTATGATTCAATTAACGTTATGGTAGCGGACCTAGGGTGGGTTAATTCGCCCGCTGGCACAATGAGATATTTGAAACTTGTATCTAAACCTGCAAAGCACGACATGATCAGGTTTAATCAAATAGTATAGATCCAGATCAACAAACTCTCGCCGCAGCTCTTTGATCAAGATCTTTTGTTTGCTGCAGCCTCCAGTTATATATATATATATATATATATAGTTATCTGTTTGCTTACATGTCAGCAACTAACTTAGATGTTGCCTTGCTTATAAATACATGTAGCAAGATAAGGGTTATTATTTTTAGCGACAATATGCCGAGCGCCTCCGTTGCTGATTTCTAAATGTTACATGAATCTCCTGTTGTTACCGTCGTAATACAAGAAACTAATCTCGCATGGATACAAAATATGTACATGATAGACTAATCAGGTTCTGGCGTCACTTTCAGTCTGTATCGGGAAACCAAGACAGTTATTTTACACAGCAATAAGGTAAGTCTATAATAGAATGTCGTAATGCCCTTTTAATAGTCATCTACACAAAAAAGTAGTCGGTGTTGTGATGGTGGATCAACATGTATTGTTTTTTGTATATAGAAATATATGTGAGAATGTATGTATTAATAAACAAAGGATACTTCCACGGGTTTAGCTATAACATCAGTCTGATAAATACAAATTTTCTAAATAAAACTGATAAAAAAAGAAACGAAACGATTTTGTCTGGCTGTGGTAAGATTAGAAGGAATGTGTTATGCAAATGGTTTGTTTTGATATTTCTTGTATAATGTGCCATTAATTATATTTCAATTAGAGATAATCCCATTACTCTTATGATACACCTTACCAACCCGTGCTTAATAGGCTGGGAATTAAGCAAAGAAGTCGCTGTGATGCAGCTTAATAGGCTGGGAATTAAGCAAAGAAGTCGCTGTAATGCAGCTTAATAGGCTGGGAATTAAGCAAAGAAGTCGCTGTAATGCAGCTTAATAGGCTGGGAATTAAGCAAAGAAGTCGCTGTAATGCAGCTTAATAGGCTGGGAATTAAGCAAAGAAGTCGCTGTAATGCAGCTTAATAGGCTGGGAATTAAGCAAAGAAGTCGCTGTAATGCAGCTTAATAGGCTGGGAATTAAGCAAAGAAGTCGCTGTGGTGCTGCTTAATAGGCTGGGAATTAAGCACGAAAGTCGCTACGATGCTGCTTAATAGGCAAGTGGTGACAAAAGAGCACATACATATCTCTGGGTAGAGCAACAAAGCACTGGAAGTCAGCTAGAAGATCTCTCATTAAGTCCCTTGTCTCGACCGGGACTTGAACCCACACGGTTAGGGGCCGAGGATACAGAGGGGATACAGATATGATTATGTTTAATGCACAGTAATAAGTGAGATAACCATTCGCTGCAATGAATAAAAATGAGCATCTTTGACATGCATGTACAGTACTCTGCCCAGCACGACTTAATCACGCTTAAGCAAAGGGTTTGGATTAAGATCTGCTAGCTTTCCTCTTGGAAATGTATAATTGAAATACTACTAATGAAGTATAATTATGTGTTATTGTGTGCTTTTAAGTAAAAAGGTAAACAGTCAGTAAACAAATATACTCAATTATTAATATTGTAAGTAAAATTAAGGTGATAGTAATTAATGTATTTGTTTCCCTCAATGTTTCTACAAGTTTAAAGTATATGTTTTAACTGCATAGATATTTGGCCATTGAACCGATGTTATATATTAGTGACACTTATATCATTCTATACTGATAGGCTACATGGCATTTTGTGTTCAATAAAGTAAATCATATCATGTATAATAAATATCTTCACAATGTGGTGCTGAATCCGTATTAATACATCATGTAATCATTGAATGGAAGTGTTAACAACATAACCAAGAGTTTAGTACTGGTACGTAGCAGATGCAGAACGACCAGGATTTAACTACGTAAATATCTACATGTTATTGTCAATGATCCTACAAGGAAGAACGCTTCTTGATTTGGAGTGTGGAGAAAATTGTATTTAGAGTGTTTAGTATGCACTTTATTCTTAAAATCTAAACAAGTACTTTGTTTTGTTTGCTAAAACATGGCACCGACACAATAATGATCATTGTGGTGATGTCCAGTTTTAGAGGTAAAGGGTGGTTCTAGATAAATGTCCTACAGGTCAGATGGAAAACCCCGTCTGGGGACTCGAACCCACGCGGTGAGCTGCTGATGATATATCTTATGGACTCTAACAGCTCTGCCAGCAGCGTCTTACTCTAAGTATTAACAAGTTTAAAGAGAAAAATGACACGTATCTATTTAACGACACGACAATAACAAACATCAATAAGTAATAAAAGCAGTGGTTGATAATGAACATCTGAAAGTATAGTACGAACTATGGGCGAATCATAACAACAACAACAACAACAAAATAATGATGTTTAACAAGGTAAATGTGCAACACGCACAAACAACATTCCACCCATCACCTAGTGGTAAGATTGATGAATTTTTTTACTCAAATCTCAGCACAGAAAATTTGTCCACTAAAGATACTTTAAAAAGGGGCAAACATTTTCAGTCCATGCGAAAAGTAATTTAAAAACTACACCAAGTATGTATACTTATAACAACTTATATAAACTCAGCAGTACGTCGCAAGGAAGTGTAAATATTATCTTCGTGTACATTGTATAATGCACCGGTTAACATTTTGGCATAGAGACAGAACGCACTCTGCACAATCTCGATTCAACAAAACAAAAGATATCATTTACCTAAATCATAGGAGTAACTCCCAAGAATAAATATCCTACACAGTCCGCGCTAGACCAATATTCACCACAGAGTTAATTCCGCCTCCGAGCGTAAAAAGTTCCTTCAAAATGACTAGTCCGATTGTAACCCTAGACGCAAATCGAGAGACAGAAAAAACACCTCCACTCTGCTCATATATAGATCGAGCAGCAGAGAGACACTGGTCAAAGTCACCGAGAGAGAATAGTTCATTGGGGGGAGAGACACTCCAGTACAAGCCAAGACAGTGAAGAAAACAATTTCAAGTATTCCTTCGTTCATTCACTGGTTTGTAATCTGAACACAAACACCGGTCGTAGCGGGTATAATAAAACGTCTGCAATGTAAACAAAGTGGAGTGATTCAGAGCGGCGCGATTAGTCCCAACTTTACAACGTTATCGCCCGACTCTGGGGTCTACCTGTTACAATTTGATCCAAATCTCCCCCACCCTTCTCTCTCGCCCCTCCACCCGCTTGGTCAGGTCAGAGAGATGCACACGGGGTCGTCAATAAAGCGCCCGTAAACTGCTTCATATGTTAATAGCCCTTACTGTAACTCTAAACTGATGTCTTAGTGAGTTTCCTTGTTACTAAAAACAATGTTCGAAGGTATCAAAAATATGTCTCAAGATAAAACATCAAATAATGAAGCTCATTATCAGACAGCTCAGAGTGGGTGCTGGTTGATTTTAGATGTACAGTATTTGCCTTAATCTGATCACTAATTCGTATTTAGCAAGGCCCTGGGTTAACAGTGACTCCCATAGGCCGCGGACCCAAGAGAAACCACCGCCCGCATTCGTTCGCGAAGTGTCAACGAGATTTTGGTTTTCTCCCTTTCTGTGCTCAAGTCGAAGATCCGGCTAAAACTGGTCTGACGTTATTGAACAAGTTTTCAGCCTCAAAGCGGAAATAGTTCAATTTGGTTAACCAGTTTCCTCAAAATTTACAATCGTATTAAGATAAAATGATATAATTCTGTGCGTATTGCCGATTTAATAGGTAATACAGATAGAAAAATGACATTTTTGTCAAAATGTCCTGCTAAGATGCGATGCGTCGCTGGTTCAACTTTGCTTGGTGACTTAAATTAAAACAAATATAATATCGCTCCTTTTTACCGTTTCTGGTCTTAACGAATATTGTTTCACCCTTATGAAAATATTCTCTTAAATATTATATCATTGATTAGGAGGAAATGTAATTTAAGGTCTAAAGATTCTCTAAAAACATGAACGGTTTTACGGAACGGTTAGGTAAATGAAACATGAATCACATACAACAAATGATGTTCCTGTTTAAGATATGAATATAAAATTATCTACTTTGTTCTTCTCACTATAGGCGAAATCCGAAATGTCAGAGGTGGTTGTCTGGAAACTGGTTTAACTGAATATCAAATGTCTACTGTTTGTCAAATGCCAGCATGTAGTTCCAGCAATTTGGCTTAAATTCATATGGCCTTAGAATTATAGGTTTCTTAGAATTATGGGTTTAAATTGAACATCATAGTCCATTTCGACATCCTAGTTCATTTCGATAAAGAATAAAAAGTTTCCAACTTGAAATAGATTTGAGTTATTTTATCTAAAACAATCACGACAACATACGCCTATCTGATGTTTATGTACCTTGTACGAGTATTGCTATTTTTATCATGATTATAATGACATCCTCTTGTATGGACTATAAGGAAGTGATATAGGGCAATTATATCAGTTTAAGTACAACAAATTGATAAAATTAATATAAACATAAACCCATACCTGACATGGGTAGAACATTCATCTGATATGGTTTAAGTTAAAACTACATCAGCTTCGTGTTCATGTATTTATGAATTAAAACATTTTTCAACATAAAAGTATTGTGATACGAAGGTAACAAGATAAAAGGTCGAATGCTCACTTTTAAAGATAATTACATGTATGGCAAAAAAATCGCAAAATGAACTTTCTTTTTATAAACATAAATGTTTCTAATTTCCGAGCAAGTGAATCTTTCTTACTACATCTGTGACCGTTTCAGATCCTGTCCTTTATAAGTTCCCATTTATTCTTACTACCAACATGCCACATTATCGCATTCGTTATTTATAACGACACTTCTCATTTTGGAACATTATTTCCTAAATGGATTCTTGTTTACACTTGGCATTACAATAAGCTGGGGTTGCTGGACCTTCACACGTCCTGGATGGACAGGTAAATCAAGCAGCCAGGAAGGTGAAAGATGGCTTCTTACATCGTTTCTAGTGTCATAAACTTTACACACGTGGATATCTGGCAGATTATCAACAAAATATCATATAGGATTTATAGTAAGTACACAACTAATGTAAGAGCTAACGTCACTGGGATGTTGTCGACATGTGATTTACTGAGGGTCAGTTCTACCATAATTTATAAGCCAAGTTGTGAAAGGACCAAAGTTGACAGACGAACATAAGACATTCAGCTTCCTGACAAGTGAAACTAGCGACAACCGATAGCATAGGACAGATTTTTTCGTTAGGAAAATTGAGCATAACTTCTCAGCATCTCACTTTGCTGAATTTTTTCTTCTTCAAAATAAGTTCTGGCGTATTTTTAGATAAGATCTAGCATGGATTGACTCTTATCAGCGTACTTTTAAGGATTACATCGAGTTTTTATCTTAATCTTAACGTGCAGGGTAGGTACATGTGCATACCAAAGACCGCAGGTAACTTTTTTTCCAGCAAAGTGGTGAATGTAGTTTGAAGTTTCCCACTAAATCAACAGGAGATATTTCTGACCATGTTAAAGTTATGAAACAATATAAATACAGAGAAAAGAATTGTAATTTCCCTCACTGATGATACATTTCGCTTCAATACAAAGTTGTATTTTCTCTCTTTAAAATTTGTTTTTATGCTTTATTCTTCAATATACATTGCAGCGACGCCCATTTGTTGTTGTTTTTTTTGTGTGGGCAAAGGTTGACCCTAAATGTCTAAGTAGAACCACAGACAAAGGTAAGTTAGAGACCTTGCCCCATTATAGAGTTCG
Source organism: Sinonovacula constricta (assembly GCA_007844125.1). Classification (NCBI taxonomy): domain Eukaryota; kingdom Metazoa; phylum Mollusca; class Bivalvia; order Cardiida; family Solecurtidae; genus Sinonovacula; species Sinonovacula constricta. The sequence goes on from CM017558.1 coordinate 18,954,470, forward strand.
TCTCGACCGGGACTCGAACCCGTGAGTTGAAAGGCCAAGGAGTTAGACGAGTTATAAGTCTGTAGAGAATATTTTACACATAACCCACATGATAATTCTAACACCATATGTATCTATGATCAAATCTTTCTAAATAAAAAAAAGTTCGACTATATATAATGAGTGTAAAATGCATTACATAAATACAAACGAATTATATTTAATGCAACCTAAAACAACACAATCACTTGCATATTTAGTGTATCTTTCACAGTTTGTTGTTTTTAAACGCATCACAGCGACAAAATTCGGTCATTATAGCCACGCTCAACTTATTTTACGGAAGGAAGACCCCAGATCATTGTTCCCATATGATAAACTTTTCACCCCGTCCGAGGTTTGAGTCCTAGCCGTGAGTCTTTCAAAAAGACATAACAAACAATGTTCGACTTGAAATTTCGCATGCATTGTTCTTTATATATTATTGTTTCTTTAAACTTTTTCAAAGCAAACCGAAACAAATTATGCACTATTGCTTAGGAATGAAATTTAAAAAATGCAGTAGGAGTCGGATATTGTCCAAGATTAGTAATAATAAACCAGGCTAATGTGTTAAACAAACTCACTCATTGCGTGGTTTAAAAACTATTTCGGGGCGAAAACTACCATGTGGAGAAGATTTCAAGCTTTCCGGCCGTGCGCCAGTGGCTTTACACACATCTATTTGTTTGGGGTCTACCTGCACAAACAATATATGAATGCCGCCATAACGATTACAAATATTGCGACGCGATGTATCTAAAAGGACACAAAAATTGTGTAACGAAGTTTATATCTGAGCAAAAGAGCCATGATATGGTACATCAAGTATAATACACTTGTAGAACGCCTAGATCAACCACTTAACACATGCAATCCTAAGTGGACAATATCCGGAACGGTTTCCCACCTCGACCATGTTAGCCATGTCAACAACATTTCATACAGATGCGTTCCCAATACTAAGAACCATGCTCTGTCGCATTATTTAAAATTAAAATTTCTGTATTAATGAAAGTAATTCTGTGAGAGGGTAAAACTAATCTGGGAAAGGGATAAATAAGACTGACTGACTTAACTTCAAACAAACCAAATAAACAAATGATCCCCTCCCTAACAAGGTTCTGAAAACAATTTAGGGCTTCGAAAATTTAAAACAAAAAGTCAGACACATTGGCTGTATACGTTTGCAGGGACCAAGGCTTTTCAAAACTCTGTAATTTATGCTTTGAAACCTTGAAAAGCTCCGAAACTTTTCAAAACTCTGTAACATTTTCTTTGAAACTTAAGAAATAGAAATATTGACTCTGAAATGAAGCTTTACACCTTTGCAAGCTCTGAAACTTTGGTTTTAATAATAATAAAAAAACGCTAAAGGTCTAAAATGCTGTCTCTCAAACTGTGCAAGGTTCTGATATTCTGACTTATAATTAGAATCCTTGCAAAACTTAAAAACGTCATATCTGAAGCGTTAAACAATTATAAAACTTTGGCAATAAAGCTTTTGCAAACCATGAAACATTTGTTCTTTAACATTTGCTTGAATCTATTACCCTAAATTTGTTTTCAAAGCGTTGAAACTTTGCTTTAAAATTTCGGTTAGCTCCGAAACTTTGGCTATGAAACCTTGTAATGGTTCTGAGACTTATTGCCTTAAACATCGAAAGATACGAACTTTTGGATCAATAACCTAAAAGACCCTGAAACTATTTCTCTAAACATTTAAATACTTTGAAACTTTGCAAGGCACTGAAACTTTGATTCTGAACCTTATCAGCTAATGTTATTGGTGGAGGAAGACGCCAGATTTAGGTCTGGGTAAAACCACCGGCAGATCGCAGGTTAGCTGGAAAGCCTCCCCACTTGAACGTTCTCGGCCCGATCGGGACTCGAACCCAAGCAGTGAAGGGCTGAGGAGTAACGGGCGCCCCTAAAACTGTGCAAACATAGCTTAGACGTTTTGCAAGTCCGGGAACATTGCATGGTTGTAAAACTTTTCAAGGCTATGCAGCATTGTAATGCTAAGAAATTGTGCCAGTAAAGATTATTAACTTTGCTACCTCAAAAACTTTGCAAGGTTCGGACAGTTGGCAAGCACACATCTCGCTTAATCACCTCGTTTGATTTTTTGAAGTACAGAAATGCACACGCGCGTTTATTTCAGGCAGTACGTGAACCGATGCACGCTCCAATGTCTGGCGAAGCGCAGTGCAAATTACAATGCGAGTCATCAATGTTCGGCCCGACATATTCACAACCACCTTCCTCAAAAGATAAAAAAATCCTCAAAAATACATCATTGTTGCAATCAGTACAACTGAACAACCTTCTCAAAATGCAAGCAGACTTCTATTACATACACAGGGTTTCTCTGACTCACCCTATTCGGTATTGACTGACCGAATATTATCCCCTCCCTCTCCAAACACACGCTGAACAGGCCAGCTAACCGAGGCTAACTGAGTTGGGGAATAATTGGATATGATACCGCGAAATATGAAGGGAAGGGTTTGGCTTTTAAACAGAAATCGAGCAAAAACGAACGCAGAGTGGTTCGTATCTTTTACGGTGGACGGCTACAATCTACAGCTGATATATTTGTCGGTACGCCATAAGAAAGCTATCAGCCCTGGAGCTCGGGAAGCGCTATGTTGTTGTCTTCTATGGGCAACAATCAGCAAGAACCGACTGCAAGATGCATGTTTGAGACCAGTGATAGAGAGATATTTGTCTTATATCACTTCCTTACTTTAAAGGCCGAGTATCGAATTTGGGTTCCATGGATAATTTAATACGTGAAAAAAATAGTGGACGCATGGTTTCGTTATATAACTTCTGACAATAAAGCACATGTTTAATTTCTTCACCGGTTAAAACCGTGTTGTTGTTTTTTCGGTCGTTTACAAAATACCTACGGGAATCACCGTGGCAGTGTTTTTTACCGCGGCTCAATGGCGCGTCAAAAGTTCACGTGACTTTCACTTTACAGATAAACAACAAAATGGCTGACACCAGTGACAATCCGAGTAAGGTTTGTACTATCAATTTCTGTAATCGTCATTTGACGTTCTTGATACGCTTTGCAAAAAACGTGCGGAAACTGAAAATAGTATTAAGAGACTACGTCACCTTAAAGGTGGTATCCCACAGTTTGCCTACTTCTATGTAACAATATATTGACATCTGTTGGGGGTATTAACACATAATTTCAGCAGAAAAAAATCATACTCTAGTGTAAGCTTTGGCGATTGTCATCAGTTTCTCAACTGCATGGCAGTTAAACTCTTATCCTCACTTAAAATGTTCATACCTGTTGACGTGGTTTTCTAAAGAATAGCTGTGCGGCGTGGCTCAGACAGGAAATACATGTTTGTAATGTCGATTGTGGCGTTATGGTTCACTTTTCAGATAGGTGTAGGATATCAATAAACCGCATTTTGTTATATCTGTTCAGGTAATAATGAGTAATGAAGAATATAAGTGAAGATATGTGGTCCAAACTGTCGGATACCACATTTAAAGATGGTATGATAAAGTTTGGACACAAATTCTGTTTCTCAAACAATCAGATAAATTGTTGTTAATCGAAAAGGTCACGCCAAATGCTTTTTATGGATGCCCTACAATTAGTAAAAAGTGAAGACTCGTCATCACAAATATGTATTTCCTATCTGAGCCATGCTGCACAGTTAGCTATTTTTAAACTAAAAACAACACGTGATCACTTAATTTTAGGTTAACATTTTATCATCACCTTGGTTACTCGCTCTGACGTCGATGTCTATTTTTAGCAGAAATCACCATCGTGCTTATTTTTTATTTGGAAAGAATAAACATTTAGAGATTATTTATTTCACGACTTGTACTGTCTAACAACTGAGACTGTGTACTGTCTAACAACTGAGCTTGTGTACTGTCTTACAACTGAGATTGTGTACTGTCTAACAACTGAGATTGTGTGAAAATCGTTCTTAGACGAAGGTATGAGGCAAAGATGAAATTATGCCCAATCTCATTAAAATCATATCCTAATTTCCCTCATCTACTGTCCGTGATTAGGATCTGACTACATCGCATAAGAGGTCGTGTCAAAATGACCTTTGTGTAATTGAATATGCATAGACAAGTGCCCGTATTTCGACCAATGCAATCGCTCCTTTCAAAACTACTATAGAATCCTTCCCGATACAGCAGTCAACACATACCACTTTTTAAACCGCTGAATCAGCCATCCTTTCTATTGGCATGCATTAATTTTTACACATTTTGTTCAATCAACAATTTATCTATCGGTATCTACCATAACATTTCATAATACCATTTTTAAGTAGAATACGAAAAGATTTTCAACGCAACCCACTGCGAAAACGCTTTCGTTATCCGCCATGACAATTGCAGCGAGCGAGTTGTGAATGTATTTACCAGTGTTACTAAAATAAGGATTTCTAGTTCAAAACTTCTTTTTGTTGGATGGTTTATACATATTTGTAGAGGTTATATATGTCTCTTTTGAAATATGTAAAGTTAAGTTTAAGAATGTGTGTAGATTGCATGCAATCACGAGTTAAACGCGACCCTTTACCATTAAAATTTTATAGCGTGTAGAACGTTGCTCGCAGTATACCACAAGATTTTGTTGCCGAGAATTTCATTGGCTACTGAAAAGGTCAATTTGAGGTGAACCGTAATGGGAAGTCATCAGATCCTATTACGCGTAATACTGGAGCTGATTTTAATGAGATTGAATTATGCCGTAAGATACATTTACATGTATTTAATATAGGTAAACTTTCGGATATCACCGTTAAAATGAAAACACCCTGTATAAAATATTAATGTTAATAAAACAGATTGTTAACTGTTGCCATGTGCTACCATTTAAATAAGTTTAATCGTAATAACAGTGCCGTTGTAAATATGATGATCATTCGGCCTTTAAAAAGACAGCTTTATATCGTCAAAATTCTTATCAATAATACTTGTCTCAAAGCCAACAGACAAACGTCAGACGGCTTGCACTGCTTGCCGAAAAATGTTAGTTTGAATAGCGCGGTTTGATCCTTAATTGGCAGACTTTTTGTTCGCATAAAAAAGAAAATATTCTCCAATTAGTGCCGTAATATTAAGTGTAAGTTTATGTAGCCGTGTGACTTGTATGGCGCGTTTTAGTACCCACTTTTACAGATCGAGTAGAGGAGTCACTTCGAACCTTAGTGTCGTAAGTCCTTATTCATCAATTGTATCACTTAAAAGTTTCAAAGTGACACTTTATAATTGGTCCGGCTATTTTCTTTAACAATTAAACTTTTAATTTGACATTTTAAAAACAGTGTACAATGATACCCCAGATGTTCTAGGGTTTGCATTTGATTTCAAACGATGGTATGCAGTTTACCTAATGGTCGATCGTCAGTCAGACTGATAATTGGTAGGATTGCAGTAAGGACTGAAATTGCAATTTCACAAAAAGGGCGGACTAATTATTTAGAGCTTATTAAAAGTTAATGAGACTGGCAAGCAAGAGATTAAGAAAAACACCTTCCCGCTAAGCACAAAAATAACACTGTATCCTTCTATTATACAAATTGATGTGTTTGTTTATTATATTATAGGACAAACAAATATAAGTTCACATATCAATACGCTGAGTGTAATTACTTGCGGTTCATGCTGTGATCTTTTTGCATTCAACTCGTGCCGGAAAATAGGCATAATGTCTTATCATCCGGACCCCGGATAAAACAAGCCTCACGATCAGCCACTTACATGTTTTGTGTTAGGAATTGGAAAACAACATCAATGGCGTTGTTAACAAACTTGTTAGAACGCTGGTGTGCAGTGAACCCTCTACATCAAACAAACAAAGCAACAACAATAAAACAAATGCACTTCAGTCCATCAATTAAACCTCACAATATACCTGCCACCATGCACATTGATTACGGCAGTGGACATAATCTTTCAAAATGGCATGCCTTATAATGATCGTACTTAGCGTCCAGTTTTATTTTATTTAAAGTGCATTTTAAACTCATTTAGCGAAAACAATCGTGGCTAATAGATATAATGGTGCAAATCTGCAAGATTAAATACACACCTTGTTAATAAGTCCTGCAACTTAAAAGTCGCTTAGATTTAATTAAACAGATATTCTTTGTTAACTGTTAAGAAGCTGAGAAACAACTAATGTCGACCCAAGTTGACTCTTAACCTTTTAAGTATAGCCTTATCATTCTTACGCAAATATTACAGCCGCAGAGCAGCTTAATTCCACGCTACCTCTACTCTTGTTTTGTTTCTAAGTTTCCATCAATATGTCTTGATAGCAACGCTCGAAGTTGTTGTACGAAATAACTGCGATTTTAGTATAGTTATCAAAAAATGCAGGGTGGCTCAAGGTAAGATAAATGACAAGCTATTGTAAGAAACTGTAACTGAAGTTCATAAGCCAGGACTATTTGCGGAGTAGCATAGTAACTGTGTTAGAGAGACCGGACGAAACCTCGTCTCCTGTCAATTATAAACGAGACAAGGGCTCCCCGGATGCGAAGTCAATGAATCGTAATAAACTTGGGGTATCATGTGGAATTCGATAGTTGCTATATTGACGAGGCTCAGGGTGGATTTGTAACAGTCTAGGTGTGTACAGCGGTGATATGGCACAGGGAAGTGAGTTGGAAGGGAAGGATGGGGTGAGGGCTCGGGGGAGGGGGCAGATTTATGGGTTGAGATGGGGCGTAAGGAGTACCCATCGGGCCAAAAAGTCAACTTCTTGGATCGGGTTTCATAAATTAACGAATCCGCGGAATCATGACAATCGGGGTAAATGAGGTAGTGAACCACGTGTTTTCAAGTTAAAGTACAAGAAACTGTGTGTGTCATGTCCTACGAGTCGTTCTCAAAAGATAATAGCGCGTAAACAAAACTTATAAAAGTATTTCATTTTTCAAGGTTGTTTATTGTGTTTAACGTCATACCAACAGCATTTTAGTTTCCTATCAGGAGACTGTTCCATTGTTTTAAAAAAGGATCAACGTTCGTATATTATAAAATTTGTGAAATTTAAATATTCATAAAAAGTAAACCCGGCTCTTATTCAGTGTCAAGTTGAGACGCGGAATAATTAACATTCCACCCACATAAGTAAACTAAAAGTACGGATTTTTTGCGTGACGAATCTTAGCTTAACTATGTTGTCATTGTATGGAAATGCCCCAGGTGGTGGAGATATCGGAACTCGTTGGAAAGATCTGGCATACTAAACAAGCTCTTACCAAAAGTTCCGTGTGGTTCGGGATCAATCGCAAAAACTTGGATATTTCCGTCATATAATATATTTATGGAATCACCGAGGATGTCCGATTGATTCGGTCTTGTGGTATGGGTAGTCTGAAGGGCGAATCGGAGATAACAGGTCAAATACATGAAGCAATGAACTGTGGGGCTGAACGATTGGGATCATGTACAGAGCTGGAAAGCAGAAGAAGATGTAAAAATGTACACGGGGTGCAATTAGGTCGGACCCGACTAAACATTCGTTGCTGTCAATTACAATTATGAGATTCCGAGAGGTCATATAAAAGTAACACGTTTTGGTTCAAATATATGATTCGCATCCACTACGTTCCGCTATTAAAGGTGAAAAACAACAAAAGACAAACCCGGAAACTGCTGTAGTCTATAAATCAGTCTATGTTACACGGGAAAAAAAGAGAAAAGGAAGGTGGAAAGATATGATAGCTGTTTTTGCTCATTATCTTTGGTCAATTTAGTGACTTGATAATGAAATTTAGATAGAAACCACAATATTATCATCAAAACATAACTTTCTCGGGGATAATTATTTCAAGAAAATTAAGACAACAATCACACTTCCTAAATCAGATAAACAGCGTAAAAGATTTTCATTTATAAAGTCTGTTAACACTATTGTGATTTTTTTCTCTAAACATAGCCAACGTATTGATCACTTCAGTCACACGTATTAACTATCCTGATGTATCTTATTAATCTATAGGGCACGATACTTTTTTCTTCTACAGAAAGTAATTTTCTGCGACTGTAACGTTGGGCTTTTTCCTAGGATCGCAATCAGCAAATATAAACAGCGAGCAAATCTCGCTAGCAATAATTACGGTCGTCTTAATTCGATCTGTTGGAGAAAATGAATCCGACCTCTACTAAATCACTAGAGATGCCGTTAATGACATTGCTAGACGTAAGGACGGCCAGGAAGACACCACCATGGAGCGAGAACAGAATGTGCCACGGTCTGGTAATTGCTGGAAATGGCGTTTAGCCTTGTGTACAGTTGAGCGTGCATTGATTTTCACCATCAAGTGTTTCCTACGGCCACACCGACACAATGTCTTGCTCTTTGCTTTATGCGCGAGATGTGTACTACTACAGGGCTGGGAAGAGATGCAAGTCAGACTAGGAAAGGCGTGGAACAACGAGTAGTCCTGTGCGACTGCATGTCTGGAGGAAGTCATTGGCATTTTTCAAAACAAATCAATTAATAACGCCAGGCATGGTTGGGTGAGCATACGCGCTAGCATTTTGTCTAAAAATATTAGATTTGGCCCAAAACGACTTCAAAAATGTTAAACTTCTGTTGTTGTTTTTCTGTTTGATTTTGTTTTGTTTTTTTCTCGGTTAGAGCGTAATATTTTTTCAAATATGGTAACAATAATTTCAAACAGGCATTGATTTGCAATTTGAAGTTGAACATTATTTATAGAAGAATGCTTAATCATTTTCTTCTTGTATAATCAGAATAATGCTTAAATGAAATTGTACAATAAAATCTGAAAGGATCTCTAAGTTTGGATATAGCAGACCGCCAGCTGTTAGCAGACCATAAATTCTAGAACTGTAGCAATATATGTTAAATGTGCAAACAGTGAACTGAGCACAACCACGAATTAAAGGTGGTATTTCCCCATATCTATGTCATGTAACAACATCTTAACCCTGTTCTTGGGTATTATGCCTAATTGCTACACGAACCTATACTTAAGTTGAAGTAAATGCCGTTTATAAAATTACTTCAAGTGTAAAATAGTAGCAATCGTGAAAAACATTGCTTAAAATGTCGTCATTTCCCTATCTGTAAACAAGCCCGAAGGGGATCTCAGCTGAACCTAGATATCGACGTCAGAGCCAATTAACCAGATGATCATATAACGTCATCTAAAAGTGGTCGCGTGGATTTCCTTTATTTAAAAATTACCAACTGTGCAGCGTGGCTCGGATAGGAAATATACTTTAGTTAGAACTTTTCACATAGATGTAGGGCACCAATAAACAACATTTCGTGGGATCTTTTCAGGCAACAATAAGATCTTTGATTGAAAGAGAGACAAAATAATTTGTGTACATTGTCGGATACCATCTTTAAAAATTGTATAGTTTCATTTCTGTAACATGTAGTCTTCCGATTCAAAGAAGGGACCATTAACGTTCATTATACATGTGAATACAACAGAACATTAATATCTTTAGATTTGTTCAAAGTACATCATATACATTACTGCATATCAAGTTATATGCCAATGGTCACGTCTGTCAATAGACAATCTACAATATCCTGGTTTTCAAACCTTTCTATAAACAATAGAAGTTAGGTCTTATTCGTAAGATTTTTGCATCGTTAGAAAATCCGATATAATTGTACGCAATAACAGGATATTGAACCACATTTTTGTAAAATGACCGGATTTAACTCAAATGTAATAAACAAACTTATTTTTAAGACAAAATCAGGGTAAAATTAAAAAGCAGCAAGCGGGAATCGAATCGGGGACCTCGAGATTGTTGCATGTAACCACTCGACTATCGAGGCACTCAACTGCCTTTCATTAAATATTGTATGTTTAACATGAATACACTTTAAAAAAAATCGGCTATTTTTCTAGACCGATGTTTAGGACATTACAAAGAGCACAAGGCATACAGTTTTACATAACTTAATACAGGAATTACGGTGCTACAATGTTTCCCTTTTACTCTTATTTTGGCACATTAACTGACTAGCATACAAGACATTTACAAATGAAAATCCCGTCTATCAATGCTGTAACACTATATAAACAACCGATCTTTGCCCCGTATGCTAAATAACAATGCACTGCGACGCATGAATTTTTATATCTTGCCTCAGACTTGAACCGATTGACCCCGTGTCCAGTAAGCTACAAAACAGACAGACCAAACTAGTGTCCAGTAACATACACAACAGACAGACCAAACTAGTGTCCAGTAACCTACACAACAGACAGACCAAACTAGTGTCCAGTAACCTACACAACAGACAGACCAAACTAGTGTCCAGTAACCTACACAACAGACAGACCAAACTAGTGTCTAGTGACCTACATGACAGACAGACCAAACTAGTCTCCAGTAACCTATACAACAGACAGACCAAACTAGTGTCCAGTAACCTACATAGCAGACAGACAAAACTTCACGACATCTTGAGACAGACCAAACTTCAAAATTTCCTAAAACAGACCAAACTCCACAATTTCCTGAGACCTACCAAACTTCGCCATTTCCTGAGACAGACCAAACTTCACGATTTCTTGATTGAATTAATAAACACCATGGTATTTTTCCGCTGATTGTATATTTAATTAACCAACCCGATATGGTTTCCGATGTACACAACACAACCCCACCCCAACTCCACTTGGTAGCGAGGTCAATCTCCAACGCAGTGATCTCCCCCTTTCAGTTAGGAGAATCTCTGCTACCACACAGAAATCATTCCAGATCTGGAAGGATTTGATTTTTTTACTTTTAATTTATGTGCAGTAAAATGACAATCGGAATGAATGTGTATGTTAGAAAAACGACTAATAATGGATGAAAAAACAAGTTCTAACGATAAAGAAAAAAAAGAATGTATTTATCACTACAATCGTAACAACTCGGCCATTTCCGTCCTATCGCCGAGGGCGAAATTTCAGTGTTATACCGGTTCAATGTAAACAATCAATGGATACTGTTGAAGAAATTCACAAAGTTATAACGGAGTTTGACTCCTCCATAAAAGCGAAACCCAAACAGATCGAGTGTCTGCAGTCTCTGTTGGCAGGCAAAGATGATCTGACTATCGTCACGTGATTTTGTATGATGGCAGTGGTTTTAAGCGAGCGTAGCGTTGTCGTAAACCCTGTGCGGAGTTTGTAGCGAGGTTTGTATCAATTTAACAAATTACCGTTTTGCATGCCACGGCAGAATATCAACTCAGCCACCTTGATAATGGGAATGAAGAATCAGTCGCGATGCTATCTGCTCATAGCATCAACTGTTCGCCTGCTAAGTGTGAATTGTTCAATGCTTAGGCAAAAATGTAGGTCCTGGTGAGTCAGCTCCCGCTCGAAGCTGCCTGATCACGATCTACACTATTTGCTACCACGCCTCTGATTTATTTGCAAGTAAATGTGCAAATAACTAAGAATTCAGTGTGCAATGTTAAGTTTAATCAGATGGAGCCGGTACAAGGGTTTCACAAAAGCAAATGTGTCATAGTTTCGGAGCGTAAACCAACATAAGTTTGATGAGGGCACGGTCAGCAAGCATATCAGCATGGTACGGCTTCTACGCTGGAAACATAAACATATAACGGAAGAGACTCCTTATAGACCAGTCTCTCAACAGGTGGGTTCGAGCACCTGTTCGAACGAAAACATCGCCTGTTGAGGTCTTCGGCTAACATAGGGTGTGACAGTGTTTCTATCAAGACATATGTTTTTAAAATACACTTGTACATCACACTGACTAATTATGACCATTACAGCACGTCGAGCTATTGTTAGGGAGAACCCCAGACGAATTAGTTAGAAGCACCGGCGAGTCGCAAATCATCCGGAAGACATATCTGTCCTTCTGCCCGAATAGGACTCGAGCCCACGGGGTGGGAAGCTAAGCAGTCAGCAGTGTTACAACTCTACCACTACGACAAGCATGACATGCTATCACAGTTAGTGCAGCAACATTGATGGAAAGAAGGTTGGAATAGAATTACGCTCTTGGTCAGACGGTCTAACAGAACTTGAGAAACATTGTTATCTGAAATATGTTTTTAAGTTTAAGAATTAAAAAAGAAAACTTAAAGCACGAACTCTAGAGTTATATTTAACGGCACAAATGCAGAGCGTCGCCAGTTTGTCTGCGATCAAGACCATCGACTTTAATCATGAGCACCGTCTTTTGACACGACATTTCTAAACCTGCATTTATATTGCATTTGCCTTGGTAACAGAAATATAGTACTATAGCCGCTGTGGTATTAGTACATCGCATCATTGCATGCTTTATATTGCACAAGAGAGCTTAATCGAAAGTTCGTTTCGCCTCGAGATGCTGTGCTGTGCACAAGATGTTAGATGAGAAAAGGACAAGGAATCAGGCAAAAAATAACACTGGATCCGTCATATTCAAAGCAGGGTGTTTTGCATGCAAGAGGATTTCAAACTCGCAAGGAACTTGTTGCTGTGACGCCAGTGATATTAGAATTTTAAGAACAACCCGCTCGATCAATGTTTAATAGACGTTTAAACGACTGCGCACCCTGAGCACGCCAAGCACTTTGGTGATCCTGATTCTGTGAGAATTGCACGTCGATATAAAATGCACACAACGTTATTTGACTTCTTATGTTACAGATATTTGCATTTATCTTAACTAGTTTATGCAATTTTCGTCTTGCCGAATTAGCTAACATATTGTAAGTACATGTATATGCAAGACATAGCCACTGCCTGTATGACATGAAATAAAAACACCTCGCCTTTGCCGTGATTCGAACCCGGGCATTGCGCTGTCGAAGGAAACGGTACGGTATCTGGGATCAGAGATAATCATGCAATATTTGCATAAAGAATAAATGCATGAGAAAACGTGTGTGGTTATTCAAACTATATTTTTTCTAATTTAACAGGAGGGTAAATTTAATTTCAATTTTCCATTTTCATATTCCGTAGAGATTTAATAATCTTAGTTACCGAGTTTGCAATATTTAATGCGTCGTATTTTGTAATTGGAAGCAAAATGTTACATTATAACATATCGCCCCTTTTTGTTAAATTCAGTCACAAATACTGCTGCATTTATATCAAATCATTCTGACCTTATATACACATTTGATTTGAGAATCTGTAAATATCATGCATGACATGAATAAAAAAAGCACGTCGACACTTTATTGTTTTTACACAAAGTTAAAGAAAAGCTTTCGTTCGTACGCATGTAGACTTTAAAGGTAATATCCAACAGTTTGCCTACATTTAATACATGAAACAACATGTTCCCCGTGTTCTGTGTAATTTTTGCATAATTCTCCACTAACTTAAACTTTAGTCTAAGTTAAGGCTTAGTATAACATTAACTAAATTATTGGGCAGAAAAATTGTATATAGCTTGGATGTCCATTATTTCAAAATTTATAAATAATCACGATGTGGACTTCAGCTAAAATATATATCGATGTAATATCTGATTACCCGGATGAACTTGTAACGTGATCTCAAAGGTAAGTGGTCACGTGGTTTTCTTTGTTTATAAATAGCTAATTGTGCAGAATGGCCAAGACAGGAATGCGTTTTTGTAACAAGTTGGGTCTTACCTTTTCTTTTCCCATGGATGTAGGTAACCAATAAAAGTATTTCGCAGGATATAAAATAATTTTTTAGGTTAAAAATAAAACTGTCGGATACCACCATTAAGTTATCTCGACATATACAAGCCATTATCAAAATGTACATGTGCATTACAATAATTACATTCTACTTTCACACTACTGAACAAAATATTTCGCATCAATATGATATCTGCAGTCTGGCAATTAATTAAGGCGCGTCTTCGTTACTTCACGCGTTACAAATTGAAATACACATTTCGTGAGCACCGGGCGTTACACTCGTTCAAGATGTAGGTATCGGCATTGTTCCGATTGGTGTTACAACAGATGCTTTACGGGATCCCTTATCATGCTTAATGTATTACTATGAAGTACACAAGAAAACAGACTTTCTAACAACAACATGCATTCTTACATGATATATTGCTAAAAACTCGGCAGTATTTAGTGCAAATCTTGGTTAGACAGTTCCTAGCAGGATCTGGTTTTCCTGGATTTACACTATTTGCTTTTCCAGGGGTTTTTTTTCTGGTTGAAGGGTATATCGCGGTATGTGAGTCACCCAGAAATGCTCCTGATAGCTGCCCCATGCAACAGGTATCTGTTTGCCTCTGCATCTACTGATTAAGAGAACATGGTACTCACTAAGCATTAAGCACCCTCATTCATAAAAACTCCAGAGAGAATGTCAGCCTCATTCATTTATACACACACATAAGGCACCTACTGTCTAAAAAGTATATTCGAACATGCATCTAAAACTGTTCTAGAGAACTTCTTTATTCATAAAAAAATTGCTGAATGGAACATCGACCTTCTTCGTTTATATGAAACTGCTCTGGGGAAACTTTACTATTTTCATTCATATTAAAGTTGCTGAAAATTGTCATTTACCATAGTAATTCATAAAAAATGTTCAAAGAATCATTTAGAGTCGTCGTTTATTACGAAACTGCTTAGAGATCGTGTAGCATCGTCAATTATTATAAAACTGCTGAAGAGATCGTGTAGCATCGTCAATTATTATAAAACTGCCGAAGAGATCGTGTAGCATCGTCATTTATTATAAAACTGCCGAAGAGATCGTGTAGCATCGTCAATTATTATAAAACTGCCGAAGAGATCGTGTAACATCGCCAATTATTATAAAACTGCTGAAGAGATCGTGTAGCATCGTCAATTATGATAAAACTGCCGAAGAGATCGTGTAGCATCGTTAATTATGATAAAACTGCCGAAGAGATCGTGTAGCATCGTCATTTATTATAAAACTGCTGAAGAGATCGTTCAGCATCGTCATTTATTATATAACTACTCAGGAGATCGGGTGGCATCGTGTTTTACATAACAGTATTACACAAAATTTATCTAAAGAGCATTAAGGGCTTTTATCCATTAATATAAAACTGACCTAGAATATTCAGCATTATCATTCAATACATAAAAAGGCCATAGATGACATTGACCATCATTATAACGCATATAAAGTTGATCAATGGAACATCACACATTCTTATCAATATAAAACTGATTTAAAGAAAATATTTAGCACCTTTATTTATATTTAGAAACGTTTCTAAAGAAAACAGTTATTTTGGCGTAATTATATTCAGGATAGAAAATCTTTTACCTAGCAAGTTCTCACTCTTCATTCAGCTGCAGCAAACGGGTGAGAGCGGTATGACGGAACTACCCGGAGGGTAACGTATTGTGACGGAATTATCCGAAGATAATTCTTACTATGACTGAATTATCCGAGGATTTCCTATTGACTGCAGCGAGGCCATATGTCTAGATAGATCTATTATGTATTATCGGACAACAAATCACAGCTAGGTCGACCTACACACTTCAATTGTTTAGAACAACTGCCATTGTCGCAGTCTAATCATTATGATATAACGTGGAATGTGTCTGTATGCTAATTAAAAAATAATTGTATTAATTAGAACGACAATTGAAGCAATTAAACGAAACATCTTGATTGATCGGCGCGCATTCACTTACAGGGGCAGGAAAGAAGCTTTCGTTTCAAATGTCAACTGCACGCTGTACAAGCAAATGGTAATTTATTGTGAACTGCTGACGTGACATATGATATGAGCCTCACCGCCTCTTCCTGTACTTCTTTCTCTGTTTCATTCTCACCAATATATTTTCCCTTGTCTCTTCATTCAT
This sequence comes from Sinonovacula constricta, assembly GCA_007844125.1. Lineage (NCBI taxonomy): Eukaryota > Metazoa > Mollusca > Bivalvia > Cardiida > Solecurtidae > Sinonovacula > Sinonovacula constricta. Next base: position 18,970,314 of record CM017558.1, read on the forward strand.
TCCATCTTCAGAAATACCACAAGTAGATAAATGTACAATATATTAATTTGAGTGAGGCAACATCTCGTACAATTTTATTACTTTTATCTTTTCCCTAAACAAGTTTCCCAATTTCAAGTCTGCGTTACTCCGGCTATCATTCTTTGACTGTTTTTTTCCCCCGTGATCTTAGCACAGCTGTAAATGTTTTGTGACTATTTAGCTTAAACCACTTTAAACGTTCGAGTTGTTCTTCCTCGGCTCATTAGTTTTAAGCTGTAGCTGTCTGTTTATGGCGTTTCTCTTTTCTTACAATCGTATGCTATCCCATCCTTTTTCATTCTTTCTTTCCTTTATTTGTATATTTATTTATGTCCTGTCCTGCATTTACCCATTTACTAATAATCCATATCCTTCTAAAACATACATGAAATGTGTCTCTGTTTCCCCAACATTTCTCCTATTTTCGTAAATCTTAAGGGCGGGTAACTATCTTGGGACAAAACCTTTATATGAGAAATAAGCATGGCGTCAAGATGACATCCAGTGCAGCGGTGGTTCTACACAGCCCCAGCTATTTATCAGGGGTTTCTCGCCAGCAATAATAGCTGGAAATAACCATAATGAAATGTGTAAGTTTATTTATGTTTATTGGATTTATCGTCTCACCAACAGCATTTCAGTTATCTGGAGACAGTGTCCACTTGAAGCAAATATAGAGCTGCCTTCACTGCATATAGCATACCGTGAACACCTGGCATGATACCACACCCGGTCACATTATCCTGACACTGGGCCAACCAGTCGTGGAACTACCCTTATATTCGTTTGAGTGTTAGCAAAGGTGTTATACCATTACTACTTTTACGACTTTGGTATGTCGAGGCCCGGGGCTTCTTGTATCTGGAGCCGACGCTCTACCGATTGCGCTACCAGGTCCGGTTTAAAATGTGTAGGTGTTGGGTACTTGTCATAACGAACACTCAAGAAATCCTTGTAGGGTCATACTCATAAAATTTTTTTTTCTGACTTTAACTAAGACTTGTTTTTACCCAATGAACTATTTCCTTAACTCTTAAATTTAATTCATAACAACAACACAGAAATTAACATATATAAAATCTTAGAAATTGTTTGCTTATTTAAAAAAAGTAGATTTCTCATTTCAAGTAAATGAATGAGCTTGAGCTAAATCTAAATGAAGAAATGTTTCTGCAAGGTGTGCCAGGACTATATATTCACAAAGTCTTAAACTTTCTCCTCGGACTTAAGCAATGTTGCATACAGGTTCTGCATCAAAAGCCTGTATCTCGATATCTCGCTATAGGCAGATGCCAACAAACTGACAAGAAAATAGATATTTGAATTATACATGTAAGCATTTTAGCTGCGATATTTACACATCCTTTATCCCAACATCCGATTCTATAGTACATGTGACATTTTAGATACATATTTTTTGCCGAACTGTGGTTTCATCAAGATCGCAGCGTCCTGATCATGGGGGCGACGTACGTGTACAACGATCCCAGACAAACTGAATAGAATCAACGGTACACCGCAGGTCACCAATATGACCTCTCAACAGGATTGTTTTCGACCCGTCTGGGACTTGAATCCACGTCATTTGTCTGTGCTTTTATTTTGGGGTGGGTGGGGGCGTTTCAAATGTATTAAAAGTTGTGGATTTGTACATGTTTAAGAACTATCTTTAACACACATATGAAGCTTGATACTTTATCGAGATTGGGAAAAAAAACCCGTCACATTCCAAGATTTGTTTGATAAATAAGTTTGCATTAATCAATCAAATTTTCAAATTATTGCATATAATGATTTCGACAGATCAGCTGATGTCTAGTTAGCAATAAGCATTGTCCAATAAAGTCTAGGATACTCTTTGCCATGTGTTTTCGTGCTGTACAGGGTATTAAGATTAAGAACGTGGTGCCTGTTCAAACTAAGTAATATATACATGTATGTAAATTTACTTTTATCAAGACAATTTGTCATAAACTATCATACAATATTTAAACTGCAATAGTAAGCGGATTGTTTTGTTTTTCCATACAAACATGTATAAGGCGGGGTACCGTGACCAAATGGGCAGAGTCGGCGACTTTTCGGCCCGTAGTCGCGGGTTCAAGCTCCGGTATGGACGCGAACTTTCATGTGACAGCTCTTCTAGCTGACCGCAGGGTGTTGGTGGTTTCTTCTCAGACGTTAGTCAGAAATAGGGGGACGTCACTATAGTGACCATAATTGAGTCGATTTTAGGTACAAAATTAATGCTAAATGTATTTAAATACAAATAAAACAACACATGTATTTGTTCATCATGTGTTTGGTACTCTACCAATGTTATAAAGACAACGTACATACTGTTGTGATATGTGTGATAACTATGTGTGTATCTTCAACTTCTAGTGAAATGTTGTGATTTCTGTGATATCTGTGTGTATTTTGAGTTGAAACTTCTATTTAAATGTTGTCGTGAGGTCTGTGATAACTATGGGTGTGTATTTGGAGTTGAAAATTCTATTAAAATGTTGTCGTGAGGTCTGTGGTAACTGTGTGTGTATTTGGAGTTGAAAATTCTATGTAAATGTTGTCGTGAGGTCTGTGGTAACTGTGTGTGTATTTGGAGTTGAAACTTACAGTTAAATGTTGACGTATGGTCTGTGTAACTGTGTGTGTATTTGGAGTTGAAACTTACAGTTGAATATTGTCGAGATTTCTGCGATAATTGTGTGAATTCGGAGTTGAAACTTTTAGTTAAATGTTGTCCTGAGGTCTGTGGTAACTTTTTGGTGTATTTGGTATTGAAACTTCGTGAGTTCTATGATAACTTTTGTATTTATTTGGAGTTAAAACTTCTAGTAAAATGTTGTCGTGTGGTCTGTGGTAACTGTGTGTTTGGAATTAAAAGTTCTAGTAAAATTTTGTCGTGTGGTGTGTGGTAACTGTGTATTTGGAATTGAAACTTCTAGTAAAATGTTGTCGTGTAGTCTGTGGTAACTGTGTATTTGGAATTGAAACTTCTAGTAAAATGTTGTCGTGTAGTCTGTGGTTACTGTGAATTTGGAAATGAAAGTTCTAGTTGAATGTTGTCGTGTAGTCTGTGGTAATTGTGTATTTGGAATTGAAAGTTCTAGTACAATTTTGACGTGTGGTCTGTGGTAACTGTGTATTTGGAATTGAAAGTTCTAGTACAATTTTGACGTGTGGTCTGTGGTAACTGTGTATTTGGAATTGAAAGTTCTAGTTAAATGTTGTCGTGTAGTCTGTGGTAACTGTGTATTTGGAATTGAAAGTTCTAGTACAATTTTGACGTGTGGTCTGTGGTAACTGTGTATTTGGAATTGAAAGTTCTAGTAAAATGTTGTCGCGTAGTCTGTGGTAACTGTGTATTTGGAAATGAAAGTTCTAGTAAAATTGTGTCGAGAGGTCTGTGGTAACTGTGTGTGTGTATTTGGAGTTGAAACTTCTAGTTAAATGTTGTCGTGGGTTCTGTGGTAACTGTGTGTGTGTATTTGGAGTTGAAACTTCTAGTTGAATGTTGTCGTGAGGTCTGTGGTAACTGTGTGTGTGTGTGTGTTTTGGAGTTGAAACTTCTAGTTAAATGTTGTCCTGAGGTCTGTGGTAACTGTGTATGTATTTGGAGTTGAAACGTGTAGTAAAATGTTGTCGTGTGGTCTGTGGTTACTGTGTATGTATTTGGAGTTGAAACGTGTAGTAAAATGTTGTCGTGTGGTCTGTGGTTACTGTGTATGTATTTGGAGTTGAAACGTGTAGTAAAATGTTGTCGTTTGGTCTGTGGTAACTGTGTATGTATTTGGAGTTGAAACGTGTAGTAAAATGTTGTCGTTTGGTCTGTGGTAACTGTGTATGTATTTGGAGTTGAAACGTGTAGTAAAATATTGTCGTTTGGTCTGTGGTAACTGTGTATGTATTTGGAGTTGAAACTTGTAGTAAAATGTTGTCGTGTGGTCTGTGGTAACTGTGTATGTATTTGGAGTTGAAACGTGTAGTAAAATGTTGTCGTGTGGTCTGTGGTAACTGTGTATGTATTTGGAGTTGAAACGTGTAGTAAAATGTTGTCGTTTGGTCTGTGGTAACTGTGTATGTATTTGGAGTTGAAACTTCTAGTTAATCCTTGGACTACCACATTCAAGAAAAATCCGTAGGTCTACACATCGTTATTTGTGCTAACAACTACAGGAAATGAGAACAACACACACTGGAAAAGACTAAAGCAGCCAATCATGAAGCTCATGATATGCAGGAAGCAATCTGATCTGGATCTATACGATCAGCACGAGACTTGTCAAGAAGTGATTGGCTGGGTAAACGTTGATTTAACTTCATGAGTCAATTTCCTGTCTCTTCTAATATTTGCTTCAAATTAATTATTCGTGACATTTTAATAATAATTCATCTGTATGGCTGAAATTTACTGGACACAATTACAAATAACATACATAAGCTGACAATTACTGATCACATGGTCTTTAATTCAGCAACATATTAATAATATCAATGTCTTCAAATGTGATATCCGAGTTAGGACCTTTTTTTTCCTCAAATAACCAAATAAGACATTGTTGCCTAAAGATGTTTTTTTTTTTTTTTCAAAATGCTGTTTACTGAAGCCCTAGATCTGTGTGAAAAGGGAAGCAAAAATTCCCACTGTCATTGCCAGCAGGTATGTCCCATTAAGCCTCACAGCAGAGATAGGTATTTTTAAACTAAAACAACAACACACGTGACACCTTACTTTTGATATCACGTTATATAGCCATCAGTGTAATTAGCACTGATCTATTTTTAGCAGGAATCACTTTTGTGCTTATTTACATATATGGAAAAGATGAACATTTAGAGCGAGTTGTCCTTGCTAACAATATAAGTAGTGTTAACAATCGTTTTTACCTACACTAAAATATGAGTTAATGCAAAATATTATGCCCCAAAGCAGTGGTAAGATGTTGTAACAGGTATCAGATAAGGCAAACTGTCGGATTCTACCTTTAATTTATGGGCAGCTTTTGGTGAGACTAGAAAAGTAATAATCCATTTACAAAATGAAAAGGCGGCGTTTTAAAAGGGCTTATTTGATCAGATCATAGCTTCAAAATACTTTTTTACTATCATATCTAGAAGATTGTATGCAAGTTATAGTTGTATTTACGATCATTCAATGCACGGGTACCTGGAAATGCTGTTTTCAGTTGTTTTGCAGATATTGCAATAAAGCCTTATGCAAAAATATTGTTATATATATATATACATATATATATATATATATATATATATATATATATATATATATATATATATATATATATATATATATATATATATATATATTATTGCTTTCTGTATAGGTTATTTACTTGCAATAAATCTGTTTAAGAAATAATTAACTAGCTAAATAACGCACAATATATAAATCTATAATATTATATCCTTAAAGAGAAATGCACGATTTAATTAACTTTAATTAACGACTAGTTTTTTTTTTTTTAATATTGCAGGTATCAATATTGCATGACACTTTGATTAGCTAGCGCCAGCACGAACATCTGAATGTCTATTTTGAAAGTGACTCAATTAATTGTTATAAAATCTCAAAATAAACGGTTATTATACAACCTCTCGTACCTGTTAGAGCTTTCAATGTTTTAACACTAGTATATGCACAGACTACTAAACTATGTTTACAACATTTATATACTTGCATGTGGCTAGGTTCGGGATGATAATTTGATATTTATCCAGAGGTAGAAAATTAATCCTCAATCTTTAACCATCCTCCCGCACGTGTATGATACACAAGTCAACTAGTCCGGGAAAAGTTCAAACTTCAGGAAATAAATCCACAAAAAGTTACAGAAAAACTGCAATGGGAAATTGCTCAATGGGCAGTGAAGCGTTTATCCCAAATGAACTAATTAACAGTCTAATTGTCAATTATACCTAATTAACATCACGAGAAGAGACAGTGTTTTAAACTGCTCGAATCATAAACAAAAGTCAATGTGCATTGTACCCCATGCTTGAATTTCGGTTACACACGACTGACACTTTATTGAAAGAAGCGTAAAATCTGCTCCTCGCTGATTGGTCAGTCGTGCCTGTCGGACGGTCCCACTATGCGGTGTGGGTGGCTGGTTAGTACCGCTGAGACTGTTATTGGATCGAGTACACAAAGTTGTCAAACATAGAAAACACAGAGGCTGTGTGTAGGCGCTTCGTTAACTGTAAATATAGACGCTGTTTGTAACACTTACCGTAACGATTTGGCTCCGATGGTCTGGGTTACTTGAATCTGTCTTGGTTTTACTCTTTGACGACTTTTTGGCCTTGCTTTCTAACCACCTCTGTCGCAAAAGTAGAGTTTGTTGGCTCTCGTGATCGTACAAGGCTTTCTGGCCGTACTCGTATCTCTGTTGTACGCCAACTTGATGTTTCCGATAATAATCGAAACGTCTGCGTATTCGATCGACAACATCTTTCCGTTTGGGGGAGAAGAAATCCCCCATATTTTCTTGTGCAGCAATAATTTTGACGGTTTGAGCTTCCCCGATACACAATATTCCCTTTAACTCCTTGTTTACACTACATATCTCAAACTAGGACATTGAGTTTTCGCTAACAAAGCCAATCATGTAATAACTTCGTGTTGGAGAGCAGACGAATTTCACGATCGTGCGTATTTAACAATCACTATATCAGTATTGTATACTGAAATCCAACATTTGTGAAAATATTGTTTAGTTCCTTTATGTCCACTCCATTGAAAATGTCAAACTGTCCGATATGCGACTATTTTTAACACACTGTGTATTACACGTTAGCCTGAGCAGTAATGCATTAGCGGACGACTATTCGGCTCAGTCTACTTACCACCGGAGGGTAGGCGGAGTGCGTGGGAAGTTTAGCGGATGAACAAAAGTTTCAACTCAATCTGGGTCAGGGGAGTAGCTCTCCCTTCACCAAGAAAACTCAGAGGTCTTACAGCTATCAGATTCACTTAGTTATGTGATAAGTCTCCATGTAGGAACCCCCCGATTTCCTTTAAGTCAGCACCCAGGTAAAACACCTAGCTATTTTCACTTCAGCATGGAAAACATAAGTCGGCGAGTTAAATAAATGTAAGGTAGATCAAGATCGGTAAGATATAAACCTGTAGCTAACGTGATTCCTATCAATAGAGAGGCTCGGTGGGCTTTGTCGGCGTACCCTTTGTGCAGAATTTACTTGATGTCCCCGATGTTTGGGCGCTTAGTCACACAATCTTCATGTATTCGTCATCCGTTTAGTCGATGAAGCCCCAAAGTAACGTTACTAACAATACAGTACTAAACTACACAGTTTGAAAAACAATCGACCCACGTAATGTATGTGTGATTCATGTATAGTTACAGTATGCTTACATCATACATGTATTGGCAAGGTATTTCAAATAAAAATAACCATGTGTCAATATAAATTATGTAGAAAATCAATGCATATGATGTCGAAAATCTTTGAAATAATAGAATTAATTTAAATATGACGCATTGTTAATATTAGAGTAGTAGTAAAATACAATAATATATCTAGATGTAGTAGTAGCAGCAGCATTAGTTGAAGAAGTTGTAGTGTTAAGGTCAGAACAGAAGTCGCAGTTGACTTATGTTACTATTATTGTTGTTGCTGCTGCTTCTGCTGCTACTCATGATATTGTTGCTAATGATGATGTTGTCGAGGAAGGCTGTGATGATGGTCAGTATGATGATGATGATGATGATGGGGATGATGTTGTTGTTGTTGATTATGATGATGTTTGTGATGATGAGTATGATGATTGCGACAAAGCTGTTGCTAACGATGGTAATGATGATGCCGTGTATGTCTGGGTAGAACCACCGGCGCACCGCAAGTCAGCCCCTACAACTGTCTTATATCATCTCTTGTTAATGCGTACATTAATGCCAGCGATTCGGACATTAGTGAGGGTGTGATTTATGGCAATTGTGTTCACTGTTCTCTTTTTACGCTTATTTGTTCGTGCACTGACAGTGTGAGTGCACAATATAGAGCGATTCGCTGGCTCATCGCAGTGAACCTCCGACTATGTACATGTACTGTCAGGCTTGTTGTGTTTCATCTCCTAAATGTTCGTTACGTTCGCTTCATGCTCACGAAATGTAAGCTTCATAGCTTAGCCACATGTTAGACCGTTGATTATATACGGACGATATACCATGATACGGTATTTAACTCATTATTCACTCTTTGGCTGATAAGACTAGAGGGGTGTTAAGAATGTTCATACATTTTATGCACGATTTGGGTAACTTAAAATAAACGTGTGACTAATATTTAAAATAATTACAATGGTTGTCTTATGTGCAATTTTAAAAGTTCAACGCTAAATTTAAATGACCAGGGCGTTTTAATCTTCAAACGAGGAAAAATCAGCCCAAAACACACAGCATTTCAATGTGCATAGATAAATGTGGTACATTTCACAAATTATTCACAACGAACTCAAATTTATTTTTTTACTGTGTTCTATGAAATAATCCCGTAGCAGATCGGTTTTTAATGAGATTTTAAAGAAATTTGAACATTGTATTAACTGATTGCATATAGCAAAAGGGACATTTCTCATTGTTGGGGAAGTTAAAACACAATACAGACTCGAATACCATCCACATTAGGCCAATTTGAGCACATCGACGTTTTCAATCGCTTTCAGTCGGACAAATGACCGAAGTGCGCCGAGTGGCAATTCAGAACACCTCGACCCAATCGGAGCACCTCGGATGTATGTAGGTAGTCGACTCACCTCGGCCATTTTCATAAATGGGACTTATTTTGTGACAGAAGGTCAAAACAAAGATCGCAGCTCGAATGACAGCTTACTTTAGTACGATGCCAGTTAAACTTCAATTTGTGGCTGCTTCAAATTTAAATCATTCAAGTTTAATTTACAAAGCGCAACTAACAAAACAGCTGTCAAACGACGCCATTGTTTATGTTTTGTGCGAGCTACATTTTAGGCATATTCTTTCGACTTCCGGCGAACAAAACGATCGTGATTTCTTTAAGTATCCATGCACCAGATACCTCCGAGGGATGATTGTACCGAGGTCGAAAGTACCCGAGGAGTTCCGATTGCACATCGACTATAAAACCCCAAGAGCTTTTCGGAAATTTGCGGAAATTGCCGATGAGTGAAGATTACCGAGTGACTTTATGTTTGGGTTTTTTATACTTATTTTAGTGTATTAAACAGCTAAGTTGTTTTGTACTGTGCTGTTTTAAAAGCATATATACTTAACTGGTTATGTTGATTGGAGCATGTAGATTAAATGAATATAATAGATTAATATTTCAATGAAAATATAGGTATTTTTTTCGCATTATCTGCTTTATTTTTTAATGTAATAAGATACTGCTGTATCATAACGTTTTATAGCTAAACCATATTGTATTGATAAATTATTGATGACATATCACTATTCTCTAGGATGGATTTGTGTCATATCGATACGAACATGGTACCTACATGTACCCCCACACCATAGCACACCCGAAAACGTCTGTTTTAAAGGTGGTACCAGGCAGTTTTCCTATATCAAATACAGGCAACAATTGATTACAATTGTTTGGTGGAATCGGTGCATAATTTCTGCAAACGCTCGTACTTAAGTCTACGAAAATGTGATTTTGAACACCACTACTACTAAGACAATACAGACAGTGAGATATATCGCTCCATATGTCCTGTCTTTCCAAATTTATTAATAAGCACAATGGAGTTTTCTGATAAAAAAGATTTTGACGTCAGAGCGGATCACCCGGATGAAGATAATAACGTTATCTCAAAAGTAAGTGGTAACATGTTGTTGTTGTTGTTAAGTTTTAAAATAGCTATATGTCCAGCGTAGCTCATTTAGGAAATACCTGTTTGTAATGTATTGTACTCAATTTTTCACATAGATGTAGAATATAAATAAACATTATTTCGCGGAATCTTATTAGGGAAAAAATATTTATGTGTTGTTTGACAGAAAAAAATCTGGTCCAAAGTGTCGAATACCACCTTTAACATAGATAGACACATTTAAAATATGTGTGTACGTGTATGTGTAATTGGGTCGAAGAGACGAAATAAATGTGATAAAAACCTTTAAAAGTCAATATGAGGTACCTTTAAGCTGAGGATAAATATATGGCACCAAACATTTACTTGTTGCAGTGTATCAAAGGAAAGCTGTAGCTATTATGTGATCGGCTTGTTCAATGTTTAAGGTATTTATTTAATCGGAGTGGACAAAAAAAATCACCCATGAACATTCCGAAATACAAATATTTGTAAGACAATTTTGCTGTGTAACTAATTTCAATGTTCCTATATTATACGAATCTACCTGGCAGAAAACAACCCGCATTGATTATTGATTTAGAGAAAAACATTTAGAGTTGTTACCGAATTTATCTTTTATCTAATGGGCGGTAAATGCAATAAATACAAAAATGAGGCAGATATGATAAAGACACAAATGTATGGATTACTTTTTTATACTTTATTTTATAAGTAGGAATGTTTTTATGCAAAGGAATGGCATCAACATCGTTTACACTTTTCACTGATTCTAACTTTAGCTGTTATACCTAGTGTCGCATCACTGAAAAAAACAACAACATTTTGTTAAGCACCGAATCATGTTTTAAGAGCATATCGAATTTAGATTTACCAGCTTAAGCTATTAACTGTTTTATTATATAATATTTATACCACGTAATTCGTGTGCACATTAAATTCTGTATTTTGTGTCAACATAATGCTTTACACACCTGACCATTAGAATCGTTTCACAAATAAAAACGTAATTAAGTCAATAAAATACAAACTTGTTTTTGAACTGTGGATTTCTTCAGCCAAACTCACTAATTGCATTAATAATAACTAAGATATGTATGATCGTCCAATGAAGGACTTATCTTTGGACATTAAGCCATCATATTATTAAAATAAAATCAATATACAATTAAAATACAACTATAATACTCTCATGATATTTTCGATAGTTTGTCAACATGAGAAACGTAAAAGGATGATTTATAGTCACAATTTCACAATAATTATGTGTCAAGTTATAAAAGTTATGTTTCGTTGACTGGAGACTTGGATTACGGAAGGGTGTGTGTGTATAAGCGTACACATGGAGTGATTAAATAGATACAACTTCCCAAAGTCTCTTCCTCAATTTGAAGGCAGCTTTATATTAATTATAATTATATCAATGAAACAGGTCATGACTCACATAAATGAAGATCAGACAGCTTGTGATAGCATAGGTAAACTTACCCAGAGTACCACATTTTAATATATAGTTGTCACCTTATTTCTTGCCGAAATGGAGTATTCTTCATTAATCACAGAGGCAAATTTGTAGTACTACGTAACGGGGAACCCGTGGCGAAGTGGTAGAGTCGCCGATTTGTAACTTCTTTGACTTCTTAGCCTCCCACCGCGTGGGTTCGAGTCCTGTTCGGGGCTCAAGGACTTAATGTGAGAGGTCTTCCAGTTGACTTGCGGAGCTCCGGTGGTTCTTCCCAGAAATTTGTCTGGGGTCTTCCTCCATCAAAAAAAAGGACATCGCTGTAATAATCACAATTGGTCGCTGCGATGTATCTCAAAAACAAACTTAAGACTTCAACTTTTTATCCTTTTACATATGTTTACATATGTTGGATTTAAGGACCGAAACGGCAACTGTAAGTTATACGCCACTTTTATGGTCAATTTAAGTACATGTATTGTATAATGCGTTAAGATTGTATTGGAAAAAAAGGGAACAACATTTGAGCTTTAACTAATGTCTCATCAGTTATATCCTTTAAATAAACCGCAACATGTTTATGTTACCAATTATGCGTAATTTGAGATCCACCTTTCCTGTTACCTATTGAAGCATCTACTATACAGGAGATAAACCAATCGAGACGTTTGATGTATAGTTCTTTTTGGATTGAAGATCAAGTTGATGCAGAAATCCTGAACTCGAAGGGGAGCCAGTGGCTAAGTGGTTACATTCGATGGCTTATAAGCCATCAGCCTTTCATCACGTGGGTTCGAGTCCCAGTCGAGACGACAGAACCGAACTGAACAAAATGTTATTGAGACTAATACATTAAAGTACATAGTCTATACAACAAAATCAATATGATTATACAATCTGATTGGCACATTAAAACAGCCACAGCAACGACAACGACGACGATGAAAACAACAACAACGACGACAATGACGACATCGACAACACCATCAAAGGTCTCCGTATATGAATAATTAGTCCTGTATCTAGAATGAGAATGTAGAATGTCAGTACTGAAGCTATTTAACATAAAAGGTTTAAAATTGGTATCTGACAGTTTGGTATCTGACAATTTGGTATCTGACTGTTTGGTATCTGACAGTTTGGTATCTGACAATTTGGTATCTGACAGTTTGGTATCTGACTGTTTGGTATCTGACAATTTGGTATCTGACTGTTTGGTATCTGACAATTTGGTATCTGACTGTTTAGTATCTGACAATTTGGTATCTGACTGTTTGGTATCTGACTGTTTGGTATCTGACTGTTTGGTATCTGACAATTTGGTATCTGACAGTTTGGTATCTGACAATTTGGTATCTGACAGTTTGGTATCTGACTGTTTGGTATCTGACAGTTTGGTATCTGACTGTTTGGTATCTGACAATTTGGTATCTGACTGTTTAGTATCTGACAATTTGGTATCTGACTGTTTGGTATCTGACTGTTTGGTATCTGACTGTTTGGTATCTGACTGTTTGGTATCTGACAGTTTGGTATCTGACTGTTTGGTATCTGACAGTTTGGTATCTGACTGTTTGGTATCTGACTGTTTGGTATCTGACTGTTTGGTATCTGACTGTTTGGTATCTGACTGTTTAGTATCTGACAATTTGGTATCTGACAATTTGGTATCTGACTGTTTGGTATCTGACTGTTTGGTATCTGACTGTTTAGTATCTGACAATTTGGTATCTGACAATTTGGTATCTGACTGTTTGGTATCTGACTGTTTGGTATCTGACTGTTTAGTATCTGACAATTTGGTATCTGACAGTTTGGTATCTGACAATTTGGTATCTGACAGTTTGGTATCTGACTGTTTGGTATCTGACAGTTTGGTATCTGACTGTTTGGTATCTGACAATTTGGTATCTGACTGTTTGGTATCTGACAGTTTGGTATCTGACTGTTTGGTATCTGACAGTTTGGTATCTGACTGTTTGGTATCTGACTGTTTAGTATCTGACAATTTGGTATCTGACAATTTGGTATCTGACTGTTTGGTATCTGACTGTTTGGTATCTGACTGTTTAGTATCTGACAATTTGGTATCTGACAGTTTGGTATCTGACAATTTGGTATCTGACAGTTTGGTATCTGACTGTTTGGTATCTGACAGTTTGGTATCTGACTGTTTGGTATCTGACAATTTGGTATCTGACTGTTTGGTATCTGACAGTTTGGTATCTGACTGTTTGGTATCTGACTGTTTGGTATCTGACTGTTTGGTATCTGACTGTTTGGTATCTGACTGTTTAGTATCTGACAATTTGGTATCTGACTGTTTGGTATCTGACTGTTTGGTATCTGACTGTTTGGTATCTGACAGTTTGGTATCTGACTGTTTAGTATCTGACTGTTTGGTATCTGACTGTTTGGTATCTGACAGTTTGGTATCTGACTGTTTGGTATCTGACTGTTTGGTATCTGACTGTTTAGTATCTGACAATTTGGTATCTGACAATTTGGTATCTGACTGTTTGGTATCTGACAGTTTGGTATCTGACTGTTTAGTATCTGACTGTTTGGTATCTGACTGTTTGGTATCTGACTGTTTGGTATCTGACAGTTTGGTATCTGACTGTTTGGTATCTGACTGTTTAGTATCTGACAATTTGGTATCTGACAATTTGGTATCTGACTGTTTGGTATCTGACTGTTTGGTATCTGACTGTTTAGTATCTGACAATTTGGTATCTGACAGTTTGGTATCTGACAATTTGGTATCTGACAGTTTGGTATCTGACTGTTTGGTATCTGACAATTTGGTATCTGACTGTTTGGTATCTGACAGTTTGGTATCTGACTGTTTGGTATCTGACTGTTTGGTATCTGACTGTTTGGTATCTGACTGTTTGGACCAATTTTTTCTCTGTAAAATTGTATTTCCTTCTCTATCCACGCTGCACATTTAGCTATTGTTAATCTAAGAAAACCAATAATAGATATCGACATTAGAGCTGATTACCCGGATGATCATGTAAGGTGATCTCGAAAATAAGTGGTCGCGCGGATTCTTTGTTTAAACTGTGCAGCGTAGCTCGGATAGGAAAATATTTTTGTAATGACAAGTGGGCTGAAGGCCACCAATAAACAGCATTTGGCGCGATCTTGTCAGCTAACAAAAATTTATTTGGTTGCACGAAAGAAAAAAATGGTCCAAACTTTCGGTTAACAAATTCAACCTTTTAAATTCTGTTCTTGATGAGTAATGATACAGTTCGGTTCGAGTATTGTCACATTGACACATTTTTTACGGAATTTAAACCTGTCATGAGTCATAACCACATTTTTATTGTTCACTCACTTGTACGACTCAAATGGAAATATAGTCGGAAGTCAACGTGTCGCGAGTGGCGTTATATTTGTAAACAATGTGATCTGACATTTAACGTTACTAAACAAAGCGTACTTTTAGATGGGACAGAGTTTAAAGGTGGTATCCGAAGGTTTGCATATTCCTAATACATGAAAGAATATTGTTCAGAGGGCTTGGGTGATTATTTCTGGATTAACTCTTACTGTAGCCTAAGTAAAGCCTGTTTAGAAATCTTTATTGTTAGTACAACTTGAGGAATACATCGCTTTCAGTGTTCGTTCTTTCTATTTTGATACGCACGATGGGTATTTCAGCTGAAAACGACATTGATGTCAGTATATTTCTATCCGAGAAAAGTACAGCCGGAAGAGAGAGCAATATAGGTTGAAAAACAAAACAAAACAACATTAACACTTCTTTCCCAATCGACTTAATATAGGTTTAAACTTATACAATTGGAGGTGGCGCATCTGGCCGAGCAGTAAGGTCTCCTACTTAAAACTCATTCGCCTCCCATGGGTTCGAGTCCCAATAAGGGTTTTATTTATACATGTAAATGAAGGCCTTCCAGGCTATCTGCGGTCCTTGGTAGTTCTTGTAAATCAAGGCCTTCTAGATAATCTGCAGTCCTGTATAGTTCTAGTAAATCAAGGCCTTCTAGATTATCTGCGGTTCTTTGGTAGTTCTAGTAAATCAAGGCCTTCTAGATTATCTGCGGTCCTTGGTAGTTCTAGTAAATCAAGGCCTTCTAAATTATCTGCGGTCCTGGGTTGTTCTAGTAAATCAAGGCATTCTAGATTATCTGCGGTCCTGGGTAGTCCTAGTAAATCAAGGCCTTCTAGATTATATGTGGTCCTGGTTAGGTCTAGTAAATGAAGGCCTTCTAGATTATCTGCGGTCCTTGGTAGTTCTAGTAAATCAATGCCTTCTAGGTTATCTGCGGTCCTGGGTAGTTCTAGTAAATCAAGGCATTCTAGATTATCTGCGGTCCTTGGTAGTTCTTGTAAATCAAGGCCTTCTAGATTATCTGTGGTCCTGGGTAGTTCTAGTAAATCATAGCCTTCTAAATTATCTGCGGTCCTGGGTAGTTCTTGTAAATCAAGGCTAGATGATCAAAAACGCCCCTTGGTAGGTCTAAGTACCCCAATCCTTTAATATAAGCTAGACGTCGCCATCATAACCATTTGTTCGCGATGTAGTGTTATGAACACCAGCACCAACTGAATGAGTAGCAGTGTCAGCACAGCAACAGCAATAACACAACAACAACAGCAAAAACACATAGCAATATATAAATTGAGCATGAATGTACATTCATTTACGAGTCAGCATACTTGTTAAAGCAGCAAATATGCATGGGGACTTTTCAAACATTCTACCACTGTACATTCTTTTCCTTATAAAGGCACAGAGTGAATACGTTTAACTTGCATAACTAGCAAAACTATTGCTGTTGTCAAGTAGGGCCGACCGGAAATAGCCGTGTTGAAACCTACTCGCTAACCGGAAGTTCGTCATCATTAGGTGGGTGTTTCGATATTCACATATACAATTCCAGCATGATCGAGTCTATTAAAGCAGCATGTATACAGCTAGTCCAGTATGCATTTTGGCCATATTGCTAAAAAAACGCAAACGCAAAAAGTTTTCCAACTTAAACAATGAAGAAAATCATATCTGATCACCTGTTGAAATGTTAGTAAGTTGTTAATAAAATATTCAAGATCAAAAGTGAGATGTCGGGTTTTTAAATATATTTACTCGTTGGAAACTTTAATTATCAATTACATAAAGTATATAATATAACCGTGCTTACCCCATCCATCCCCCCCCCACCCCCGAGATAAAAGACAAAACCAAACAACAACAACAAACCAACAAAAACAACAACAACAAAAAACAGCAACAGTACACTGACTGGTTCGAAAGCGTCATATTACTTGAAGTGTGTTTGCCAGGCGGATCAAGGCTCACCATACTTTGTGTATCTTAGCAAAACAATGTCCAGCAGGCTTTAAAGTATGCATTAACAGCATCAGGAGAAATTAATATCTGAGCTATTTTTGGCTCCAACATTACAATTGATGCTATTTCTAGGATGTATTGACAAGCAAATAATTCCGAACATGTCTTGAACGCCTACTCTCTATGTAAACAATGCCTGAATCTGTACGGTTTCAGTGTTTAAATATCAATGGACTGGCATTGATAATTATGTAACAGAATCCGAGTAATCTGAGAAGGGCCAAACGCCCAGGGGAAGTTTTTTTTTAAATAATTGTTTGAATATAAAAAAATCTAATATTCATTAGGTATAACTTATAACGTTCCCCAGATAGAGAAATCATTATTCTCATGCAATCTAAATTTCTTTTTTTTTCAAAACTATAAATTAGCACGATCGGGATTTATGCTAAAAATAGACAACGACCTCAGAGCGGACACCCGGATGCAATCGGAACACCTCGGATAATTCACGAATCATGTCTCGGATGTATGTAGGTTGTCGGATCACCTCGGCCCTTTCCCTGAATGGGACTTCTTTTGTGACAGACGCTAAAACAATGATAGCAGCTTAGATGATAGCTCACTAAAGTACGATGCCTGTAAAACTTTAATTTGTGACTGCTTCAAATTTAAATCAGCCAAGTTTAATTTACCCAGCGCAGCAAACACAACAGCTGTCAAACGAGGCAATTGTTTATGTTTTGTGCGAACTACATTTAAGGCATATTCTTTCGACTTCCGGCGAACAAACCGATCGTGATTTCTTTAAGTATTGCACCAGATACATCCGAGGGATGATTGTCCCGAGGACGAAATTACCCGAGGAGTTCCAGTTGACCCGGATGGTGATATAACGTGATCTCAAAAGTGGTCACATTGTTTTCATCAGTTTAAAAAATAGCTAACTGTGCAGCGTGACTCAGATAAAAATACATTGTTTATGTTACTATTCTGACTGTTATGCTTCAATTTTCACTTAGATATAGCGCTTCAATACACAGCAGGAGGTGTTAAGGTAACAGTAATTAATTTGGATGTTTGATAGATAAAATTGTCTAAACTACCGGAATTGTCTAAACTGCCGGCGGATACCACCTTTAAGGCCCAAATATCTACTTGTACGTTGATATATGCCATGTTTATACGTCATTCATACACGATACACTGACTGGCTAGAATGTGCATCCTTGTTGTAATTAACGTTGTAAAACAATTAACGTACAAGTTATTACATAATCTTATTCTAACAAATTTGAACCTTTTTATTTGGAATCTGCTAGATTCTCCATAATTCCTTTTTTGTAATGGTGTAAAGGATTATACTCACGTTTTCTTAACATGCAGCTTTGTTAAAACCGTTTGGTTAAATGTAAATAGTACTTTTAAAAAGTACTAAAATATCTAAACACATTAATTAGCTATAGTATATAGGTGTAGGTTATAAGATAGGTATACCTAAGTATAACATTATAATTACAATATTAAGTCTCATAGGATATACTGTTTACAAGACATATTTTAAGTGATATAAGAAGGAAAACAGGTAATAAGTAACAAGTGGAAACATCTTCTTAACGAATTACACAATGTTTTACATTACTTAAACATTAAAAAAGTTAACAAACTTGTTTATTGAAATGCAAGAATATTTTTTCTTACGATAGACGTGCACTTCCTGTACTTTCATTATCTGTACAATGACAATGAAAATTTGCCAATATTATGTTAAGCATATATGTCATATAAGTCAAGATACGCTTTGTTATAATGATTTATGTATTGTTCTTTGTTTATGTTAAAATGTGTACATAAACGGACTTCATATTGCAATAAAAAATAAATAAACAAACAAACAAAAACAACAACAAAAAACAAACAAACAACATTGTCCTGTTAGATAATACCGAGGTAATCCAAATACTGAGTATTTCTGTTATTTGAATCAGCAGTTTCTCTGGAGATCGTGTCACCTTTTACTGTATTTCTTTCACATAAATATGTGCCCTTTATTCATCCAAACACATACATGGTTTTTATACAAACAAACCAATGGGCAATTATTCTGTTAGATTTTCTATTTATGTCTCATTTTATTACATGTGAATTGTGGTTCTATATGTAATGAACATACGAGAATTTGTGACCAAGTCGTTTAAGTCTAGTAAATCATCTACAGTAACACATACAGTGAGTGTATGTCAATACATTTAACAGTATGTTCATTATCTCAGTAAATCTGACCATCATATATTACGAGGAATTATGTAAAACGTATTTTTGCTTATTAAGCAAAACTCTTTTCAACCTAAATGAAGAAGGAACAAGTTCTGATTCCACTAGATCAATATATAGGTACACCATTACGAGAACATTGCGACCTTTAAAAGACTGTTGTATTTAGGATGAGAAAATATAAAAGATTTTCTAATAATTTTAATAAAGTCCGTCATAAGTCTGTCTGGAGCATAAGGCGAAAACCCTTAGAGGTGTTAACATGAAACTTTGTAGGCAGATAGATCTTAATGAGGAGAAGAGCAGTGTACAAGAACACTGACCCTGTTTCGCATAATTAAGGAGTTATTGCCTTTTGTTACTTTTTTACTAATTAAATTTTTTCCGTGCAGAACACAAAAACTATGAGATATCAACATGAAACTTCATAGATAGATAGATAGATAGATAGATAGATAGATAGATAGATAGATAGATAGATAGATAGATAGATAGATTCCAATTAGGAGAAGTGCAGTGTACAAGAACCATAACTCCGTTTTGCATAATTTAGAAGTTATTTCCCTTTGTTAATTTTAATAATTAAAATGTGTCCGGGGCACAAAAGAGCCGTTTTGGAACTAGCATATATTTGCTGAGCATCCAATGGTTCTACTGATTCTCTAGTTCACATTTGAAGCTCAGCAGCCTCGATTATCTATGGACTGCGCATGCGGGAATGTTCATCATTTGTAAAGGTCAGTCATAATCAGTACACAGTACACTCTCGAGAGCGCAGTAGTTTAAACAAATATGAAGTGTGAAGTGTGGTTCTATGCATCATGCAAACACCCTTAACTGGCGCCACGTGGCTTGTAAATTAAGCTTTTATAACGAGTAAGGTTTAAAATATGTTTCTTAACTCCGGAGATAAAAATGCACACATTTTCATGTACACAACCATTGCTTACATTGACAATAAGCATGATATGATTGTTCAAATGATGTTATAGAAACAAAATATGCAAAGTCTTAGGTATTAACTGCTAGTTTGACTTTAAATTGGCTTCTAAATTTTAAAGTTAGTTTAAAACTTGTTATAACTCTATTAAATTACGGGACTATAGCACAATGTTATTGTGGGTTTGAACGCAAGTTTTCCTTGTACCAATCTTAGGACGAAGCGTAAGTGGCCGTAAGTTTATAAGAGTTATAAGTGTAGTTGAAGTGATTGTATATGAAAATTATAAGATGCGGACATTGCAAGTAAAAGACATGGTCGTGAGCACCTTAAAAAAGAAATGGACACTTAAATATGTACATTGGCATTCGCCTAATTTGGTCGGAACCATGTGCTTACTGTAATACTACATGAATAACATTCAGAGTGATCCGAACTTTACCAACAAATGTGAAAACTCTTTAATGAGTATATAAGAACGTTAGTGAAAGCATTTCCCAAATTTGGTTGTAGAAATCGGGTTGACAGGTGGTCGACGGAAATGACTGCATCTTTCGGCTACGTTTATATGTGACCGTAAATCATCGCACACTTTCCACGTAGACAGGGTGCCTTTCAGAGGGAAACATCTTTTATAGCTGGATTCGAACATGCAAATTTACGTAAAATGACATCGGAATGCTTACCCCTGACTTATTTACTACGGTCTCGACAACAGATTTATCGATAAGACAATATATAGACCTAACCGACAATTTATACGTAGTGACGTCACACTCTATGTATAGAATGACAATTTATTGGCATTCGCAACATCCTCGTCCCTTTCCGCACTCGTTCGGAAAAGAACATTCAAGGCAATAATAGTATTGGTAAACTGGAATTCCCGCTACCTAATTCGGTCTTCCTAGGTCGTTAAGTGGCTCATGAACATTTAAAAACAGTTAGGTTGCCAAATAGACATAACGCATTCCAATAATCAAAATGGCATACTTTAAACACTGAAGTGAATATCCACATAGAACTTCACAGTTTTCAGCTCAAATCAGGGCTACAACACACGACTTGGTGCTGTAAGGTTAGCGTGGTTGAGAAAATATTATTTATGTAATTGTATCAAAGATATTTGCATACGTGTCTTAGTTTGTGTCATATTTATTGCGTTTATCATGTTAATTCTTACCCTATGTGACAAAAACTAGAGATTTTAAATACCTGTTGCAGCATTTCACACTCCCCACCCCACTAATTATCCCCGAGGTCTACTTCTGAAAGTTAAATAACCTAGGTGACCAGAATGAATTCATTGCGTGCCATTCCAAATTAGCCAAATTATAAAAGTAGCATAATATAACCGGTTTGCGGAATAAGTAAAACGGATTATTTGCATACGTCTTAAATCCCGTGCGGCCGTTCTCGTTTTTCCAAATACTGAATTTGGCTAAGAAACCGATGATTCCCAGGAGTTCCCAAATCTCTGTGAAATACCAAATGGGAGGTATCTAAGTGTTCATAAAATATATAGACCACAACATTTGTAAAAGAACAGATAAAATATGGGGTTTCATTCTGGTTAATACTATCTGATAAATATGATGCGAAAATCTTGTGCCCAAATTAAAGTATTACAGACAAATCGGGCATAGAACTTCCACGAAAATAGCAAGTTATTAGACGCTCGAAGGAAATGGACACCACTTAGAATACTTAAAGTATTAAGACATTTGTGGTTAAGAACTTTCACAGAAATTGCAATGATTAGAAATGGACATTTAGCGTTCTGAAAGTATTACGGGATGGCCGAAAACGTTTATGTTGAAAGGTCCTCCAGCTGACTTGCAATGCAATAAAACTTTCGATTTAAATAGCTTAACGACAAAACAATACTACACATTGATAAACTAGGGCTTGCAATGCCCTAAAACTTTCGACTTAAGCAGCTTAACGACACAACGGTACTACACATTGATGAACTAGGGCTTGCAATGCGCTAAAACTTTCGACTAAAGTAGCTTTACGACACAACAAAACTACACATTGATGAACTAAAGCTTGCAATCCACTAAAACCTTGAACTTAAGTAGCTTTACGACAAAACAATACTACACATTGATAAACTAGGGCTTGCAATGCACTAAAACCTTGAACTTTAGTAGCTTTACGACAAAACAATACTACACATGGATAAACTAGGGCTTGCAATCAACTAAAACCTTGAACTTAAGTAGCTTTACGACAAAACAATACTACACATGGATGAACTAGAGCTTGCAATCAACTAAAACCTTGAACTTAAGTAGCTTTACGACAAAACAATACTACACATGGATAAACTAGGGCTTGCAATGCACTAAAACGTTGAACTTAAGTAGTTTAACGACACAACAATACTACACATTGATGAACTAGGGCTTGCAATGCACTAAAACCTTGAACTTAAGTAGTTTAACGACACAACAATACTACACATTGATGAACTAGGGCTTGCAATGCACTGAAACCTTGAACTGTAGTAGCTTTACGACACAACAATACTACACATTGATAAACAAAGGCTTGCAATGCACTAAAACCTTGAACTGTAGTAGCTTTACGACACAACAATACTACACATTGATAAACAAAGGCTTGCAATGCACTAAAACCTTGAACTGTAGTAGCTTAACGACACAACAATACAACACATGGATAAACTAGGGCTTGCAATGCACTAAAACTTTGAACTTAAGTAGCTTTACGACAAAACAATACTACACATGGATAAACTAGGGCTTGCAATGCACTAAAACTTTGAACTTAAGTAGCTTAACGACACAACGGTACTACACATTGATGAACTATGGCTTGCAATGCACTAAAACCTTGAACTGTAGTAGCTTTACGACACAACAATACTACACATGGATAAACTAGGGCTTGCAATGCACTAAAACTTTGAACTTAAGTAGCTTAACGACACAACAATACTACACATGGATAAACTAGGGCTTGCAATGCACTAAAACGTTGAACTTAAGTAGTTTAACGACACAACAATACTACACATTGATGAACTAGGGCTTGCAATGCACTAAAACCTTGAACTTAAGTAGTTTAACGACACAACAATACTACACATTGATGAACTAGGGCTTGCAATGCACTGAAACCTTGAACTGTAGTAGCTTAACGACACAACAATACAACACATGGATAAACTAGGGCTTGCAATGCACTAAAACTTTGAACTTAAGTAGCTTTACGACAAAACAATACTACACATGGATAAACTAGGGCTTGCAATGCACTAAAACTTTGAACTTAAGTAGCTTTACGATACAACAATACTACACATTGATAAACTATGGCTTGCAATGCACTAAAACTTTGAACTTAAGTAGCTTTACGACAAAACAATACTACACATTGATAAACTAGGGCTTGCAATGCACTAAAACTTTGAACTTAAGTAGCTTTACGACAAAACAATACTACACATGGATAAACTAGGGCTTGCAATGCACTAAAACTTTGAACTTAAGTAGCTTTACGATACAACAATACTACACATTGATAAACTATGGCTTGCAATGCACTAAAACTTTGAACTTAAGTAGCTTTACGACACAACAATACTACACATAGATGAACTATGGCTTGCAATGCACTCAAACCTTGAACTTAAGTAGCTTTACGACAAAACAATACTACACATGGATAAACTAGGGCTTGCAATGCACTAAAACTTTGAACTTAAGTAGCTTTACGATACAACAATACTACACATTGATAAACTATGGCTTGCAATGCACTAAAACTTTGAACTTAAGTAGCTTTACGACACAACAATACTACACATAGATGAACTATGGCTTGCAATGCACTCAAACCTTGAACTTAAGTAGCTTTACGACAAAACAATACTACACATTGATAAACTAGGGCTTGCAATGCACTAAAACTTTGAACTTAAGTAGCTTTACGACAAAACAATACTACACATGGATAAACTAGGGCTTGCAATGCACTAAAACCTTGAACTTAAGTAGCTTTACGACAAAACAATACTACACATTGATAAACTAGGGCTTGCAATGCACTAAAACTTTGAACTTAAGTAGCTTTACGACACAACAATACTACACATAGATGAACTATGGCTTGCAATGCACTCAAACCTTGAACTTAAGTAGCTTTACGACAAAACAATACTACACATTGATAAACTAGGGCTTGCAATGCACTAAAACTTTGAACTTAAGTAGCTTTACGACACAACAATACTACACATAGATGAACTATGGCTTGCAATGCACTCAAACCTTGAACTTAAGTAGCTTAACGACAAAACAATATTACACTTAGATAAACTAGGGCTTGCAATGCACGAAAACATTGAATTGTAATAGCTTAACGACACAACAATACTACACATTGATGAACTAGGGCTTGCAATGCACTTAAACTTTGAACTGTAGTAGCCAAACAACACAACGGTACTACACATTGATGAACTATGGCATGCAATGCACTAAAACGTTGAACTTAAGTAGCTTAACGACAAAACAATATTACACATTGATGAACTAGGGCTTGCAATGCACTAAAGCTTTGAACTATAGTAGCTTAACGACACAACACTACTACACATTGATGAACTAGGGCTTGCAATGCACTAAAACTTTGAACTGTAGTAGCCAAACAACACAACGGTACTACACATTGATGAACTATGGCTTGCAATGCACTAAAACTTTGAACTGTAGTAGCCAAACAACACAACGGTACTACACATTGATGAACTATGGCTTGCAATGCACTAAAACGTTGAACTTAAGTAGCTTAACGACAAAACAATATTACACATGGATAAACTAGGGCTTGCAATGCACTAAAACTTTGAACTATAGTAGCTTAACGACACAAAAATACTACACATTGATGAACTATGGCTTGCAATCCACTAAAACCTTGAACTTAAGTAGCTTTACGACAAAACAATACTACACATGGATAAACTAGGGCTTGCAATGATCTAAAACCTTGAACTTAAGTAGCTTTACGACAAAACAATATTACACATTGATGAACTAGGGCTTGCAATGCACTAAAACCTTGAACTTAAGTAGCTTATCGACACAACAATATTACAGATTGATGAACTAGGGTTTGCAATGCACTAAACCCGTGAACTTTAGTAACTTTACGACACAACAATACTACACATTGATGAACAAAGGCTTGCAATGCACTAAACCCGTGAACTTTAGTAGCTTTACGACACAACAATACTACACATTGGTGAACTAGGGTTTGCAATGCACTAAACCCGTGAACTTTAGTAGCTTTACGACACAACAATTCTACACATTGGTAAACTAGGGCTTGCAATGCACTAAACCCGTGAACTTTAGTAGCTTTACGACACAACAATACTACACATTGGTGAACTGGGGCTTGCAATGCACTAAACCCGTGAACTTTAGTAGCTTTACGACACAACAATACTACACATTGGTAAACTAGGGCTTGCAATGCACTAAACCCGTGAACTTTAGTAGCTTTACGACACAACAATACTACACATTGGTGAACTGGGGCTTGCAATGCACTAAAACCTTGAACTTTAGTAGCTTTACGACACAACAATACTACACATTGATAAACTAGGGCTTGCAATGCACTAAACCCGTGAACTTTAGTAGCTTTACGACACAACAATACTACACATTGGTGAACTGGGGCTTGCAATGCACTAAAACCTTGAACTTTAGTAACTTTACGACACAACAATACTACACATTGATGAACAAAGGCTTGCAATGCACTAAACCCGTGAACTTTAGTAGCTTTACGACACAACAATACTACACATTGATGAACAAAGGCTTGCAATGCACTAAACCCGTGAACTTTAGTAGCTTTACGACACAACAATACTACACATTGATGAACAAAGGCTTGCAATGCACTAAACCCGTGAACTTTAGTAGCTTTACGACACAACAATACTACACATTGATGAACAAAGGCTTGCAATGCACTAAACCCGTGAACTTTAGTAGCTTTACGACACAACAATACTACACATTGGTAAACTAGGGCTTGCAATGCACTAAAACTTTGAACTTTAGTAGCTTAACGACACAATAATACTACACATTGATGAACTAGGGTTTGCAATGCACTAAAACTTTGAACTGTAGTAGCTTAACGACACAATAATACTACACATTGATGAACTAGGGCTTGCAATGCACTAAAACCTTGAACTTTAGTAGCGTAACGACACAACAATACTACACATTGATGAACTAGGGCTTGCAATGCACTAAACCCGTGAATTTTAGTAGCTTTACGACACAACAATACTACACATTGGTGAACTGGGGCTTGCAATGCACTAAACCCGTGAACTTTAGTAGCTTTACGACACAACAATACTACACATTGGTGAACTGGGGCTTTAGTTCCAGCCTGTAAATGATATATTTTCACAGCTGATAAAATCAAGTTTAAGAAGAATCATGACATTGAAAAATAATGTATCTTAAACAGATTTTTTGGCCTTGATTATTATGGGACTTCTTTTTATTTAATTGCATTTTTCCCTCCCAGGTTCTGCAAAGCAATTACACTACTTACATAGTAATATAAGCGATGCAAATGAAACTTGAATAACTGACCGATTTTTTTTTCATGTTAATATCACACTAAGTATTCTGACAATTTTATAATTTAGGTTTACTCCCATATGAATGACACACACACACACACACGCACGCACGCACGCACGCACCCACGCACGCACGCACGCACGCACGCACGCACGCACGCAAGCACGCACGCACGCACGCAAACACACACACACACTCACCCACGCACGCACGCACGCATGCGCGCATACACACACGTATGTTAAAATGAAACTTACTTTTTAACAGTTCTTCATCTGAAACTTATATAAATGGGATTGAATTGACGTTCGAAGCTGCTTTCAGCGTCAATGCACACCGGAGGTACAACACGTACTATAGACATTGTGGGTTAAGATGAACCTACCGTGTTTAGTGCATCAAAATAATGATAAAACTGCTTATTTAATTCAGTACAATTTTTTGTTAAAGCTGTTTGGTCGCTATTGCTCAAAATTTAAGAGTTGTTTAATTTTAGCTTATTTAGATAAAAATGCATAACCACTATCAATAATGGGTTAAAATATAACCATTATATCATAATGACTGTCGTCTCTTTATGTTGGGGAAAAGCAAATGCGTTGCAACGTGTTGCAATTAGTTTTACACCATTTGAAATAACAAGCTTGTACAGCTTCCAACTGCGCAGGCGGGAATTATACATTGTATACAGGTTTGTCATAGACACTGCACTCACCGATTCGATTGTGACCAGTAATGTCAATAAATATAAGGTGTGGATCTGTGGTGCTGTCATGCACACATACTCTAAACTGTGATGGGAAGCCTTAAAACAACAGATCGATCTGTTTTACCAGGAGTGCATATTTCAGTGAAACCTAAAGCTTATGCATTGCAAAAATGTCTACGTTTACACAAAATGTCAATATCCGCCCACCGATCGTAGAACTTTAATCTATTTTTTCATTACATATATTATAAACAACTATCTGTTACAACACAATAGTAATGGCGCTAAATTATTTCTGAATTTTTGTGAAAGTCGCCTCTTTTGTTTATAACCAATGTAAAATGATATATTGTATTTATTTACTTATAACCTGATACATTTAGCCGACAAAACTAAAAGCTATTAATTGTGAATCCATAAACAAACCCTACAATGACAGCTGCACGTGAGGGACGTACAAGAAAATGGTATTTATCTGGCTGAATTAACTAGAAGGAATGACCGTTTTCAACGACCTCATTTTTAACAAAGACCTGTATTCCTTTTAATCAAAACACTTAAAGGTCTGATGGGCTTGAAAAACAACAACACACCAATATGCTAACTAAACTGCGTCATATCCTCAGTCATTGAATCCATTCGAATTTTCATCAATCCATCAGAAAGATATCTGTCCCCAAGGCATCAGTTATGATTATATTTCTTAAAGAAACTACATATGATATAAATGTTTGCTATAGAGTATTATGTGCGTTTCATTCTTTTGCTGGAAACTTTTAAACAATTATTAAGGACGCTTTTATAGGCCTGAAACATTTCTCTGCAATCGTCAGGAAAAGCTGACCCTTGGGATTTTAAGACAAATTCCCCGTCTTGGATCGCGTCATTCACATAATGAAATCAAGCTGAAAGCAATCTCGCGATATTTGCTCGCGCCAATGCTATGACATTCTTCCGCGTTTGGAGGTAAAATTAGATAGCCATCAAGTCGGAGTCGGCAGAACGCTTGTATTATGGCCGCGGAGCTAATCGATACGGTAAGGCAATCGTCTAATAGACACTGATCAATGTAGTCTCGCATAAACTGATCGGGAATGACTGGAAGAGAAAATTAGAAAATTAATCACAGCTTTGGTATAATATTGACATCTTTTTGTTGCCATCCGAGGAGAAGGGAGAGGGAGGCCATTATGGGAATAGTAATGAGGGATCTCTAATTGCAGATGAAACTGGATATTTACTTGATGCAGTATACGAATATTTCGGAAAACGCGGTTGATAAAGTAGCATGTTTATTTGCTTCTGCAATTGTATGGCGAGATATGGTTGTTTAGTAAAGCAATCAAGCAATGTGCCTAGTTGCTTAGTTCAATAGGAGATCTAGAGTCGTTCGTGACAAGTCGTTAGTTACTAGTATCTTGTCATTTTACGAACTATTTCAGAAGTTTCAGCCAAGTTCAGTATATACATAAACCGATTTATCTAATCAGTGCACGCTCAAAGCACATCGTGAGCTGTAGTCATACGTTAGACAAAATATCACGTGCATTTTGTTTGTGATCTTGATTATGAACATTTAACCTAGGCAGAAATTGGAACTTTAAATCGGGGTGGGGGCGTTGGGTGTGTGTGGGGTGGTGGGGTGGTGATAAACATACCCATCGTGGAACTTATCATTGATTCGTTTATTTATTATGTCATTACTCGATTATCAGATAAGTAGATAAAATGCGCCGATCTTAATGAGGTGGAGTTAACACATGGTTTCTGTATTTAATCAAGAGTATTGCATTTTAATACACCCATAGATATGTTTAGTTGCAACTAAGAAAACCAGGTTTGCTTAAAGTACATGTATTCACAAAAAATGCATATATCATTTAATTCATCCTACGTAATTGTTGACGTATCTGTCAGAAAACAAAGTTACTTAGTTTTATACATGCACAAAATATTTGTTGTTAAGATTTACCCTTGTTAGTGGAAAATACTTATCTCGTGGTTAAAACATATTTCCGACTTGCTTTTCAGGAAGTTGGTCCAGTATTCCTGTTAAGTGCTCCAGTCCTTCGAATTGTACATACACATGCATTCATTGCATATATAAGTAGAGGGGTAAAATAGTTAAGTAACATATTTCCCTAGGAAGTTACTACATGTGTACTGGTTCTACCCATAATTTTACAATCGAAAGGGATTATCACGCACATACAGATTAATTAAATGTTTGTTAGTTTATTACAATTACTGAACCTAACGTTGATCGTTTAACTGTGTTCACAATAGCTGTCAACGGAGAAGGGAAATAACTCGTACAGCCATTGGTATATCAGATACGAATGCAGTTTAGTTTCTGTTGTTTATCATGATGACCATGCTGATTAAAATAGTTATAAAATGTCATTATAAAGAACAAGGAAGAAGGAAGAAGAAATTTTTCAAACCAGATATAAATTGTGGAAACAATGAATATGAACTCATTTGAAGACATTGTTTCTTTATTGTATCCTGTTTCTCTGCTGATCTCATCTTATAAACACCACACAATATTCAAGTGTCTATAAATTGTTTCAAGTATCTATACGCTGTAATTTTATTTAACACATTGACAAATGAAATTTCACATTTCAGAAAACATTGTTACCACAGAATAATAATGGACACGAACAGTTGTAAAAATAGAACATACGTTTGTCTTTGTTTAAAGTTAGTAACCAACAGTTTTCCTATAGAAATAAATATATGAATATATTTTAACTGTTTAGGGAAATCTGGACATAATTTCTAAATAAACTCATACTGTAGTCTAAGCAAAAAAACCCCAGCAAACCCTTATTTTCTATCTCAATTATTGGACAGTACAAATCATGAAAATATCGCTCTAAATGTCATTTCTTTCCAGTCTAGAAATAAACACAATGGGAATTTCTGCTAAAATTGTTCAGCGACGTCACAGCAAGTTTCCCTGATAATGATACAACGTAATCTCAAAAATGAGGTTTTCTAAGTATTGAAATAACTAACAGTGCAGCGTGGCTCAGATAGGAAATGCATGTTTGAAATGACGAGTGGGATGTAATGGCTCACAATTTCCTAAGATGCAGGACATCGATAATCAGCATAAAATGGGATCCAAAATGTCGGACACCGCCTGTCAGCCTTTAAATACCCCAGTATACAGTATATTGTTGACTGTTCTATTCGCAGTATGTTTCGTAAAATGTTATACCAAATATAATAATAGTTAATGACTAAATGCAGAACTCATCGTGTTGTTTGAATAGCAAATAACCTTAAGACAAAACAGTACAAAGTACACAATCTTCAATGCCAGGGATGGTCCCCGGGGGTGGGGGTGGTGGAATGCACCCCACCATCCAGGTAAAAGAGTAAACACATATCTGTAACCTTAAAACATTAAAACATAATAAGCTTTTAAAAATGTCTGCTGACTGCTTGGGACGAAGTTAGAATCCCTTACATCATAATATATATATATATATATATATATATATATATATATATATATATATATATATATATATATATATATATATATATATATATATATATATATATATATATATATATATATATATATATATATATATATATACGTTAAAAGCCATGCTGACGTTTATATGTATCGATTGTATTTACTTACTGCGATAAAGTTGACTGAATCTTGATTCATACCCCATCTCCACCACAATTTTTCACCCCTGTTCATTGCATTAGAGCATAAAATGTTGTTATGTCCCTTCATAACAGGAGAAAAAAGGAACAGTTAACAGGGGCAAGTATTAGAAAACAAAACTTTCAATGATAATAAGCGTATGACTTTATAGAAGTAGAGAGTAAATTACAAAACAAAGTACATAAAAGAATACTTTTGCTTTAATTAAAAATGCGTTACATAAGATCCACTAAATATCCAATTTTATTGTTAAGAAACATGATTTGATATAGTTTTCTCCATATCTTCATTCTTGAGGAGGATGAGCCATTATAAATATATTCAGCATGAAAAGGTCCTGCGAAATGCTATTTATTGATGCCCCAGATTTGTGTGAATAGAAAAGCTTAAATCCCCACTCATCATCAGCGTGAAAGTCAAGTAGCCTTTGCAAGAATACAATTTTCAATTTTATAATTACAAAACTCAGAAAATTACAATGTACTGGATATATACATCACTGAAAAACTTCATAGAGTTTATAACTTATAAACATATAGAACAGAATAATATGGAAGTTATTCAGTAATTAAACGATGCAATGAATTTTTATGCAAATGTCTATTTTTATATTATTCTATTAGCTCTTATCAGGAGATTTATTGACGATGCAAATAAAAAGTCCAGAGCAGTAAGCTCCCGCCAATCTTCTTCATTTACAGCCTTATCTCCCTCTATATAGCATTGTTATTTATTTGTTTGTTTGTTGTTTTTATTGTCCAACCATCAACCTGTAAGTTATCCGGAGATGGTGTCCATTTGAAGCAGATATAGTGTCCCTTTTACTGTATATCAACATTTTCTTAAGCGTTTTTTTTTCTAAGGCAAAACTTACAGCACTGACTTACTAAAGAATTGTTGATATTGGTCCGCAAAACATTTGTTAATTAATATATTTTATTATATCTTAAAAAGTCAACTATCTGAGTGATGTTCATTTACTTTAAACGTCAGCATGCCTTTTAATATGTGCTGTAAAAGTATTAAATAAAAAGAAACGTATCTTCGACAGAATGTCCCGGTTTCAGAATAATTAAACTACGTGGGGAATATAGTGAGTGCGAGCGTGCGCGCGCGCGTGTGTGCATTATGCCTGGTTCTCACCTCAACGTGTGCAACAAAAAGAAGAACAACACTGCATGCTAGTGTATATAATCTTATTGACTGCTTACATGCCAATATTGGTGTATCTGATTGTGATTATTGATATGACAAAGGGGAATAATCTTGTATAGCTTGTTGTACATACAGATGTTAATTACCACGTTAAGAAACTATAAATTCCGATCATAACTGATTCACGTCAGTTTTTTAACGAGCAAGTCATCTCTAGTTCACTGACTGCTTTGTGAAAAGGAACCTGCAGACATTGCTCCACTTGCTGCCAGACTGAAACATACAAAAACGATCATGCTTTCCTTATTATTGTATCACACTCTTATAAGTTGATGTGTTTATACAAAAACAAACAGCGTATTAGATATACATATTTTGCCGATACTGTCCGTTGGGAGCTATATACCCTGCTCACCTACCTATCCTTTTCTGAGTGAAACGTATTTCTTATAAATGTAAACAGTATTGAACTGTCTACTATCAACGATACAGCCAACTAAGTTGAGCACTTATTAAGTTATAATGTATCTAGGGACTTTGACTTAGTTCTTGCCTGCATCACTCCTAGAGAAATTAAGTTCAAAAAGGAATATTGAAAATGGCTCCCGGAGAATTACCATAAATATTTAATTTGGAAATACGCCTAAACAAAGGTAAACAAAAGTTAAATATAAAAGTAACAAAAATTCTGATACGACGGTCGGACAAATTACATAAGTAGGAAACGCTTCAAAAAATACCCTCCTGGAACAGTCAACTGACTGTGTTGTTTAAGCCTGGTTTACGGAGCAATTCAACTTCTTGAAGTTTTTTTCCAAGCAAAGTAAAACAACTCAAAGAAATAACAGTAACCCCTGCATCGGGAGATAATAACGAAACAAAGGATACTATCTATAAACAACATAACTGGAAATTCCATTAACCACATAGAAAACCACCAAAAATAAACGGAACATAATATAGTATTGTAAACGAATTACATTGTATAGATAACATGACCCCTCCCTCCGCTAAAAAAATATCAGACACAGGATTCAGATGCAATGACATGTCAAATAATAAAAGGAGACAATACCCCCAAGATATACCTATTGTGCATTCTCCCTTAAAGAAAAATGGTTACTGATCAAGTTGCCTCCCCTATATATTGGTAGGGCAAGGCAAGGAAGTGAAAAAGACGGCATTCCAACGGTGACTTCCAAATTATGGCTTTCTGCGACCGTTTCAGAAATGAAATTTCTGAATATTAATGCAAAGACGACATATAAGTTATTAAGAACCTTGGTTGCACTAATCTTTGAAAGAACGTTCCATAAAATGTGGTTATAATCCTGCAATTATAATTAGAGGCAATAAAAAATCACGGTGAAAAAAATACAACACATATATGTATACATATCTTTGGAATGTAGCCAAGATGAATTGCCATAAAGGTATGGACAAAGTTGAAATCGCCGCTCTTGTAACAGACTTTGGTACAGATGTTATAATTAACTATGCTTAAGTTGAAGAGGGTTTATAATTTTGTAATATTTGTTGTGTATGTGTATGATGTATTTTCTGATAATGATTTAAGTTGAACGAGTGGAATTTGTACATGTAATTACATATGTGTGACAAAGATGACAGGCTATGGCCGAGAAGATATCTGAGAAGAAATGAACATAGCACTACAGAGCAGTAAACATAAAGTTCAAGAAACCACCAATAATCTCAAGAATACTAGAATCAGGAAACGTGGTCATTAAGGCTGCGTTAAGAAGAACGACAGCAAGAAAGCATACCAGCTGGTAAAAGACGTGATCATTACAAAAAATGAAATACCTAAATATACAACATATAGATGGTTAACCTGGTTAACAAAAGAGAAAGAGACTGACTTGTACAACCGCAAAGCCAGAGGATCCAAAACATATTTTACAGTCCGTGAGTAACCAACACGACAGTCATATCATACTCTCAGATGAAGTAAAACAGCCATTAAAATCACAGAATAAAGCCGAGGTCAGCAGGAGTATACAGCATCCCATCAGAACTAGATCAAGCAGGAGAAGAAACCATTTATTAGCAACCTGCAATATGATCCGACGGACAGGGTATTGGTCTAATTCATTGACACCGTTTCCGATAATAACATTTCCAGAAAACAGCAATGTTTTATAAGACCAAAAGGAACGTGTCAGAATTTGCGGTGCAACAATCACAAAATGCATTTTAACATTGATTGCATTGTAGAAAAAGGAGAAAAGATGTCCCAGTTAAGGGGACATATGGACAGATACTTTATATTGTATTGTAATATATTCCAGCCCAATCAAGCTTATTACAGTAACATCAGTGGTATTAACAATGACATCAGAATCAGTGCCTAAACACTGGCAACAACAATACACAACTTTGACTGTGTGGATAATATTGAGACAAATTATATTTGAATAATAAGATAGTGCCTAGGAAAGCGCAATCGGTAGCTAGCAAGAGTGAAACCCATGTGAAATTGACCAAAGCATCAGACTCAACTTAGTGTTCAGACTAATAATACTGCTCATCTCATAATTCCAGTGTGCATATCAGCCATGGACGTTCTTAGAAGACCGCGAGGCACAGATAAATTCTATAGCAACGAGATATTGCTGACGACTGATAAGCGGTCAAAAAAGGACAAAGAAGAAACCAACACAGGATTAACAAAACCCCTGGATCACGTAGATACCTTATGATCACAATTAAGGATAAAAATTGAATTGGTAGGTTCAACGATCGTCTGGGCTTGCCAGGACAATACCTTTGTTCTGTGCCTTTTCGGAGTTTGGTATATGTTGCAATGCTCATAGGACTTTGTCATATATTCTTTGCAATGTACTTTTCAAAGAGAATAAAGAAGAAGTGGAATGGCAACACGGCAAACTGATCAGTCTATAAACTATGTGATACGGCGAGGAAGTCAGAGACCAGAACCAATTGAGGTGGTAAGCCGATTGAACAGTATTAGTCGTTTCGCCAACCGTCACCAGAAAGGGATAGCTAGATAAGTAATTATACTCAGATATCCTTTGAGCGATACAACTGGCTGGAGAGGGTAATATTCTTGTAAACTTGTCAGAGCCTTTTAAGCTGTTTTATCTCTTACAATGTTCATATGATCATACGTTATGAAGCACGGTTGTTATACTGTCAGTATTGGTGTCACTATTGGTATTGTTAAGCTTTCTCAACAGCTATTGGTCTATACACGAAACAATCTATCGTGCTGATAAAAGGCGAGAAACATATATATGTGTTGTAGTTTTTGCACGCGTCAATTTAGGATGTTTATAAACACAGAGTACGTTCCCATAAATAATGTCTGACAATGAAACCGACGGCGAACGAGTATTTTTTCAACCTAATCGATCGTGTATCATCCGTAGATTTCTAAAGACAGGAATCAATTTGTAACAAGACTCTATACCAGACTTAGCGGTAACGTTAAGGGGTTTTGTTTGTTCAAAGGAAACAAAATCTATTGCTCAGACAACGGTGTCAAAAGGTTCTGGTAATAAGTTACCGGTTGTTAATTCAAATGTCTGGAGACCGGAGAAAATTTTCTTATCAAAGTGTCACATTTATGCCTTCGTGATGAGTTAGTGCTTGATTTTCTCTCTTGGTATGTTTCCATTAGCTCTTAGAATCCCAGTTGTAAAAACAATAACTTGTCGAGTTTTCTTCTAAACACCCCTGGTAGTAATTTATCACTTCAAGTGATGGAGAATATTACTTATCATCCAGTATGTTTCTGTATGTAGAAATGGACTTAATATAAGTCACCCAGTAAATGCATATTTGTAGTAAAGAATTAATTGTGACATTTTCCATCCTTCTCATTCTGATTAAACTATACCTGCGAGACGCTAATATCCATTTGGGTACAGCCTCCGAATTGTAACTCCTCTGACGGTCGGGGCGAAGCGAGACGTGGAACTGACTTGCGGCACACCAGGAATTCTACCCAGACGTTTGTCTGGGAATCCTCTATTATTAATACCTTGACGTCGAATATATTACAGAACTTATGTCACTGCTAGCGTCATACCTAACGCCCAAAGATTGGGGCTGCAAACTTTCAGTTAAACCCATTTTACTATTTAGCTTGCGTTTGAACATTAAATTACCTTAAAGGTTTTAAACTTTGTAAACGTCTTTCTATACTGAACGAACAATAACATAACTAAAGAACTTTGGACAATTTTAATATTTTTTCTCTCGTTTGCTTATGTACGAACATTTTAAACAAAATGATATTCATGTATATTCTAGTTAAAATATTTTACATGTTTGTATATAAAAATCAAATCTGCATAAATTTCTGTACACATATTGTTATAATTTTGGTTAGGTAAATAATGATAATAACTAGTCCGCGTCTAAACAACATGTCAGAATAACATTTGCCTATACATGTATAACGTAAGCCAGCTAATCTCTTATAAGTCAATTTGCTATAACTCTGAAGAACAGACAAGACATACAAACAATAACGTCAAAAGGTCCCAACACTATGTAATATTCTGTTAAAACATGTCTATTATTATGAGAAAATTTGTAATAACTAATAAGTACCTAAATGAACATTGGACAAAAAGTATGTCTTCCCCAGATATTGAAAACCACACCGTATTCTTAACATATTTTGGACACATTATGCTCGTGCAGTTTTCATGATCAAGAGGGTTGGGATCAATATTTGCGGATCGCTGCTCCGTCCACATATAAGAAATATGTCATTGGGCAAGACATATTTCAACGCATTGTCCCTATAAAACAAGAACTTTCTGAAAATAAGATAAAGTAAAACCTAACAATATAGAAAATGACATGAATGAGTGAATCAAAGTTTTTAACTAAAAAGCCAATTGTTATGTCTTGCACATCGACCAGCGTAGGGTTTTGGCCCACCAGGACTTAAAATTGATTCACTGCATAACACGATGTGACCAGAAAATGCATTCTTGCACTCACTCAACAGAAGCTTTATTAAATATGCATCCCTTACAATACAACAGAAGTGGTCATATTCACAATCGAGTAATAAAAAGACTTAAATTTGTATTACCTTGAATGAGTTGAGCGAGTGGCTGTGCGAAGCGGATTATCGGAATTATATTTGAGCAATATGTCCAAATTAATGAAATAAATGGAAGTCTATATGGATTAATATTAAGAAAACTACTAATCAGTCCACTGTAAGAAATGTGTCGAAGCAATAAGATTTTTGCATTAAATTGAAAAATTGACATAAGGTACCATTCCTACACCTGTAGATAAGCCTAACACAAACGACCACCAAATATACTTTTATAACATTCATTAGTCTGCAATCAGCAAAATGGAAGCAAATGCACATCGACTTCCAATAGACCGTGCATGCTTGTAAAACTGTAAAGCTGTTACTCAATTCTAAAACTGCAACCGTAGTTAACAATATTGAGATGCATTAAAATCCTTCCTGGAATAGAGTCGTAAAGCTAATATAACTTGAGCAAGGCTGTCTGAAGCGGACTTCCAACATGCAAACCTCTCTCTACAAGAGGAATGATGTATGGATGATTTATGCAGAATCTTCCTCCCCGAGGAGTCGCAATCGGTTTATTTAGGATCATAAAATTCAGTTTCAATATAAAACAAAAACAAAAACGCGATACTCAGATAATTTCACAGTAAAATCTGTTTATATTGGCCTTCCAGAATCACTATTTATGATTTGCAGTGTTAAGCATCGTCGAAAGAACCATAATGTTTGGAGTTTTCTGATTATACCTTTTAGCTGTCTCTGCGTTTATTGAACGATAAACACTAAAATATTTTTATCAAAATATAATATAAAAAAGACTAAGAACACTGATGCAAATCTGCATTGTACAAGTTCATAATTTTCCAACACATCATAGACGTCGCTTTGATGATCATAACTGGTCGCTGTGATGTATTTTCAAAAGAATCATTAATCATTTGTGCATTAAAAAAGAACAACAAGTTAAGTGACGTCTAGCTGTTATCAGTGGGTAAAGCACCTATACAAATTTGAGACACACGTGCTTATTTGTTATGTTTTTGTAGCAACCGTTATACTAGTATGATACAATATTTTATATCTCATAAACGTATAAAAGAAACATGCTCCTAAAATATGGAAGAATTAGATCAATTTCAGTTTTTATTTTATTAGGTTCGGGAAATACAATGTATCTGAACATCGCATTGATCGTTATATTGGAGATCGGACAAGGGAGCAATAATGTCGGCTCTACTTTCTCAATGCACGAAGCCTTTTTTTCAAATAATGACACGTGAACTCATCTTAACGACATTTTACCTACATATGGTTTTACATCTTTCAAATTCAGCGAATGCTCATTAGATGGGATGATTAGTTCTATATTCACGAAATATCTTGTACGTCTAAAACGGGCAAATATTTGGGTGGCTTGGCGTCTGGATATCTTATTCCATATTGTAAATAATTGTTAAACAGAAAACTCAATATAAAATACCTTGATTATAGTTTCGCCTTTTTCAATTAGGATATTGCAGTATGGAATTGTATGGTTGCAAATGAAGTCAAATTATATTGCTAAGCCAACGTCGTCAAATTTAGTTTATCTAATATGTAACTGTTAATTCAAACGCCAGAAGATCGTAGAACGATTTGTTCATCAAACTGACACATTTATCTCTTAATGATGCTTCGCATATGCTTTTACAAACCAAGCAAGATTGCGAACAAGTAATATTTAAATCGTTTAGGTAGACGCAATAAACTAAAGCATGCGAGTTGACCAATTTTGGGTTGATGAAACATCTAAATTTACCTGTATTATCTTAGTCAAAATCTTCCTTCATAACCAAATGACAGCTTTCTTCCCCAGGAAAATCGACGAAAAAAATATTATATTGAAATCAATAGTTTCTCCAGGGAGTGGCTTTAAGACTTTAAACGCAGACAACAAAGTCAATGTCACGGTAGTATGTCACATTGTTACGTTAAATGCCAGGAATATCGACAAAATGGTTCCGAATAACACACTACAGAGATAATCAAATGTATAATATTTCTAAAAATACCAGTAGTAGACACACCGACAAACATGATATCCATCGAAGGTAATGTAAGATTTATTAATATTTAATATTTATCAACTTTGATTTGCTAATTGATATCGTTAGCCTCTGGAGGACATTTGGCGTTACATGTATTATTCAATGATATTATATTCTTTCAATAAATGGGCGGTTAGAGCGCTTCGCACCTATAAAAGCACACAGTCGGTTTTTTTGCCGAGTGATCGTTCCGAAAACGTTGCTGTTGCTTGTGCTTCTTTAAATAACAACATTTGTTGAATTTCTTATAGGATCGTCTCATATTTTCGTATTTAATAAAACACGATTCACTATTTCAACAATGTTTGAATTTGCTAGACGTAAAAAGAGCTTTTAAAAAGATTAAATGACGAATCATGATAACTATGGACAAATAAAAACCATTTCCATCAATGTTAACTAGATTTCATGTTGATAATTTAAATAAAGTAAAATATCACAAAAACTCGTTGTTATTCTGGTACCGCTAATCAGTTTAATAAAGAGCACATGTGGCTGGTAATTTAATTAGTAGACCAGTAAGATACATGGGTTTTTATACTAATTTTCAGCTTCACTTAATCTTGACTTGGAGATATTGACATAAGATTTAGAGCACCCGTAGCAGCGGATACCATTTGGAATGTTAAGATAGCAAAAAGAAGAGATTTCTTCCTAAGTTTTCCGTCTAAGAACAAGTCAGTATTGTGTTCAATAGTTTTCAATACAACACACTTGCTATATTCAACTAAAACTATGCATCTGCCTTTTTCACACACACAGAAACAACGATAGTTATATGTACGAGGTATTATCATACGTTCTTACACAACGAAATACTATCAGAAGACATAATATTGGAATAGAATAGTTTCCGGCGAAATTTTTCACATGAACGTACATGTACATGTAATGTCAAAATTATATTTCCTATAGGCTTCTCTACGCAGCAAGCTGTAGAAACAAATGAACAGCTTGATGAGTCTTGTTTGTTTTGGGCTGTTCGTTTCCCTTACCAGTATGCTCAAACCATGACCGGTCTTGCTTACAAACTGTTCGTTTCGTCGTATATACCGAGTAAATCGAGTGACATATTTATTATTTGGTGAGTTGCTTGGACTAGGTGTATACTGTTTATAAGTAAATCAGACATAAAAAAGATATTAAAGATTTAATAAAATAAAAGGATATCTTTAAACATAAGTCACATTTTTTCTATCTGTTAGAAAAGGGTAGTACAGTAGGAAGTACGGTAATAAGCCGTTAATTTAAACGACACAGATATTTACAAATTAGTTCTAACCATGTCTTAGGGACACATATGTCTTTCGAATAAATATTAAAATGCAGATAATATTGTGGTGTATCAAAATAGACATGTAATAACTACAGGCTTTATACCAATTAATCATATCCATCAAATATTATGCAACGAGCAATGTCTGTTATATTTATCATTGGCTGTAATGATTATTGTTGAATTGTTCTTGCAAATACTCGGTGAATACCGTGTCTGTGGGTTTTTTATCCTTGAAATACCATACTATGTATGAAATTATGTCTTTTACAATGTATGAATAAATTTTTACTGTAAATTGTATACAACGTGTGGGTATTTATCATGTAAAGCAATGGATATTTACTGTGGCAATCTTTAGCAGTTACTCGTTTTTCCCAAAGACACTGTCTCACAGGGAGAGGCTGATTTTGTTTTAAGTTTCGATCGCACTGGGAAACACAATGCATAGCCCAGACAACAGAGTTAAAATGTTCTATTAATATATTACCTGTCGTCAATTAAAATGTTATGAAATGACAATGAAATGAGACCGGAACAATTTTCTTATCATTGGTGTCACAGTTATGTCTTGAAGATAAATAAGTTAATGTTTTAACGATGATTTTATTAGCTTTTAGATTCCTGGTATGTCAGTCACAGAAAAATGCTACATAAATGAAAAAAGGTTTTCTTTATCGTTTACAAATGTTTGTCGGTTTTGTCAGTGTAATGGGAAATGATTGAATAAATTTTGCCATTTATTAAATAAGACCAATTATTTCAAGATCTACAGTCTTTTAACGTAGAACGGGTATAAAGCAACATAGGTAAAGAAAAATGGACATATAGGTGTATATATTATAGAAAATTTCAATCATCTAATGTATTTTACTTACACATACTTAGGTGTTAAAACAAGTCAACGTCTGATTTAGCAAATCACTTAGTAATATTGTTATCAATTATGCTTACTAATTGGCATTACAACTTTTATAACGATGAAATTAAGGGCAAAGTTTGCGGTAAAAATGCGTTTGTTGGAATAACTATTAAGCTTTAAATGTTAAAAAGTAAGATTTTCTGAAACAACAACAACAACAACAACAACAACAACAACAACAATAACAACACAAACTACGACTTTCAACTGTCTACGCGGGAAGTCACGATCGGTTTTATTCCGTATAGTAGAATATTGTTGCCTCATGACGCAGAATATGAGACAAATTATTTCGCTGTAAAATCATCACTGGTTTGTTACAAGTTGCAGTTTTCTTCATCATTTAAATGTTTTTCCTTTTGGTAAGATGAATACTGTTTATGTTAATAGATTCTGTCTTCAGGCGTTTTGTATTAAAATATACACTGATTTGTTTTTGGTAAGCACTCAGTTTAGTTTATGGGTCTTTGCTTTGGCAAATGTTGATAGATTTTGTAATATTTATAGAAGTACTTCACTTATTTTCTGATGTGGATGAAAGTTATGTGTTATGTTTGAAACCCACCACTTTACCCATAATAGTCATAATTGGGATACCCATTTCTTGAAAGTCACAAATAGCTGATGCACTTTTTATGCTTGTAATTTAAAGCACACGGGAACATAAATACTATAACATAAAGACACGTGAAATGGTTTGAGATATGGACATTTTGTAGAAATGAAAATCTGCATACAAATTTTAGATGACAGTCATATTTGAATTAATCACGTAATTTAACTGCATCATAATGTCTCAGGTATCGTTTTATGAAAGATAAATAGGTCACGATAATTACTTTTTATCGGTTACAAACTTCAACCAAAGAGTCACTATTGACCGAGGTCTGTTGACTGAGCTTAAAGTAATTTGTAAGTTAGATTCGAAAAAGGCCATAAAGTGTTTAGCAAGTTCAATGTGAAAAATGCACAAAAGATGAATGGCATTATTATTGTCAATCATTGCTAAGCTTGATAGAAAACAAACATTTTGTGACATTTTCGTAAATAATGACGTCGTTACAAAAAGTAGCTAGCTTACATGTATGACATTTAAGGGCCGGTACACTTGACCGTCGTTAAACGTCACTGCCATACTACTATAAAAAGCGACACTTTTTTACAAAATAAACATCGTATTTCACATTTCATCGATACTGTATGCTGGGAGCTATTTACCCTTCATACCTACTTACACTATTTTGGGTTAAATGTATTATTGTAAATTGAAACGTTATTGAACTGTTTACTATCAATGAATCTACTAAGTTGAATTCTTGTTATGTATTTTGGGACAGTGATGTAGCGGTTTTCCTGCATCAGTGGTATTGTTACTATCTAAGCATGAAAGAGCTGCAAATACTCAGGTAATTCGAGAAGATTACAAGTGCTGTCGATAAACTGCCATCTATTTTATTATGTCAGACAATCATCCTTCTCAAAATGTTAATACATTGATTTCTAATAAAAGAAACAAATATTTGTAAAATTCACCATTAACTTTGTGTTAATACTTATTTATTTCAATAGTTTTACTATTAATTT
The DNA here is from genome assembly GCA_007844125.1 of Sinonovacula constricta. Taxonomy (NCBI): domain Eukaryota; kingdom Metazoa; phylum Mollusca; class Bivalvia; order Cardiida; family Solecurtidae; genus Sinonovacula; species Sinonovacula constricta. Next base: position 19,013,308 of record CM017558.1, read on the forward strand.
TGGATGACATCATTCTCGACCAAGTATGATTATTGTCTCAATCGATTGTCTATACTCCGTAGATTTCTAAAGGCAAAAATTAATTTGTAAAGCGACCAAGTATGAGTATTGTCTCAATCGATTGTCTATACTCCGTAGATTTCTAAAGGCAAAAATCAATTTGTAAAGCGACCAAGTATAAGTATTGTCTCGAACGATTGTCTATACTCCGTAGATTTTTAAAGGCAAAAATCAATTTGTAAAGCGACCAAGTATGAGTATTGTCTCAATCGATTGTCTATACTCCGTAGATTTCTAAAGGCAAAAATCAATTTGTAAAGCGACCAATTACCCGACTAAGCGGGAACGTTAAGTATTTTCGTTTGTTCAAAGGAAACAAAATCTATTGCGCAGACAACGGTGTCAAAAGGTTCTGGTAATAAATTACTTGATGTTAATTCAAATGTCTGGAGATAGGAGGAAATCTTCTTATCAAAGTGTCAAATTCATGTCTATGTGTTGACTTAGTGCTTGTTCTTTCTCTCTTGGTATCTTTCCATTAGCTCTTAGAATCCCAGTTAGTAAAAAACGAGAGTTTGTCGAATTTTCAACTACACAGCACTGGTAGAATTTTATTACACTGAGTGATGGATATCATTACAATGATATGATAAGATAAGAGTCACCCATTATGTTTCTGTATGCAAACATGGGCTTAAATATAAGTCGCCTAGTAATAATAAACGATGTTCTGTTCTGTTCAGTAAAGAAATAATAAATAATAAAGAATTAATTATTAAATTTGTGTATCTTCAGAATCAAATTGAACTATTCCTGCGACAAATTGGGTAAAGACTCCTACTTGTAACTTCTCTGACGGTCGGCGCAAATCCAATTTTTGGCGAACTCATTGAGCTGTCTTGCGGCGCAACAGGGATTCTACCCAGACTTTTTATCCGGGAATTCTCTATTATTAATAGCTTGATGTCCATATAATTTAAAGGACTTGTGTCAATGCAATGTTTTTTTTTCAAAAGCACAATGAATTCTAAGTTGTCAATACCTGACCTACTGAGCGTCCAATAAGTAAACGATTGCGGCCGCAAACTTTCAGATACACCAATTTTAGCTTGCGTTTGAACATAAAACAATCTTACAGGTTTTAGACTTTGTAAACATGTATTTCTATGCAGATTGAAAATGGCCCCCAGAGAATTACCACAACTTTTAAATTAGAAATACGCATAAACAAAGGCACACAGAAGTTAAATGTAAAAGTAACAAAAATTCTGATACGACGGTCGGACAAATTACATAAATAGGAAAGCTTAAAAAATTATCGTCCTAGAACAACCAGTCAACTGATTGTGTTGTTTAAGCCTGCCTTACGGAGCAATTCAACTTCTTGACGTTTTTTCTAAGCAAAGTAAAACAACTAACAGAAATAACAGTAACCCCTGCTTCGGGAGATAATAACGAAACAAAGGATACTATTTATAAACAACATAACTGGAAATTCAATTAACCACATAGAAAACTACCAAAAATAAACGGAACATAATAAAGTATTGTAAACGAATTACATTGTAACAGGACCCCTCCCTCCGCTGAAAATATATCAGACACAGGATTTAGATGCAACGACATGTAAAGTAATAAAAGAAGACAATACCCCGATATATCATAGATATACCTACTGTACATTCTCTCTTAAAGAAAAATGGTTACTGATCAAGTTGCCTCCCCTATATACGAGTATAAGTAGGGCAAGACAAGGAAGTAAAAAAGACGGCATTTCCACGGTGACTTCCAAATTATAGCTTTCTGTGACCGTTTCAGAAATGAAATTTCTGAATATTAATGCAAAGACGACAGATAAATTATTTAGAACCTTGATTTTATTTATCTTTGAAAAAACGTTCCATAAAATGTGGTTATAATCCTGCAATTATACTTAGATGCAATAAAAAATCACGGTGAAAAAATACAACACATATATGTATACATATCTTTGGATGCAGCCCAAGATGAATTGCAATAAAGGTATGGATAAAGTTGAAACCGCCGCTCTTGTAACAGACTTTGGTACATAATAATTAATTATATAATTAACTATGCTTAAGTTGAAGAGCGTTTATAATTTTGTAATATTTGTTGTGTACGTGTATGATGTATTTTCTGATAATGATTTAAGTTGAACGAGTGGAATTTGTACATGTAATTACATATGTGTGACATAGGTGACAAACAATGGTCGAGAAGATATCTGAGAAGAAATGAACATAGCACAACAGAGCAGTAAACATAAAGTTCAAGGATCCACCTATAATCCCAAGAATATTAGAATCAGGAAACGTGGTCATTAAGGCTGCATTAAGAAGAACGACAGCAAGAAAGCATACCAGCTGGTAAAAGACGTGATCATTACAAAAATGAAGTACCTAAATGTACAACATATAGATGGTTAACCTGGTTAACAAAAAAGAAAGATAATCCGAAAGAGAAAAACAAAACACTGGCTGACTTGTACAACCGCAAAGCCAGATGAGCCAAAACATATTTTACAGTCCGTGAGTAGCCAACACGACAGTCATATCATACTCTCAGATGAAGTAAAACAGGCATTACAATCACAGAATAAAGCCGAGGTCAGCATCCCATCAGAACTAGACCAAGCAGGAGAAGAAACCATTTATAACCAACCTGTAATATGATCCGACGGACAGGGTATTGGTCTAATTCATTGACACCGTTTCTGATAATAACATTTCATGAAAACTGCAATGTTTTATATTTAGGACTTTGTCATACATTCTTATCCATGATCACAACAATGTTACTTGTGCAGTGTGGCGGTCGTAAAAAATCTCCCCGTGCATGTAATCTATGTTGTCATTTAATTCATCCTATAAGGATTGTTACGTGTATTTGCTTTGATAGACATTGGACTTTGGTTCTTCAATCACATCTTCACGTGAACAGGATGCTACAGCCATTTATTCGTCTTTGGTCATGTTTGGTCATGATTCAGAAAGTTATTTTTTATTTATAATCAACCATTTTGTGTGTTTTTTTCAAATCGAAATGATACCATATTATTTTCTAAACACTATGTGGACTTTATTTTTCAATGACGTCACTACTTTCGTCATAATTTATAGAAAATATCAGCGCTTGGACATTTTGTATTCAGATAGATCGTTTTTCTTTTCATTGCCCACATTTGAGAAACTCGTCAAGAAGTGCGAGGTAAGAGCTCTGTAAAACCGGTTTAAGCACCTCAGTCGGTGCATATTGCCGACTGACCGTTCCAATGCGGTGACTGTCGGGTTTGCTCTGTTCGTTAAATGACTCATCACAGATTTGTTCTTACTTTTCGCTTGGCTTGCATGTGAAATACCTTTGTTCTGTGCCTTTTCAGAGATTGGTATATGTTGCAATGCTCATAGGACTTTGTCATATATTCTTATAAGACCAAAAGGAAAGTGTCAGAATTTGCGGTGCAACAATCACAAAATGCATTTTAACATTGATTGCTTTGTAGGAAAAGGAGAAAAGATGTTCCAGTTAAGGGGACATATGGACAGATACTTCATATTGTATTGTCATATGTTCCACCCGAATGAAGCCGAATGCAGTAAAACCAGTGGTATTAACAATGACATCAGGATCAGTGCCTAAACACTGGCAACAACAATACACAACTTTGACTGTATGGATACTATTGAGACAAATTATATTTGAAAAATAAGATGGTGTCCAAGAAAGCGCCAACTGTAGCTAGCAAGAGTGAAACCCAGTTGAAATTAACCAAAGCATCAGACTCAACTTAGTGTTCAGACTAACAATACTCATAATTCCAGTATGCTAATAAGTCATGGACGTTCTCAGAAGACCGCGAGACACAGATAGATTCTATAGCAACAAGATATTGCTGACGACTGATAAGCGGTCAAAACAGGACAAAGAAGAAACCAACACAGGATTAACAAAACCCCTGGATCACGTAGATACCTGCTGATCACAGTTAAGGATAAAAATTGAATTGGTATCAACGATCATCTGGGCTTGCCAGGACAGTCTTGCAATGTATTTTTCAAAGAGAATAAAGAAGAAGGGGAATGACAACACGGCACACTGATCAGGCTATAAACTGTGTGATACGGCGAGGAAGTCAGAGACCACAACCAATTCACCTTTCCGCTAGATCTAAAAATAGATATTACACATTGTGTATTAGCATGGAATTAGCCAATCACATCGCGTTGTTTGACACTTTACCTGCGTTATGCTGATTCTCACTTACATATTGTCCCACAAACAATGGTTTTGACAAGCGATCAGTTTAAATCTGTTTGAGCTTTTGGTTCAATTTAATAGCAACATGGTTGTTTGTTGTTTGTTGTTTGTGGTTCGCAAGGAATCGTACGTTGCTGTAATCGCTTCACTGTTTGCATCTTAATTTAGTTGATTGGATAAGGCTTGTCCATTTCTGCATCGAAAGGTAAAATCTCACTGTAGCCAGCAACAACTTTCTCTCATTTTTGTGTGTCATGAATGCATCATTGGGTGAAACTGTATTAATCTTCATCTAAACATCTCCATCAGAAGCTCTTTGCATTAGGGAGATATCAAATTAAAATATTTTCGCGGATCTGTTAGATAATCTGTAAGATCTGTCAATTTAAACCAGGTTGTTTGAAGGCAAGGGGGTGGAGCTTAAACTTTTAGACTTGCGGAAAGGTGAATTGAGGTGGTAAGCCGATTGAACATTATTAGTCGTTCAGCCAACCGTCACCAGAAAGGGATAGCTAGATAAGTAAGTATACTCTGATATCCTTTGAGCGATACAACTGGCTGGAGAGGATAATATTCTTATTAACTTGTCAGAGCCTTTTAAGCTCTTTTATCTCTTACAATGTTCATATGATCATACGTTATTAAGCACGGTTGTTATACTGTCAGTATTGGTGTCACTATTGGTATTGTTAAGCTTTCTCAACAGCCATTGGTCTATACACGAACTAATCTATCGTGCTGATAAAAGGCGAGAAACATATATATGTGTTGTATTTTTTTGCACGCGCCAATTTAGGATTTTTATAAACACAGAGTATGTTCTCATAAAAACTGTCTGACAATGAAACCGACGGCGAACGAGTATTTTTTCAACCTAATCGATCGTCTATCATCCGTAGATTTCTAAAGACGGGAATCAATTTGTAACAAGACTCTATACTAGACTTAGCGGTAACGTTAAGGGGTTTTGTTTGTTCAAAGGAAACAAAATCTATTGCTCAGACAACGGTGTCAAAAGGTTCTGGTAATAAGTTACCGGTTGTTAATTCAAATGTCTGGAGACCGGAGAAAATTTTCTTATCAAAGTGTCACATTTATGCCTTCGTGATGAGTTAGTGCTTGATTTTCTCTCTTGGTATGTTTCCATTAGCTCTTAGAATCCCAGTTGGTAAAAATAATATCTTGTCGAGTTTTCTTCTAAACACCCCTGGTAGTAATTTATCACTCTAAGTGATGGAGAATATTACTTATCATCCAGTATGTTTCTGTATGTAGAAATGGACTTAATATAAGTCACCCAGTAAATGCATATTTGTAGTTAAGAATTAGTTGTGACATTTTCCATCCTTCTCATTCTGATTAAACTATACCTGCGAGACGCTAATATCCATTTGGGTACAGCCTCCGAATTGTAACTCCTCTGACGGTCGGGGCGAAGCGAGACGTGGAACTGACTTGCGGCACACCAGGGATTCTACCCAGACGTTTGTCTGGGAATCCTCTATTATTAATATCTTAACGTCGAATATATTACAGTACTTGTGTCACTGCTAGCGTCATACCTAGCGCCCAAAGATTGTGGCTGCAAACTTTCAGTTAAACCCATTTTACCTTTTAGCATGCGTTTGAACATTAAATTACCTTACAGGTTTTAAACTTTGTAAACGTCTTTCTATACAGAACGAAAAATAACATAACTAAAGAACTTTGGACAATTTTAATATTTTTTTCTCTCGTTTGCGTGTGTACGAACATTTTAAACACTTAAGTGATATTCATGTATATTCTAGTTAAAATATTTTACATGTTTGTATATAAAAATCAAATCTGCATAAATTTCTATACATATATTGTTATAATTTTGGTTAGTTAAATACTGATAATAACTAGTCCGCGTTTAAACAACATTTCAGAATAAGATTTGCCTATACATGTATAACATAAGCCACCTAATTTCTTATAAGAATATATGACAAAGTCCTATGAGCATTGCAACATATACCAAAGGTACAGAACAAAGGTATTTACATTGCAAGCCAAGCGAAAAGTAAGACCAAATTTGTGATGAGACGTTTAACGAAAAGAGCAAACCCGACAGTAACCGCCTTGGAACGGTCAGTCGGCAATATGGACCGAATGGTGTGCTTAAACCGGTTTTACAGAGCTTTAACCTCGCACTTTCTGACGAGTTTCTCAAATAAAATGTTTTTGAATACAAAATGTCCAAGCGCTGATATTTTCTATAAGTTATGACGACAGTGGTGACGTCATTGAAAAATATTGTCCACATAGTGTTTAGAAAAGCATATGGTATTATTTCGATTTGAAAAACTACACAAAAATGGTTGACTATTAATAGAATTAACTTTCTGAATGATGAACAATCATGACCAGAGACGAATAAATGGTTGTAGCATCCTGTTCGTGTGAAGATGGAATTGAAGAACCAAAGTCCAATGTCCATCAAAGGAAATACACGTAACAATCCTTAAAGGATGAATTAAATAAAAGATTACATGCACGGGGAGATTTTTTACGACCGCCACACTGCACAAAGTAACATTGTTGTGATCATGAATAAGAATATATGACAAAGTCCTATGAGCATTGCAACATATACCAAACTCCGAAAAGGCACATTTTGCTATAACTCTAAAGAACTAACAAGACATACAAACAATAACTTCAAAAGGTCCAATCACTATGTCATATTCTGTTAATACATGTCTATTATTAAGAGAAAATTTGTAATAAGTACCTAAATGAACATTGGACAAAAGTATGTCTTCGTCAGATATTGAAAACCACGCCGTATTCTTAACATATTTTGAACACATTATGCTCGTGCAGTTTTCATGATCGAGAGGGTATGGATCAATATTTGCGGATCGCTGCTCCGTCCACATATAAGAAATATGTCATTGGGCAAGACATATTTCAACGCATTGCCCCTATAAAACAAGAACTTTCTGAAAATAAGATAAAGTAAAACCTAACAATATAGAAAATGACATGAATGAGTGAATCAAAGTTTTTAACTAAAAAGCCAACTGTTAAGTCGTGCACATCGTCCAGCGTAGGGTTTTGGCCCACCAGGACTTAAAATTGATTCACTGCATACCACGATGTGAACAGAAAATGCATTCTTGCACTCACTCAACAGAAGCTTCATTTAATATGCATCCCTTGCAATACAATAGAAGTGGTCATATTCACAATCGACTAGTAAAAAGATTTAAATTTGTATTACCTTGCATGAGTTGAGCGAGTGGCTGTGCGAAGCGGATTATCGGAATTATATTTGAGCAATATGTCCAAATTAATGAAACAAGTGGAAGTCTATATGGATTAATATTAAGAAAACTACTAATCAGTCCACTGTAAGAAATGGGTCGAAGCAATAAGATTTTTTGCATTAAATTGCAAAATTGACATAAGGTATCATTCCTAAAATTGTAGATAAGCCTAACACAAACGACCATCAAATATACTTTTATAACATTCATTAGTCTGCAATCAGCAAAATGGAAGCAAATGCACATCGACTTCCAATAGACCGTGCATGCTTGTAAAACTGTAAAGGTGTTACTCAATTCTAAAACTGCAACCGTAGTTAACAATATTGAGATGCATTAAAATCCTTCCTGGAATAGAGTCGTAAAGCTAATATAACTTGAGCAAGGCTGTCTGAAGCGGACTTCCAACATGCAAACCTCTCTCTACAGGAGGAATGATGTATGGATGGTTTATGCAGAATCCTCCTCCCCGAGGAGTCGCAATTGGTTTATTTAGGATCATAAAATTCAGTTTCAATATAAAACAAAAAGAAAAACGCGATACTCAGATAATTTCACTATAAAATCTGTTTATATTGGCCTTCCAGAGTCACTATTTATGATTTGCAATGCTTAGCATCGTCGAAAGAACCATAATGTTTGGAGTTTTCTGATTATACCTTTTAGCTTTCTCTGCGTTTATTAAGCGATAAACACTACACTATTTTTATCAAAATATAATATAAAAAAGACTAAGAACACTGATGCAAATCTGCATTTTATAAGTTCATAATTTACCAACACATCATAGACGTCTCTTTGATGATTATAACTGGTAGCTGTGATGTATTTTCAAAAGAATCATTAATCATTTGTGCATTATAAAAACAACTAGTTAAGAGACGCCTAGCTATTATCAGTGGGGGAAGCACCCAATCAAATTTGGGACACTCGTGCTTATTTGTTACAGTTTTTGCAGCAACCGTTATATGATACAATATTTTATATATCTCATAAACGTATAAAAGAAACATGCTCCTAAAATATGGAAGAATAAGAACAATTTCAGTTTTTATTTTATTAGGTTCGGGAAATACAATGTATCTGAACATCGCATTGATCGTTATATTGGAGATCGGACAAGGGAGCAATAATGTCGGCTCTACTTTCTCAATGCACGAAGCCTTTTTTTAAAATAATGACACGTGAACTCATCTTAACGACATTTTACCTACATATGGTTTTACATCTTTCAAATTCAGCGAATGCTCATTAGATGGGATGATTAGTTCTATATTCGCGAAATATCTTGTACGTCTAAAACGGGCAAATATTTGGGTGGCTTGGCGTCTGGATATCTTATTCCATATTGTAAATAATTGTTAAACAGAAAACTCAATATAAAATACCTTGATTATAGTTTCGCCTTTTTCAATTAGGATATTGCAGTATGGAATTGTATGGTTGCAAATGAAGTCAAATTATATTGCTAAGCCAACGTCGTCAAATTTAGTTTATCTAATATGTAACTGTTAATTCAAACGCCAGAAGATCGTAGAACGATTTGTTCATCAAACTGACACATTTATCTCTTAATGATGCTTCGCATATGCTTTTACAAACCAAGCAAGATTGCGAACAAGTAATATTTAAATCGTTTAGGTAGACGCAATAAACTAAAGCATGCGAGTTGACCAATTTTGGGTTGATGAAACATGTAAATTTACCTGTATTATCTTAGTCAAAATCTTCCTTCATAACCAAATGACAGCTTTTTTCCACAGGAAAATCGACGAAAAAAAAAATTATATTGAAATCAATAGTTTCTCCAGGGAGTGGCTTTAAGACTTTAAACGCAGACAACAAAGTCAATGTCACGGTAGTATGTCACATTGTTACGTTAAATGCCAGGAATATCGACAAAATGGTTCCGAATAACACACTACAGAGATAGTCAAATGTATATATTTCTAAAAATACAAGTAGTAGACACACCGACAAACATGATATCCATCGAAGGTAATGTAAGATTTATTAATATTTAATATTTATCAACTTTGATTTGCTAATTGATATCGTTAGCCTCTGGAGGACATTTGGCGTTACATGTATTATTCAATGATATTATATTCTTTCAATAAATGGGCGCTTAGAGCGCTTCGAACCTATAAAAGCACACAGTCGGTTTTTTTGCCGAGTGATCGTTCCGAAAACGTTGCTGTTGCTTGTGCTTCTTTAAATAACAACATTTGTTGAATTTCTTATAGGATCGTCTCATATTTTCGTATTTAATAAAACACGATTCACTATTTCAACAATGTTTGAATTTGCTAGACGTAAAAAGAGCTTTTAAAAAGATTAAATGACGAATCATGATAACTATGGACAAATAAAAACCATTTCCATCAATGTTAACTAGATTTCATGATGATAATTTAAATAAAGTAAAATATCACAAAACCTTGTTGTTATTCTGGTACCGCTTAATCAGTTTAATAAGGAGCACATGTGGCTGGTAATTTAATTATAGGACCAGTAAGATACATGGGTTTTTATACTAATTTTCAGCTTCACTTAATCTTGACTTGGAGATATTGACATAAGATTCAGAGGACCCATAGCTGCGGATATTTGGAGATATTGACATAAGATTCAGAGCACCCGTAGCAGCGGATACCATTTGGAATGTTAAGATAGAAAAAAGAATAGGTTTCTTCCTAAGTTTTCCGTCTAAGAACAAGTCTGTATTGTCTGCAATAGTTTTCAAGACAACACACTTGCTATATTCAACTAAAACTTTGCATCTGCCTATTTCATACATACAGAAACAACGATAGTTATATGTACGAGGTATTATCATACGTTCTTACACAACGAAATACTATCAGAAGACATAATATTGGAATAGAATAGTTTCCGGCGAAATTTTTCACATGAACGTACATGTACTGTCAAAATTATGTTTCCTACAGGCTTCTGTACGCAGCAAGCTGTAGATACAAATGAACAGCTTAATGAGTCTTGTTTGTTTTGGGCTGTTCGTTATCCTTACCAGTATGTGCAAACCATGACCGGTCTTGCTTACAAACTGTTGTTTCGTCGTATACAACGAGTAAATCGAGTGACATATTTATTATTTGGTGAGTTGCTTGGATTAAATGTATACTGTTTATAAGTAAATCGGATATTAACAAGACATTTAAGATTTAATAAAATAAAAGGATATCTTTAAACATAAGTCACATTTTTCTATTTGTTAGAAAAGGATAGTACAGTAGGAAATACGGTAATAAGTTATAAACCGTTAATTTAAATGACACAGATATTTACAAATTAGTTCTAACCATGTCTTAGGGACACACATGTCTTTCGAATAAATATTAAAATGCAGACATTATTGTGGTGTATTAAAATAGACATGTAATACTTACAGGCTTTATCCCAATTAATCAGATCCATTAAAAAATATGCAAAGAGCAATGTCTGTTATATTTATCATTGGCTGTAATGATTATCGTTGAATTGTTCTTACAATTTCTCGGAGAATACCGTGTCTGTGTTTTTTATCCTTGAAATACCATCCCATGTATGGAATTACGTCTTTTACAATGCATGAATAACTTTTTTACTGTAAATTGTATACAACGTGTGGGTATTTATCATGTAAAGCAATGGATATTTACTGCGGCAATCTTTAGCAGTTACTCGTTTTTCCCAAAGACACTATCTCACAGGGAGTGGCTGGTATTGTTTTAAGTTTCGATCGCACTGGGAAACACAATGCATAGCCCAGACAACAGAGTTAAAATCTTCTAGCAATATATTACCTGTCGTCAATTAAAATGTCCAATGATATGAAATGACAATTATCATGGTGTCACAGTTATGTCTTGAAGATAAGTAAGTTAATGTTTTAACGATGATTTCATTAGCTTTTAGATTCCTGGTATGTCAGTCACAAGAAATGCTACATGAATGAAAAAAGGTTTTCTTTATCGTTTACAAATGTTTTGTCAGTGTAATGGGAAATGATTGAATTAATTTTGCCATTTAATAAATAAGACCAATTATTAAAGATCTACAGTCTTTTAACGTAGAACGGGTATAAAGCAACATAGGTAAAGGAAAATGGGCATATAGGTGTATTTATTATAGAAAATTTCAATCATCTAATGCATTTTACTTACACATACTTAGGTGTTGAAACAAGTCAACGTCTGATTTAGCAAATCGCTTAGTAATATAGTTGTCAATTATACTTACTAATTAGTATTACAACTTTTATAACGATGAAATTCAGGGCAAAGTTTGCGGTAAAATGCGTTTGTTAGAATAACTAATAAGCTTAAGTAAGATTTCCTGAAGCAACAACAACAACAACAACATCAACAACAATAACAACAACACAAACTACGACTTTCAACTTCCTACGCGGGAAGTCGGTTTTATTCTGTATAGTAGAATCTTGTTGCCTCATGACGCAGAATATGAGACAAATTATTTCGCTGTAAAATCATCACTGGTTTTGTTACAAACTGTAGTTTTCTTCATCATTCAGATGTTTATCCTTTTAGTGAGATGAATACTGTTTATGTTAATAGATTATGTCTTCAGGCGTTTTGTTTTAAAATATACACTGATTTGTTTTTGGTAAGTACTCAGTTTAGTTGATGATTCTTTGCTTTGGCAAATGTTGATAGATTTTGTAATATTTATAGAAGTACTTCACTTATTTTCTGCTGTGGATGAATATTATGTGTTTTGTTTGAAACCCACCACCTCACCCATAATAGTCATAATTGGGATGCCCATTCTTGAAAGACACAAATAGCTGATGCACTTTTTATGTTTGTATTTTAAAACACACGGGAACATAAATACTATAATATAAAGACACGTGAAATGGTTTGAGATATGGACATTTTGTAGAAACGATAATCTGCATACAAATTTTAGATGACAGTCATATTTGAATTAATCATGTAATTTAACTGCATCATTATGTCTCAGGCATCGTTTTATGAAAGATAAATAGGTCACGATAATTACTTTTTATCGGTTACAAACTTCAACCAAAGAGTCATTATTGACCGAGGTCTGTTGACTGAGCTTAAAGTCATGTGTAAGTTAGATTTGAAAAAGGCCATAAAGTGTTAAGCAAGTTCAATGTGAAAAATGCACAAAAGAGGAATGGCATTATTATTGTGAATCATTGCTGGGCTTGATTGAAAACAAACATTTGGTGACATTTTCGTAGATAATGACGTCGTTACAAAAAGTAGCTAGCTTACAAGTATGACATTTAAGGTCCGGTACACTTGACCGTCGTAAAACGTCACTGCCATATTACTATAAAAAGCGATGTTTTTTTTTTACAAAATAAACATCGTATTTCACATTTCATCGATACTGTATGCTGGGAGCTATTTACCCTTCATACCTACTTACACTATTTTGGGTTAAATATATTATTGTAAATTGAAACGTTATTGAATTGTTTACTATCAATGAATCTACTAAGTTGAATATTTGTTATGTATTTTGGGACAGTGATGTAGCGGTTTTCCTGCATCAGTGGTATTGTTACTATCTAAGCATGAAAGAGCTGCAAATGCTCAGGTAATTCGAGAAAATTACAAGCGCTGTCGATAAACTACCATCTATTTTATTATGTCAGACAATCATCTCTCTCAAAATATTAATAAATTGATTTCTAATAAAGGAAACACATTTGTTAAATTCACCATTTACTTTGTGTTAATACTTATTTATTTCAATAGTTTGACTATTAATTTTGGATGACATCATTGTAAATGCTATTTAAGATAGAATGCTCGACCAAGTATGAGTATTGTCTCAATCGATTGTCTATACTCCGTAGATTTCTAAAGGCAAAATCAATTTGTAAAGGGACCAATTACCAGACTAAGCGGGAACGTTAAGTATTTTCGTTTGTTCAAAGGAAACAAAATCTATTGCGCAGACAACGGTGTCAAAAGGTTCTGGTAATAAATTACTTGATGTTAATTCAAATGTCTGGAGATAGGAGGAAATCTTCTTATCAAAGTGTCAAACTTATGTCTATGTGTTGACTTAGTGCTTGTTTTTTCTCTCTTGGTATCTTTCCATTAGCTCTTAGAATCCCAGTTAGTAAAAAACGAGAGTTTGTCGAATTTTCAACTACACAGCACTGGTAGTAATTTATTACACTGAGTGATGGAACATGGGCTAAATATAAGTCGCATAGTAGAGAAATAATAAATAATGAAGAATTAATTATAACATTTTTGTATCTTTCAGAATCAAATTGAACTATTCCTGCGACAAATTGGGTAGAGACTCCTACTTGTAACTTCTCTGACGGTCGGTGCGAAACCAATCATTTAACGAACTCATTGAGCTGCCTTGCTGCGCAAAAGGGATTCTACCCAGACGTTTGTCTGGGAATTCTCTTTTATAAATAGCTTAATGTCCATATATGTTAAAGGACTTGTGTCAATGCAATGTTTTTTTTCCAAAAGAACAAGGAATCCTAAGTTGTCAATACCGAGCGTCCAATAAGTAAACGATTGCGGCCGCAAACTTTTAGTTACACCAATTTTAGCTTTCAGCTTGCGTTTGAACATTAAACAATCTTACAGGTTTTATACTTTGTAAACATGTATTTCTATGCAGAGCGAGCAATAACATATCTAAAGAACAATGCCTGGAAAATGTTAATAATTTTTTTCTCGCTTGTACGAATATTTTAAACACTTAAGGGATATTCAAGTACATTCAAGTTATTATATTTGACCGTATTCATGTACAATTTCAATACAATATTGCCAAGCTGTCACTTAATTTCAAAGCTTATATCACTTAAGCAAGGCTGTCTGAAGCGGATTTCCAACATGCAAACGTCGCTCTACAAGAGGAATGATGCATGGTAGATTTATGCAGAGCCGTCCTCCAGAGGAATCTCAACCCGTTTTGATTCAGTCTAGAAAAATCAGTTTTCATTATGAAATAGAACGCGAATCTCGGAAAATTTCTTGTAAAATCTGTTTATATTGGCTTTCCAGAGCAAGTATTTATTATTTGCCGTGTTTAAATTTGTCGGCCGAACCGTATTGATTTGAGTTTACTGATTATGCCGTTAAGCTGTCTGTGCGTTTGCTAATCGATAAAAGTTTTATAAAATATTAACATAAAAAGACTACGAAATCTGATAAAAATATACGTTGCATAAGTTGCTATATATTTTCAACATACAATACAACATTATTATGGTCACTTTAGAGACGTCCAGCTATAATTAGTGGGTCTCGGAACTCGACACATTTGCTTCATTGTGCTGCTTTTGTTGCAACCAAGACACAAAATAATATTTTACATCACATACCCGTTGCATTTAAAGGGCTTTGATTTGTCACGTATGTGTCAATATAAATTGACTCTAGAACATAATACTGAACATCATGTTCTTTTTGCGCACACCGTTGCTACAATAAAATTGCGTCTTGTAAAAGAAATCGACAGCTTGTCAGTGTGTCTTTTGAGGCTTTGGTAATATTAAGGGGGTATATTTAACATCGAAAAGAGCAAAAAGTGCAACCTCGGTATCAGTGAATGCTTTTGGGTAATATGTGAGAACAAACCTTGAGGAAATTGGAACGTTGATGAATTTTACCCCAAACTAGTGAAGTAACTATCACAGTACACCGTATCAATAACGCTTTAACTTCATAGGGCATGTGATATAACAAGTATCCGTCAATATATAGTTTTGCGGACATGTCTAATGTGGCATTGACGTCGGACCGTGTCCTCGGCCAATAACACATTACCCAGGTCCGCAAAACTATATACTGACATCAAACGCAGTCTTTATTTGTGTAATGTATCTCATAAACTGACAAATAAAAATATGCTCGTAAAATATGGAAGTATTCAACGAGTTCCTTTTTTATTTTGTTACGTTCTCTATAAGAAAATACAATGCATCTTAACATAACATCGGTCTTTATATAAAGGATCCAACAGGGGTGCAATAATGCTGGCTATACTGTCTCCATGCACGAAAACTGTTTTTTATTGAGAAACGATGACACGTGAACTTAATTTCGCAACATTTTCAGATCTATGTACGGTTTTAAATCTGCTAAATTAAGCATGAAAGAACGAATGCTCACATGATTCGATGATTAGCTATATATTTGCGACACATTGTGTATGTATAAAACGTTCACATATACTGGTGAGGTGGATGAGTTTGCGACAGAATATTCACCTTAATAAGTCATTTTCTACTGAATACTCATTATAAAATAAAAACCGGGGCCGTTATTTTGCTCTTATTGATTATAATAATGTACCATGGACTTTTTCGATTGCCCAATGGATCAAAGTATAAAGTATAAAGTCAAAGTATAATTGTTAAAACTACGGCGTCAACTGGGTAATCTTATACATAACCGTTTGTTTATTAAAATGTCAGAAGATCAGAGAACATTTTGTTTATCATACTTACACATTTTTGTCTGTATGAGGCCTTCGCAAATGCTTTTACAAACTTCTGTTGACAATTTCACTGTTGCAGTCCATCGGTCTTCCAAATGCGTCAAGGAGACTCTGTTTTGTTCTTCCTGATTTAAACAGTTTTATTAAACAGTGTAAGTGTTGCACATTGTTTTCATATAGCGTTCAACATAAGGTATGTAACGATTTGGACTGGTTTCGACATGCATTTATAATTTGTTTGAATTAAAGTTGGAACCGTGGAGGGGTCAATCGCTATTGTTTTGTGTCTAATGCTTCTTGTTTTGAAATGTTCTGTACCGATTACCTTGTTTCACATAAGTTAGCATGTTTTTTCTTATCATTCATGAATCTGTAATCTAAATAGCCATAATAAATTACAGTATGTGATGTAATTGAATTACTAGCGTATAATTGAGCTATTTGTCTCTTTGTCAGTAGTTTTAATAAGCATCACCCATACGTTAAAAAGACTGCACAGTTTATAAAACATTAGAAATGTCCACACTCCACTCTTATCGTAACTGTGTTTACTTTATGCTTCAATATTTTGTAATCTAAGCTGTACTTTAATTCATCGTATAAGATTTGTAACTTGTATTTTCCGTAAATAGACATTGGAATGTGGTTCCTTAATACCATCTGCACATGAACAACAGGACGCTACAACCATTTTCACTTTCTCTCGGTTCTTTTTTCTTGAGTCAAGGATTTGATTTCATTTACAATCAAAATGTTTGTGTAGTTCTGCTAATAGAGATAGTGCTTCTTTCTTTTCTAAACAGCACGTGGGCACTATTTTTCAATTACGTCACTCCTTTCTTTTAACGTCATAAATTATCTAAAAACATCAGCGCTTTGGGTATTTCTTGCAATGCTCATAGGGCACATGATTTTCATGGACGATCATTTCATATTTTCTTTGTATTATTTGATATATTTCAATCTTGCCAATGGATATCATGAGTAACTGGATGACATTTGACAATACATGTACATTCAGTAGAATGCTAGAGCTCTGTAAACCAGTAAAACCACCCTAGTGGGCACTTTTGGTTTGTAATGTTTTTATGTAATATCTCGTATCAGTGGTTTTGTCGATTTATTATTTGGCTAAAACACTTTTGTCCTGTGCTTCTAAAAACTTCAATATTTCTTGAAAGACACATAGGACCTTTTTCATATTTTCTTAATTAATAAAGAATATATTACTATGTTAGATACTAAATTTAACATAGAACATGATAACCATCTGAAAACGGAAAGTAAATCAAATTAACGCATATAGTATTAGGAAACAAGGAAGAGGCTATATCGAATTAGTTCATTTCCTTGTTGATAGTTCAATTATCATAGTAAATAGCCCAAACCTTTATTACTCTTTTACCACTTGACCAATTCTCTAAGGAGCGGATGTTGTCATTAATTTGTGATGGGCAATTCATTAGTGGACCAGTAAGATGCATGGGCTTTTTATGCTAATGCACAGCTCCACTTAATCTTGCTTTGGAGATATGACCATAAGCGTTAATATTCACAGCACCATTTGGAATTTTGAGACAACAAAGAGTTAAGATTGCTTTCTTGTTTTAAACACATAAAAATTGTTTTATTCTACTTAAAATGTGCATCCGCCTACTTCACAGACAATTATGGCTATATATAGGAGGCATGTTTAAAAAATTTCTTACACAGCGAAAGAAAGTAACAAGACAAAAGATTAGATTTTGAATATTTTCGCGCGAAATTGACCACCTGAAATCTATGATTAATCGAATCTGACTAATTCTTTTACGGCAGTAACAAATAGATACACTTTTTTACATATAGTGTATAGTCCCAAATGTGTTCAATTTATACTAGTGTGTCTTTACTAAAAGTCTTTTACTTCTGCCAAATATGCATAATTTATCTGCCAACAATTTCTACCTGGCTTAGGCTCATATAACCTCCACTTTCTTGTATAAATATACTTGTCTTTGTTAACAAATTGTTTCTCTCGACGTTGAGAAAATAACTTGTGAGATATACAACGTTTTTCGAGTAACTATGGATTAAACATGGATTATAAACTACACCTTTAAAATAAAGTAAAAAAAATAATAAATGTTTATCTTATATTATTCATTATTTAAAAGAATAAGGTGACGTTTTATAATTTAAGAAATGTTTAATTGATCAAATACATATACGTACATATGAATTCGGCCGGCTTTTAAAATAACACGGATCGTTCCCTAGACGCACACGACAACAAAGCTAAAGCGCCTAAGCCAGGGGAAGTAATCCTGATTGAGATAGGCCCTTTCAGTAAAGTTGTAAAGTAACAATTTGAGAGTGTTCTATTTGGGTAGTGCTACAATGAAGTCCGAACTACGGTAATAACTTATAAGCGATTAATTTAAATGACACCAATATTTACAAAATGGTTCTAACTGTGTCTCAAGGATAATTATGTCTTTCCAATTAAGATAAAAATGCAGATATTATTGTGCTGTATTAAAATAGACATATAATAACTCAAAGCTTTATCCTAGTTAAACATATTCATAAGTATTATGCAGCAAACAGACGAATGCAATGTCTGATATGTTTATAATTTGCTGAAATCATTATCCTTGAAGTCCACGAAAATTTCGAGGAATGCCATGTCTGTCCTTTTTATCTTTGAAATGACACAGCATGTATGAAAGAATGCTGTCTCTGTACAATTATGATTATTAACTTAATGTATTTACCTTTCATGTCATACAACGTGTAAGTATTTAATATTAAAATCAACTTGGATATTTACTGTAGCAATCTCTAATAAGAATATATGACAAAGTCCTATGAGCATTGCAAAATATACCAAACTCAGAAAAGGCGCAGAACAAAAGTATTTCACATGCAAGCCAAGCGAAAAGTAAGAACAAATTTGTGATGAGTCATTTAACGAAAAGAGCAAACCCGACAGTTACCGCCTTGGGACGGTCAGTCAGCAATATGGACCGACTGGGGTGCTTTAACTGGTTTTACAGAGCTCTAACCTCGCACTTTCTGACGAGTTTCTCATATGCAAGCAATGAAAAGAAAAACGATCTATTTGAATACAAAATGTCAAGCGCTGATATTTTCTATAAGTTATGACGAAGGGAGTGACGTCATTGAAAAATAATGTCCACCTGGTGTTTAGAATAGAATATGGTATAATTTCGATTTGAAAAACTACACAAAAATGGTTGACTATAAAAGAAATTAACTTTCTAAATGATGAACAAACATGACCAGAGACGAATAATGGGTGTAGCTTCCTGTTCATATGAAGATGGAATTGAAGAATCAAAGTCCAATGTGCACCAAAGGAAAACACGTAACAATCCCTGTAGGATGAATTAAATGACAACATAGGTTACTAAGGATTACTCATTTATCTTAAAGACAATACTCAGAGCAAGTGGGTGGTAGCGTTTATATTTTTATTCACTCGGGCAATTATAATCTATATCTGAGACAACACAGTCAAAATGTTCAGGCAATAAATATCGGAATTAGACCAGACCTAGTGTCACATTTATGCTTTCGAGATAAGTTTGTTTATGTTTAATGCCTAGTTTGTCACAGGAACCGTGTAGTAGCATGATACTTAAAAGATAAAATAAATTTTATATATTACTTACTGATGTAATTCGTTTGTATCAATCATCTAATTTGTTTTAATTTCCACATACGCGGCGCGTGTTAATTCAATTTAACCTCTTATTTAGTAAAATTAAAAAGAAATATAGTTATCAATTACACTTACTAATTAGTATTAAAACTAGTTTAAGTGAAAAAACGAAATTCAGATTAAAGTAAGGCAAATACGCCCTCGAAAATAAATGTTTTTGTCAGAATAACTGTCATGCTTAAAATGATGCAATTTAAAACTTCACAATATTAGCTGAACGAAGCACAAAAATCGACGTTCAACCACTGCATGGGCAGTCAGGTTCGGTTATATTCTGTAAAGTAAAATCTTGCTGCCACATGACATGGAATAAGAGACTCAAACTATTTCACGATAAAATCATGGCTGATTTCGTTAAAAGATGCATTATCTTCATCATTTAGTCGTTTATCGTTTTGGTAAGACTAACACCTTTTATGTTACAGAATGGTGTAACTTCGGCATTTTGTATCTTTGAAACTACACCGATATGTCTTTGGCAAACACTCAGTTTAGTTTGCCTTTGCTTTGTCAAATTTGTTGATATGTTTTGTAATAAAGGAAATATACTTAAATGTTCCACGTTTCACTAGAGAGTGTAAATTCGATGTCCGTTAAGTGTTGTATGTTATAACCACATTTCCTCCAGTTAAAAAATACTAATGTTAACATTTGATGACTACTGCGGTTAAACTGTGTGACTCTGCCTTTTGGTTCACATTCTATCTAATAACGTAAAACAAATTATTGTCGCACTATAATTAGTTAAACTGAGCCAGGATAAAGTCTCAGGCATAATTATCACTGACTATACAGGAAATAATATTTTGCAAAATTCAAATTTAAACTGGTGTTTATACTAACGCTTACCTTGGCTATTATTTATGATGCTTATTAGCTTTGGATGAAGTCAATGTAAATTATATTTAAGCTAGAATGCTCGACCTATTACAAGCATTGTTTCACCTTAATTGAAACGGGAGAAAATTTTCTTACCAGAGTGTCACATGTATATCTTCTTTATGAGTTAGTGCTTGATTTCCTCCCAGTCGCGTTTGCACTAGCTCTCAGAATCCTAGTTTATCTAAAACAAAAATTGTCGGCTTAAGTACTAAACAACACTCTGTTATTCTTTAATTTACTCTGAATGATGGAGAATGATACAGTGATGTGATTGGAAGTGCTCCAGTTTTTTCTCTGTGTAGAATGGGGCTAATTCAGAGTCACTGAATAAGTGTCTGTTTGTAATAAAGAATTAGTTATGACTAAGTATTAAACTATTCCTGCGTGTGAACCCATGATTTTGTGGGCTGAGGTTCCGACTTGTTACTCCCCAGACTTTATGGATTTTTACTAGTTCTAATCTCGGTCGGGTCGAAACCTGACATATAGGTAGGTCTTCGAGCCGAGCTGCGGTAGGCCAGTGGTTTTACCCAAACATTTGTTTGGTTACTGCCTTTATAAATAATAGTTCGACGTCGAAAATAACTATACTTGTGTCACTGCGATGTAATTTAAAAACAAAAAGAAAACAAATGTAAACGTATTCTATTATTATTGATTATAAATGTAAAATCCTTTTTATTACTGATCGACAAGAAAAGAATCTTGGCTGCACAGTTTTGCTTTAACCAATTACAGCTTGCTGCTTGCATTTTAACATTTTATTTCCTTATCGTATAGACAACGTAAACATGCAATAATGTTAAGTACGAGGCAAAATATATATTACGAAAGAACAATTTCTGGAATATTTTAAGTATTTCACTCATGTGTCTGTACGATCACTTTTTTATTCATTTTTTATTTAGTTTATTTAGTTTAGTTTTGATACTAAATAGTCAACGATAACTGATACATATTAATGTAAAGTATAAGAATATGTTTTTTTTCTCTACATCTCTGTCAACAACCACCAACCATCTTATTTTTTATTTCTCAGTTTAACTTTGAAGTTCTGACAAGACAGACATGCAGACAATGGAGTCAAAAAGTCAAAACAATATGTCACATTTTGTTAATACATGTCTGGCATTATTTGCAAGCTTGTGATAAAGTACCTAATTCTCAGTGAACGTTGGACAAAATATGTCTATCTAGGATATTGAAACATCCTCTGTTAGACACATTAAGCATGGTTATTTTTTAATGTCAAGTGAGTAGAGCATATGACTCATGATCGGAGGATCCCGTGTCAGTAAACCTATGAGAAATATATGGCCTTGGGCAACACGTATTACAAAGCATCATCCCTAGTAGGTACTACATGTTGGAGGACATGCATAAACGGTTAATACTATACTAGTAGAACTTGTTTCCCCATGATAACATAGTTAAACCAAACAATATTCAAGATGAAGTTAATGAGTGAAGTTATGAACAGGAAAACCAATTAAGATGTAGTCATATCAAGCACCAGAACTTAATATTAACTTTTTATCGATTCACTGCACATAACGTTGTGAACAGAAAATGCATGCTTGCATTTATTCAACAGAAGCTTTATTCTCTATGTGCCTCTTATAATACAATACAATCCCCTAGTAAGAAGTTGAACTTATAGTACTTTGAGTTGAGCAAGTGGCAAACTGTGCGAAGTTTTCGAAATGATATATAGACGTAATATGTCCAATTATAAAAAATAAGGAGACCGTCTATAAAGATCAATTAAATGCAAAATGATTCCAGTGATTGCACAAAAAGGGCAAATAATAATAACTTTATAAGATAATATTGCTAAGGTGTACTAAAACTGAATTCTAAAAGTACAACCACAGTTAACAATATTAAGATGCATTAAAATCCTTCCTGAAAAAAATAATAAAGCTAATATTACTTGAGCAAGGCTGTCTGAAGTGGACTTCCAACATGCAAACCTCTCCCTACAAGAGGAATGATGTATGGATGATTTATGCAGAATCTTCCTCCCCAAGGAGTCGCAATCGGTTTTTATTCAGTATCATAAAATTCAGTTTCAATATGACAACGATCGCGAGACTCAGACAATTTCACAGTACAATCTGTTTATGTTGGCTTTCCAGGGTCACTGTATACGATCTGCCGTGGCTGTCTTTCTCGAAAGAACCATAATGTTTAGACTTTTCTGATTATGCCGGTTAGCTGTCTGTGCGTTTAATAAACGATATACAACGTTTTATCAAAATATAATAAAGTCCACGGAAACTGATGAAATTCAGTGTATATAAGTTGGTCATATAACCAAGATATGATATACTATTTTTATATATATCATGAACTAACAAAAGTAATTTGTTTGTAACATATGGAAGTTTTAAAAACGATTTCACTTTTTATTTTGTTACGTTGTCTAAAAGAAAGTACAATAAATCGTAACATCACATTAATTGTTATATGAGAGGTCCGACAATGTTGTATTAATGATGGCTTTACTAACCCCCACGTACGAAACTTTTTTAGGAAATGCAGACACGTGATTTTAGTTTTACGGCATTTGATGAATCAGGCCGATATGTGATTTTAAATCTTGCAAATGTATCCTGCAGAACGATTCCTCGTTGTATGCGATGATTATTGATATATTCACAGTACGTATAAAACACATGAGTGTGTGGGTTGTCGTCAGGATATTCTAGTTCAACTTGATAAATCATTTTTATACAGAATACACACAATAAAAATAACGTGAAATACTGCGGTTTGTCCTTATTGATTAAGATATTGTAGCATGGAACATTTCGATTGTTCACGAGGTCAAATTATATTAATAAGACAACGGCGTCCAAAGGTTTGTGTAATAGGTAACCGAATGTTAATTCAGATCAGAACATCCGACACATTTATATCTTTATGATGACTTTGCGATTTCGGTAAGCAGCATTTGTAAAAATGAAATTAACGCCGACTGTCCAGCTTTGTGATAAAATGATTTTAGCGTAAAAAGCAGTTAATGTTCGGCTTGATCAATTTAAGTGGTCTGCAGTAACTCTACCTTGTGCTGTTTTAACCCTATTACATGTTTTGTCAGTCCCGTCGACGAACATAACTTTGTTATATTTATATTACAGTCGGCCCTCCAAAGAATTGCAAGACTTTAAACGCAGACAATAAAGACAAAGAGACGTTAGTGAGTCACAAACTGGATAGTTAAATGTCTGGAATATCGATAACAAAATATATACAGTTATAACAAAACAAGTATTAGAAATACCGAAAAACATTTTATCCATTAATGGTACTGTTAGTTGTTCGTATTTATATTTAATTGTACCAAATTTGCAAAATGATATTATATATCCATGTAGTCATCAGCATCAATGTTGAATAAATTTCATGATGTTAATTTGAATATCATAGTATGTATGATCAAACTTCAATACTCAACAATAAATGTTATTCCACTTAACCAATACTCTTAGGAACGGATGTAGCTGCAAAATTGTGACAGGCAATTTATTAGTGGACCAGTAAGATACATCGGTTTACATACTAATGTACAGCTTCACTTAATCTTGACTTGGAGATAGGGACATAAGATTCAGATGACCCCTAGCAGCGGATTCTTGGAGATATGGACATAAGATTCAGATGACCCCTAGCAGCGGATTCTTGGAGATATGGACATAAAATTAAGAGGACCCCTTGCAGCGGATACTTGGAGATATGGACATAAAATTAAGAGGACCCCTTGCAGCGGATACTTGGAGATATGGACATAAAATTCAGAGGACCCCTAGCAGCGGATACTTGGAGATATAGACATAAAATTCAGAGGACCCCTAGCAGCGGATACTTGGAGATATGGACATAAAATTCAGAGGACCCCTAGCAGGGGATACTTGGATATATGAACATAAAATTCAGAGGACCCCTAGCAGCGGATACTTGGAGATATGGACATAAGATTGGGAGCACCCGCAGCAGCGGATACTTGGAGATATGAACATAAAATTCAGAGGACCCGAAGCAGCGGATACTTGGAGACATGAACATAAGATTGGAAGCACCCGCAGCAGCGGATACTTGGAGATATGGACATAAGATTCAGAGGACCCGTAGCAGCAGATACTTGAAGATTTTGACATAAGATTCAGAGGACCCGTAGCAGCGGATACTTGGAGATATGGACATAAGATTGGGAGCACCCGCAGCAGCGGATACTTGGAGATATGGACATAAAGTTCAGAGTACCCGTAGCAGCGGATACTTGGAGATATGGACATAAGATTGGGAGCACCCGCAGCAGCGGATACTTGGAGATATGAACATAAAATTCAGAGGACCCGAAGCAGCGGATACTTGGAGACATGAACATAAGATTGGAAGCACCCGCAGCAGCGGATACTTGGAGATATGGACATAAGATTCAGAGGCTCCAGAGAGCAACCGTAGCAGCGGATACTTGAAGATTTTGACATAAGATTCAGAGGACCCGTAGCAGCGAATACTTGGAGATATTGACATAAGATTGGGAGCACCCGCAGCAGCGGATACTTGGAGATATGGACATAAAGTTCAGAGTACCAGTAGCAGCGGATACTTGGAGATATGGACATAAAGTTCAGAGTACCAGTAGCAGCGGATACTTGGAGATATGGACATAAGATTGGGAGCACCCGCAGCAGCGGATACCTGGAGATATGAACATAAAATTCAGAGGACCCGAAGCAGCGGATACTTGGAGACATGAACATAAGATTGGAAGCACCCGCAGCAGCGGATACTTGGAGATATGGACATAAGATTTAGAGGCTCCAGAGAGCAACCGTAGCAGCGGATACTTGAAGATTTTGACATAAGATTCAGAGGACCCGTAGCAGCGGATACTTGGAGATATGGACATAAGATTGGGAGCACCCGCAGCAGCGGATACTTGGAGATATGAACATAAAATTCAGAGGACCCGAAGCAGCGGATACTTGGAGATATGGACATAAGATTGGGAGCACCCGCAGCAGCGGATACTTGGAGATATGAACATAAAATTCAGAGGACCCGAAGCAGCGGATACTTGGAGACATGAACATAAGATTGGAAGCACCCGCAGCAGCGGATACTTGGAGATATGGACATAAGATTCAGAGGCTCCAGAGAGCAACCGTAGCAGCAGATACTTGAAGATTTTGACATAAGATTCAGAGGACCCGTAGCAGCGGATACTTGGAGGTATGTGCATAAAATTCGGAGCACCCGTAGCAGCGGATACTTGGAGATAGGGACATAAGACTGGCAACCCGAAAGTTAGGCTTAGTGTACTTCGTCAAACTCAGCTCCAATTGAGTGATTAGATTCCTTTTTAACGACAGTGAAAAATAAAAAAATAAAAAATGAATATATTTTTTAAAGAATAGTATTACATTAAACCATATAATTGACTTCTGCGAAATATGTTGATTTTTTGCAATCAAACTTGTAATTAGCCATGAATTTGATGAAGTAATCTTATTACACAATATACGTGTCGAATGCATAATCTATCAACTTTCATTTCTCCCTGGCTTGTTTTCACCACGACTTACTTGTTGAACTATTATTATCTATTATGGTTTCCTCATACGAACATGCACTTCTTGCTGGACAGGTACAGGTAATGTCAATACTAGATGTAAACTATATTACTGGTTTCTGAACGCAGAAAGCTGTGGACACACATAAACAACTTGATGTTGATGTGTCTTCTTTGTTTTGGAATGTCAATTATCATGACCAACATGTGCAAAGCACAAACTGTTCTGTTCGTCTCAATGCCGTGTAAATAGTTTGCGAAATATTTAAGTTTATTGATTTGCTTTGGATTATATATATATATATATATATATATATATGTATATATATATATATGTATATATATATATATATATATATATATATATATATATATATATATATATATATATATATATATATATATATATATATATATATTAGTATGAGAAAAGGGGATATAAATAAGAAATTTAGGATAAATTTTAAAAAGTATATCTTTAAATATAACTTATGTTATTTACCTGTTATTAGAATAACGGTGACATTTCATAATTGAAGACATATTTATTTGGTTATCTACTTATGCGTATTTAAATTTGGTCGTTTTTTTTAAAAAATAAAACGCAACCTTCATTACGCGTGTCGCAGGGAAACACAATTTTAATCGCTTGTCCCAGGTAAAATAATCTAATTGAGATATGACTTTTCGCTGAAGCTAGTAAAGTAGCAATTTGGAAGTGTTCTCTTTGGTAAGTGATAGAATGAAGTCCGAAGTACAGTAATAATGTATAGGTTGTGAATTTAAATAACAGAGATATTTACAAAACAGTTCAGTGTTATAAGGATAATATTGTCTTTCGAATGAATTAAGATTAAAATGCAGATGTTATCGTAGTGAATTAAGATAGACACGTAATATCTACACACTTAATCTCATTTTATATATCCATGAAAATATCATATTATGAACAGACGAATGCAATGTGTGATATATTTATCATTCGCTAAAATGATTTTTCTTGAATTGTTCTAGCAAATTTCAAGGAATGTCATGCCTGTACTTTTTATCCTAGAAATACCATAACATGTATGGAATAATGCTGTCTCAGTACACTGTATGATTAACTTTAATTTTTTTTCTTTTGATGCAATACAAAGTGTTAGTGTATATCATTTAAACCAAATTGCTTATTTACTGTGTTAATCTTTACTCGATTTTTCCCAAATACACTATCTCACAGCGAGCGAGTGGTGGCGTTTAATATTTTATTTTTAACCCAGAACGGATGTAAAATGATAAAACTAAAACAGAAGGGTCACGTTAGTCTATCTATAGTAGACGTTGTCAGTCTTCTTCTTTGCTTTTACCTTACACATATGCATGTGTTAAATCGACTTAACTTCTAAATATGCGAATAAAAGAGAAATACAATTATCAATTACTTACCTTATTACTAGCATGAAACTGGTATAAGCTAACGACGGAATTTAGAGTAAAGTTAAGTTGTTTGACAGAAATAACTGCCATGCTTGAAACGATACCACGTAAAATGTCCGCAAACTTTCTGAACAAAAAACTCCCACAAATATACGTTTTTCAACCTTCTAAATGGGAAATCGCGGTCAATTTATTCCGTAAAGTAAAATGTTGTTGCCAAATGAAATAGAATACGAGACTCAAACTAGCTTGCGGTAAAATCATGGCTTATTTCGTTAAAAGACACCCTTCATCATTTAGTCATTTATTCTTTTGGCACGACCAACTCTTTGTTAAAGAATTGTGCCATTCTGCGTTTTGTAGTTTAAACTACACCGCTATGTTAATTTATTTTTGGGGTCTTTGCTAAGTAATTTTTTATATATTTTGTTATACTTGTAGAAGCTTGTCATTCATTTCTCTTTCAGATGGGGATGGAAATGTATGGGTTTTGTTCGAAACGCCGAACAGCTCACAGAAATGGCCATAATTGTGATGCCTGGAACAAAATGCTATACAATACTAGGACTCGTGAAATAGTTTGACATTTGGACGTTTTTAGAAATACAAATATCCATTAACCTTTAGCAGACAGTTATATTTGAGTTTATCTTAAACTTCAATGGCATCTCAATATCTCAGGCATCGTTCTTTGAAAATTAATGCCTTCATTTACTATACTTACTATTCTATGGGCATCGGTTACAAGCTTCAACCAAAGAGTCACTACTAACACAGGTCCGATTATGTTGTCATTTAGTTCATCATATAAGGATTGGACGATGCATTTTTCTTTGATGGGCATAGGATTTTGGTTCCTCAATTCGAACTACACATGAAGAGAATAGTACAAATATTAACATTTCTTCTCTGGTCAATTTATATTAAAATAATTTAATTTAAAGCAACATTTTTGTCTAGTTCGTCTTTTAGACCTTCTCTCTTCTAAGTACCAGATGGACATTATTTTGCAAATACGTCAGTACTTTCTTTTAATAATGTCATAACTTATCTAAGATAACTTCAGCGCTTGGACAGGTTTTTATTCAAATAGATCGAATTTCTTTCCATTGCTTGCATCTGAGAAACCTCTCAGGAAGTGCAAGGTTAAAGCCCTGTAAAACCGGTTTAAGCACCCCTGTCGGTCCCTTTTGCCGACTTACCGTTCAAAGGCGGTATCTGTGGGGTTTACTCTTTTTGTTTAATGACTCATCACACATTTGTTGTTACTTTAACATTTGACTTGCATCCGAATACCTTTGTCGCGTGCCTTTCCAGATTTCGGTATATGCTCCAATGCGTATAGGACTTTGTCTTATGTCCTTATTGAATCATTTGTAAGTTTGACCCGGAAAAGATTTTAAAGTAACAAACGAGTTCACTCTGGAAATATTGCAGTAAAATGGAATGGCTTTCTTATTGTCAATAGTGATTGTACTTCATTGAAAACACACACTACACACATTATAAAAAATTAAAATTAGTTTCATGATATAATATAAATTTCGGTTTGCTCGCTATTTTCCATAGTCTCATATATCTATGACATCTAAGAGCCGGTACACACGTCGTATTTTATCAACGTATGTTCTGTGTGATACTTGTCGACCCGAGCCGAAGCGGTATGTCATTGGGTCATCATACGGTATAATAAATGCACATATACACTTTTACATTAAGTGTAAAATCATAATAGTCCATTATTATAATTTGATATATGAATACAATATTTAAAATAATGTTGCGGCTGCGACTGCAGCAAATATATTGGCGATTGATAACATTTGACTGCCGTTAATTATATCTCTACTACACTATTGCGAAAACCGATGTTTTAACAAAATAAACATTGTACAAATTACTAAGTTGAATACTTATTTATTTAGGGACAGTGAAGTAGCTGTTTTCCGGCATCATTGCTGTTGGTACTATGAAAGCGCTGCAAATACTATGGTACTTCGAGAAAATTAGATAAAGTGCTTTCAATAATATTGTGCTAGATCAACACACCTTGAACATATTGAAATATTGATTTCTCTGCAATCAATGGTTTGGATACAAAAAGAAGGTAAAGGGTCAAATCACACTGCGAAAGGGTGGGGTGGGAGAGATGGTCACAAATGTAGCATGGAACTACACATTTCATCCAGTTAAAACAGACAGGGCATACTAATGTATATATTTGATCACTCTATTATCGTTGAACTGTAAGACTGCTGTTTCGTTTCACGCTATCGTTAAATAACGTGAAACGCCCCCTTTGTCAAGCTCGGAATATGTAAACTTTGTCTGGATAAACGCGAAGCAGCAACAATGTTCGCAGCGATTACTAATTGTCTGAAAAGGTGGGCCACAACGTTTTCAGCTTTAGGCATAATTATTAATGAATATGAAGACAATAAATTGTTAAATTAACCCTTAAACAGAAGTTTATATTAATCATTATTTTAATATTTTGCATAATAACTTTGAACAAAATCAATGCAAAGGCTATTCAACCAAATACGAATATTGTCTCACCTCAATCGATTGTCTCCGTAGATTTCTTAAGATAAGAATCAATTTTTGAAACGACTCTCTTCCAGACTGAGCGGTAACATTAAGGAGATTATTTTGTTTAAAGTAAACACAATTTATTGCTCAGATAACGGTGTCAAAAGGTTCTGGTAATAAGTAACCGGTTGTTAATTCAAATGTCTGGAGACTGAAGATTTTTTTATTAAAGTGTCACATTTATGCTTTCGTGGTGAGTTAATGCACATTTTCCCTCCTGTTGTGTTTCCATAAGCTTCCGAATTTCCAGTTGGTCAAAGGCAAGAACTGTCGACTTATATACTAAACAACTCCCTGTCAATGTTTAAATACTGTAATGAATGACAATACAGTGATACAGTCATATATTCAGAAATCACCCTGTTTGTTTTCTCTGTGTAGAAGTAAGCTAAATCTGAGTAAATATCCGTTTGTAATTATTAATTGGTACAGTTCCTGAATTGTTACTCCTCTGACGTCATGGCTTCCTATCTAACGGCTCCTTGTCCTGCTCGGCTCAGCCTGACATAACGGAGGTCTAGTTCTACATTTCTCTAGGATTTTCTTTTATAAATAATAGTTTGACGTTGATAAAATAACCATACTTGTGTCACTGCGACGTATCTTAAAAATAAATCATGCATATTAACGTAACGTTTTAGAATAGGACTTTTCTGTACATGAATGTCATTAGCCATCTTGTTTCTTATTTTTCAATTTGCCATAACTCTGTAGAACTGACGAGACAATGACGTCACAATATGTCACATTCTGTTTATACATGTATGCCATTATGAGCAAATTTGTGATAAAGTACCTAATTCTCTGGGAATATTGGACATATAAAGCATTTATTCCTCAGCTATCGAAAACCACGCCGTATTCTTCACATAGCCTATGTTAGACACATTATGCACATGAAGTTTTCACGGTAAAGTGGAAAGAGTATAAGATTCAAGATTGGAGGATCCCAAATCCGCCCACCTACAAGAAATATAATTATGACATTGGGCAATACATATAGTTGAATTAAATAACCTTAAAGATGAAATGAATGAGTGGATCGCAGTATTAACCGATAAGCCAAATATAGGATAATTGATATGTCGTAAAAATCGAACAGAAATGGTATAGAGTTCCAGCACTTAATTGATTCACTGCATAAAAGTTGTGACTAGAAAATACACGCTTAAACTCACTTAACAGAGACTGAATTCAACATCTATCTGTTACAACATCAAGAAGATTCACATCTCCTAGTTAAAAAGTTAAACATATTACTTTGAGCAAGTAACAACTGTGCTAAACGGATTTTTAGAATGATACATGGACGTCATATATCCAATTTAATGAAATTAATGAACAGTCTATAAAGATAAATATAAATAATATTACTTTTTCAGCTCACTAGAACCAATGAGTCTATACAATTAATTTGACATAGGTGTCATTCCTAAGCCTGTCGATAGTTCGTACACGTACGACCATCAAATATGCTCAATTTACCTTTATTAGTATTTATTTGATGGACAAAATGTAAATTAATGCAAAATGACGTGCATGCTTGAACAAAGAC
Organism: Sinonovacula constricta; assembly: GCA_007844125.1. NCBI lineage: Eukaryota > Metazoa > Mollusca > Bivalvia > Cardiida > Solecurtidae > Sinonovacula > Sinonovacula constricta. The sequence continues at coordinate 19,045,119 of CM017558.1, forward strand.
AAAATAATCATTCCAATAAAATATTGCGAAGATGTACAAAAACTGAATTCTTAAACTGCAACCATAGGTAACAGAGATGGATTAAAAAGTCCTCCTTGGAAGAGAGGCGTTTAGCTTATATCACTTGAGCAAGGCTGTCTGAAGCGAATTTCTATCATGCAAAATTCTCCATACACCAAGAATGGCGTATGCAGAACCGCCCTCCCATAGGAGTTGCTATCGGTTTTTACTCAGTATCGTAAAATTCAGTTTTAATATTAAAAAATAAGCAAGACCCAGACAATTACACAGTAACATCTGTTTATGTTACCTTTCCTGAATCACTATTTATGATTTGCCACGTTTAGCTTTGTCGACGGAGCCATAATACTAAGAGTTTGAGTTTGTTAAACGATAATACAAACAAACGTTTTTATCAAAATCAAATACAATTGACTTTTGGCATTATTTCATGAGTTTTTTTTATTTAATAATACCCAAGAAGTTTCTGTATTGTCGGTAGATTTATTTAAGTTTAGCAAGGTATCATTGACTAATTTAGGATTGCTAAAGTTTAATGAGAATGTAACTAGTTGTATTAACTATTTAATTGAGTTAAATGTTTTATCTAAACCCTATTTAAATTACAGTCCAACTTTTTGTGATTGAGGCCTTTTCGGCTCTTCCGGGAATGGCAAGACATAAGCGCAGACAAATAAAGTCAAAGATATTGTAGTAAGTCACAAACTATTACGTTAAATGTTTGGAATTTCGACAAAATGATCTAAAACTTGCCGCAGAAATAAAGTAAACCGTTTTAGCAAAACCAATTATAGATACATTCACAAACATATTATCTTTTGCCAGTACTGTTTATTATGTTGCTAACCGATATCATGAAACAATGGAAAACATTTGGGTTACATGTATATTCAGTTGGACATTTTTTAAAATAAATACTAGGTAAGAGCCTTAGTTGGCTTTTTGACCTTTCAGACAGGGTTACTTTTTGGCTTGACACTTTTGTATTTTTCTTTGGTAATGTTCAAAATTAGTAAAACTACTTGTAGAAACATGTTATTTTTCGATTTTAATAAAAAAAATGATATCCTATTTCAACAATTTGTAAAACATTTAGCGGATCAACCATTATTTCATTTTGAAAGAAAAAAATCGGTGAAAACATATTGTGTTCTCTGAACGAATTAGAGGTTACATTGAAGTAGTCATTCGTATCAATGTTGATTCGATTTCATGCAATATCAAATATATCACCAAAATGAGTTACTTTTGTACCGATTGATCAGTTCCTTAAGGAATGTGGCCTTTAATTTGTGACGGACACCCGATAAGCAGACCAGTTAGATCTATTTATGTAAATGTCTCTCACCATTCAACAGAATACAGATAAATGCTAAGTATGCTATATTTATTCTTAAAGTATATATCCTTATAATAGATATTATACCAAGTACAATGGATTGCAATGTCTGTAGTAATTGTCATTTGATATAATGATTGTCCCTGAATTGTTCTATCAAGTTTGAAGAAATGCAGTGTCTGTGCTATTTATCCGTGAAATATCATAGCATGTATGGAATAATGCTGTCTCTGTGCAATGTATGATTAACTTTAATGTTTTAAATGGAAATGTCATACAACGTGTGAGTATTTATTATTTAAACCAAATTGGCTATCTGCTGTGGGAATCTTTAGCATTTAATCGATTTTCCCAATAACACTATACCAGAGCGACTGAGAGGTAGCATTTAGAAAATTTGTTTCCTCAGAGAAACCAAATCTAAAGTTCAAAAGGTTCTGGAAATAAGTAACCGGTTGTTAATTAAAATGTCTGGAGACTGGGGACTCATAGTGCCACATTTATGTTTTTTGAGATAAATTAGTTAATGTTTTATCGATTTTCCTTTAGACTTTTAGAATCATATTTAGATAGTCAAATAAAAGTTAAGTAGCATGTTAAATAAATTGAAATTATTTTATATTTTGTTCAGCAATCTAAATGGTTCATTTCAATGTTTTGAAGAAACTCTTTTATTAATTAGGCCCAAAATAAAATATAGCCAATTGATGTCACATTATCCTTGATTTAAACTTTATCGAATGTAAAACAAATAATAAAAGTAATACAGAAGGAGCGTAGAAGTTTCTATATTTTAGAAATCTAAAGTAATCGTTTGTGTTTCTTTCTTGTTTGTACATACCTGAGATTGCTTCAACACTCTAACCGATGATTTAACAATTTACAGAGAAAAAAACATTATCATTAATACTTATCAAATAGTTTAAAAATTGGTACAAATTAATAATGAAACTCAGAGTAAATTGTATAAACGTATATGTATGTTGAAAAACGTTATTAAGTAAATATAAAATACTGTTCGTTTGTGTCAATGAAATGATTTATTCATTTGATCTTTTAACAAATGAAACCAGTTAATGTAGCATCTGATCGGTTTATTTCTCACACTTTCGTACGTAGAATTAAGAATTAAACTTCTTATTAAATTATAGATAAATTATTATTATCAGGTAAACTCATAAATTACAATAAAACAGCTTAACATAAATGCCAAAATTCAAGGTAAAGTTTATTATTAATGCTTTAAATTAAATTAAATTTTAAATGCGTTTGTCAGAATAACTGACATATTGGAAAGAGGCAAAAATAAAATTTCACCAAATTGTTAGCACTAAGAACAAAAAAACGACAATTCTAAATAATATTAGATATGGCATTTTATTGAACAGATAACAGAGGATGTCATTCATAAGAACATTGAAGTCCTACACATCCTAACATTCAATCTTTTAAGAACATATACGCGTGTCTTTGAACAAAAATGATTATAATATACGGCCCATGTTTGTAAAAAGCCAACATTTTAATTAAAATATGTTTACAGTACAAAAAATGACCTATTATAATGCCTTCCTGGAAGAAGACTGATATTCGTTTGGCAAGGATTTGTAAAAAGGATTTTCTCCATGCAAGGATTCGTTGATGATTTAATGAACAACCTCCTTCATGAGATGTCACGATCGGTTTTATCTGATATTTATTTGATCTTTTAGGACCAGTACATACATTATGTATTATCAATGTATGCTTTTGTTGGCCCGAGTTGGCCCGTGCCGCAGCGGGGTGTCTACATATGTCATTGAGTGTATTTTACAGTATAATGAATACACATATCACAGTGTTTATTAATAAAAAAAAAAGATAAAACCACGTTAGCCCATAATTATGATCTGACATATAAATCCACCATTTGAATTAACTGTATATACATTGGCAACAGACAACCATTGACTGTCGTTAAATATGTCACTCCTGTGAAGAAAGCATACGGAAAGAAAGCCCGTCTAACTCGACAAAGTGTATATGTGCAATGACATAACCTCGTTAAACGATATACACACGATCTGTTTTCTTCACATGTGCATCCTTGGGATAGTCTCACATGTTACAAAGGCCATGTGTACCTCGCCTTTAACTTTGCAAACGATGTATACACACTTGTTAGTGACTTTTGTTGTTTCAGCCATTGTTGCATTATTTTTCATTTGATTTATGTCAAGGTGACGACGCTTGATGCTTAATTTATATATTTCTGAAGACCTTTTTCTGAAAATAAAACTCTTTACGACGCTGGGGTCGCAATACAAATATGTTAGTGCCTTTTGTTTAGTTTCCAATAGATCATTCTTTCGTTGTTCTAAGCGTGATTAATGCATTGAAATATGTTGTTGCCGTTAACCTGATGATAATGCTTTAAACTCTTTAATAAATTTAAATCTTAAAAATTATCGGTAAATTATCAGACGATAAAAATCTCAAAGATCAAGTCTTTACGTTGACCCCATGAATGGGCCGTTCCACGATGTGTACTAACTCTCTCCTCTTTTTTTTTACAGTTTAAGATCACGCCTACTCTAAATGCTCACAAACAGAATCACAAACAAAACACATGTTCTTTTGTATAAAGTAGGTCAGCAATTCACCACGTGCTTCACACTTACACTGATCGGCCGGTTTATGTAAACAGGACTCACCTACCCTTTCTGGAACGTTCCATTCGGAATGTACTAGGTCCTTAAAACAATTGTATCTCATTCATGATCAACTTGGCGGCGTGCAGCTAGCTATGTTAGACAATATTTCATGTTACAGATATTACATGTAAATTTAATCTGTTTTTCAGATAAGCATAAGAAAGGAAGATGACGATTATCATTTTGATATTCATTTAATGTGTATGGTTAGATATGAAAGTATTTTATACATACAAAAACAAGGCGAAGAAACTAAACTTGTACTGATCTGTTCTGTTTCACGTTATTATTAAACATATTATGTTAACGTGGTGAAAATGATGCTACAACAGAATTCGGATTGCTTTATTCCCCAGTGTGAGATACCCGTAAATAAAAGGCTCCTTTTAAAAAAGATGAGTTAATACAAAATTAGCTCAAATTGTTTCATAGTGGATTACTATAACATCTTTCTAATACTGTATTTCTCATTTCGGGCGCTATTAAGGCTTCGATGTTATATGTGTTTCATGACACAAAGCGAATTATAAATTTGGATTGTCACAGAAATGTCAGACTTTATAAGTTTTCAAATCTTTTGTTAAAATTTAATAACGGTGACATTTTAAACATAATCTTAAATTTATTTTCTGTGTCTGTATGTTTAAAATATCTACAAAAAATTAAAGAACGTTCAGAGAAAAATCAATGTGTTAAATCTTTGCATATATCAGATCTGTCTTCATGTAGTATCACAATGCAAAGACATATAACTTTAGCTTACATGTACGCTATAAAAGAAGACACCACGTTTATACTAGTGTTGTCTATAAATTGCACATGGTACATATTTACTGTCAGGTGACCTACTTTTTAGACTTAAATGCTAACAGACATTTGAAGGCTCAATCGGATGACGTCCCTGGCAGTTGCAAGCAATTTCTGAAAAATCTGCTGATAGGCAAATTCAAGGAAGCAATCTGGGTATTAGGAAAAGCCGTCAGATGATAAAACTACCAGGATCGACCTGACAAAAACTACAAATGTATTCTCTGGGAGGTCTAATAAACCAAAGTTACTGCTCTCACAAATATTTCCCGACACCTGGGAACGGTACTGGACGTAGAGCTGTCTATGTAGCGGAAAGGATGTTCACACTTCAACAACAGTTGTCATTTGTCTGGTTTTTATATTTATACATAAGTTTTTGGTTTATTTCGGGAATTACTTAAACTGGATGGCACTGTTTTTTTTTTTCCAAATCAGGCATTTTTTTAAAGATGTAAGTATTTTTGTAAACGTGCTTGAAAGATGCATTATTTATATTAGTATCATAGTCTCTGATGGTCTCACTCTTTTTTTAAAAACATTATCCTTATAACCTTCATTGATATTACTTATTGTTATCATTCTCGAATATGTGGGGGAAGGAAGGGGACTGTTCCAAATGAGACGTATAATGCTATTTACATGTTAACAGTTTATATATATTCATTATAAACATCAAGTACTAAATTTGCACCCTTTGGTTTCTTGATTTTATTAGCTAAAATCTGGATTGAATATCACACGATGCGTCTTCGGTGTCAGTAATCGAAAACAATCATAATCGTAACATGAGGTTGTTCTATTAATTTTTATAATTTGTGATCATATGATCTCTACAAGAAAACAAATTTTGTATAAATATAATGTTTAAAAAGTAAAACATCATATGGAACTTTTAAAATATATATAAATATAAATGATTTTACTTCAAAATAAATGAAGAGTTGTCTTGTTGTCAAGAATAAAACCTAAATATTTAATTGACTCGATATGGTATTTTGCATGGCTGTTATCTAGCGATTGCATAAAAACAAGGTAAAAATAACATGCAAGGTTTTTAGTAAGTTCATTTGTTACAACCGATCCTATTACAGTTGTATTATCCATGTTAATAAATCTTCTTGCGTTGGTTATAAAAATATATATAATTTCAGAGAAATTAGTAGCTAAAATGCAGACAGTTAAGTCATAGTACGATAGTAAGTAATAAGCTATTATGAAAAAAGTCTGAAATATTGGCGACACAGGTTAAATATCGTTTTCCATAAAAGGTGCATATGCTAGTGAATATCTACGTTTCGTGGTTTTAAATAGTAAAGCATAAAACAGAATAACAAAAACATTTACCTTATGACGGTTAAAATCATATTACGCCTGACACAAAGGAAATACATGTATATTAGTCGGGTTGAGGAGTACTATATTGCAAAGGCAAGAAGAAGGCTACACAGAAATAGTTATTTGTATCCTAGTTGACTATACTTCGTGTTTAAGTCTTAATATCAACCAATCAGCAAACTTGTTTACTATTGTACCACTTGATTAGTTCTTTATGGAGTTTATATGACCGTTAATTTGCAATAGTGAATGCTCCATTAGCGGATGGGTAAAGTAAGCCATGTCGGGTTTATATGCTAATGTCCAGTTCCATTTAATCTAATCGTACCGTGTAGCTGTTAGCAAAAGCGGCAAGATTAAGAGCTTCTGTAGCAGTAGCCAACATATTGATTTTTAGTTAAATCAATGAACTAATAAGTTATTGAAATAAAGTAACAAAACGTTTTCTTATACAAACATTGTTTAGGTTGACAGTAAGACGGACATTTTCATTAGCGTGCAGGAATACAATATTCCAGCGTTGTATCTAGGTTAGGTATCGTATGCGAGATACGAGTGCTATTGAATTGACATTTTGGAATTGTTCTAACTGGTAATTGCAATTCTAATTAAATATTCAGTGGATAAAAAGAGCTGTAAAAAGTCTTTTATATGAACAAATCAGTTCTTAAGACAAAACTGCATATATATTACATTTAAATGATATAAATGAATTTGCCTAATCTGTAAAATACTAAGATTTATATCAAACCATAATCCCTTACCATAATACCTTCTGGAAAATACAGAAATTATTTGCCTAATTAATTTACCCTGAAATAAATGGACTGTTTACCCTAAATCTAGATATTCCTGAAATAGGTGTCCTAACAAGTACAGAATGATGCAATGTCTTTTATCATTATCCTTTAAGTCCATGTTATTGAAGATGTGATAATAAGTATTATGGATTACAACGTTTTACAACTGAAGACACAAAGTCTGTGCTATTTTCCTGTCAATTATCATGGCAAGTATAAGTATGGAAGAATGATATCTCTTTACCATTTATAATATGCTATATGTTTATATTCAAAATGTTCTACAAAGTGATAGTATTGTTTCTTTAATTAGCTTCTGATTACTGTGACAATCTCAGGCAATAGGGAACATTGGTGAAATGGAAATTGTCTCCCTTGTTAGTTAATATTCGAGGTATTCCAAACAGTAGGTAGGTCCTTGTAGTTGAATTTCTTGGACTTTATCCCCTGTTCTTTTGTAGATACTGCAATAACAAACAGTGAATTTCTTACTTTAGCACAAATATAAGTTTAAAATTAATTTAAATACTCATAGAGATATGTTATTTAAAAAATAAAATGGACATGTTTATTGATGACGGTTACCATGGGTATCATAAGAAAGGCAGAAAAGTCAATATAGACTCCAAACAACACAAGCATAAAAACCGAGTAAAACAAATGAAAGGACCTACTAGCATTTAGGCATTATCAGGGGGACTATTCATTATTGCCTCTCATTAATCGATTTGCCCTAAACACCACAGCAGAGCGACTGAGTGTTAGCAATTAGAAGTTATGTTTGCTCTGAGAAATAAAACCTATAGTTTAGATGGCGTCAGAAGGTTCTGCTAATAAGTTTACGGTTGTTAATGACCATGTCTGGAGACCGGGAATAATTTTCTTATCAAAGTGACATATTTATGCTTCTGAAGGAAGTTAGATCGTGTTTTCTATAAAAGTATCCATTATTCCTAGATATATAATTATTTCATTTTCGAGTCTTACCTGGTCAGTTTCTTTAATGGTATACAGACATTTTCAATGAATTACAAAGTATTTTTTATTGTTCCGTAATTAGTTCCAAACCAAAAACAGTTAAATCCGCGGGGCTGCAACTCAGTGCCTTAATATAGGGGGCGCTATATTTATGACACAGAGACACTGAGTAGAAAGCATTTTTTCTAGGAACTTTTTGTACAAGTGGGGAAATATTGAAGGGTTTCCTCACGCATACTTTGTTTTTGGCATTTCTATAGGTACGAATGATGTTGGATGAGAATTGACATATGTGAATGTTAGTTTTAATAGTTGTAATTATTAATATTTTTATAGGTGAAAATTAGATTTATATCAGAAGCTTTTGTTGTAGGATCTGACAGATACACGCTTGCAATGCGGTTATTTATAAGGTTAGTAAAAGCAACCATATCAGAAAGACGTAAACCTACGGGTCTACGTTACAACGCCTAGTTATGGGGACACTTATACAATTGTTTATACATTAATAAATCAATTATTTAGTTAAACTTACATATCGTTGGACATTATTTAAAATTGTTTTCTAAATATAAATTTAGCAGGAGTCTAACCTTTAATACAACATCAGCCCGGCTACCGTAACAATATATATATCGTTAAAACTTGTTACATCGCACCAACAAAATAATTGTAACGGTGACAATGTCCAATTAATTGGCCATTTTAGAGGTTCTTGACAGCCAGGACTCTTAGCTCAGATAACGAGATTTCACCATTTATTCGCGATGGCCAACCATAGCCTAGACAGCTAAGACCGATGTTAGGAAGGCGATGGCCAACCATAGCCTGGACAGGTTAGACCGATGTTAGGAAGGCGATGGCCAACCATAGCCTAGACAGGTTAGACCGATGTTAGGAAGGCGATGGCCAACCATAGCCTGGACAGGTTAGACCGATGTTAGGAAGGCGATGGCCAACCATAGCCTAGACAGGTTAGACCGATGTTAGGAAGGCGATGGCCAACCATAGCCTGGACAGATTAGACCGCTGTTAGGAAGGCGATGGCCAACCATAGCCTGGACAGGTTAGACCGCTGTTAGGAAGGCGATGGTCAACCATAGCCTAGACAGGTTAGACCGCTGTTAGGAAGGCGATGGCCAACCATAGCCTAGACAGGTTAGAACGCTGTAAGGAAGGCGATGACCAACCATAGCCTAGACAGGTTAGACCGCTTTTAGAAAGGCGATGGCCAACCATAGCCTAGACAGGTTAGACCGCTTTTAGGAAGGCGATGGCCAACCATAGCCTAGACAGGTTAGACCGCTGTTAGGAAGGCGATGGCCAACCATAGCCTAGACAGGTTAGACCGCTTTTAGAAAGGCGATGGCCAACCATAGCCTAGACAGGTTAGACCGCTGTTAGGAAGGCGATGGCCAACCATAGCCTAGACAGGTTAGACCGCTGTTAGAAAGGCGATGGCCAATCATAGCCTAGACAGGTTAGACCGCTTTTAGAAAGGCGATGGCCAACCATAGCCTAGACAGGTTAGACCGATGTTAGAAAGGCGATGGCAAACCATAGCCTGGACAGGTTAGACCGCTGTTAGGAAGGCGATGGTCAACCATAGCCTAGACAGGTTAGACCGGTGTTAGGAAGGCAGTATTTTGTTACACATAATTAATGTTTCAAAACAAAATTTTAATGTTAGTTTCTGAATTCATGTGTAAGTAATTTGGGATAATACAGTATAAGTAGATTTGTGCATTTATGCACACTTAGTGCGCTGATATGATTGCTTTTCATTTCCTGCAAAGAAAATACAACAATTTGATATCTTTATTTACATTCTTTTGTTATTTTCCTCTCTGAGTAAACGTTATCTTTAGATAATCTTGCGTATTAACAAATCGAAAGTTCATAATAACTGTTTTCTGGCAATTACATGTAGATATAAATGTTTAAATTAATAATAAGCTTTAATGTGAGAGGGGGACTTATACGGCGAACATCTGCTTTTTTGACGTACGTCCTGTTATCATCGTTCTTAATGAGATATTTTTGAATTGTTAAATTAACTAAAATGTTTTAATGGCGTAGTGGTAGATTCGCCGATTTGTAACTTATATTACTGCTTAACCTACCGCCGTGTAGATTTGAGTCCCGTTCGGGGCGAAAGATTTAACGTAAGAAGGTCTTCCAGCTGTCCTGCGGTGCGCCTGTGGTTCTACCCAAACATTTGTCTATGGTCTTCCTCCACTAAAACAACTGGACGTCGCTCTAATGAACATAAATGATCGCTGCGAGGTATCTCAAGAAACAAATTGCTTTAATAAATGTCAATGCAATAAAACGGATCAGACTTCTTTCTTCCAAAAGTAACACAAACAAGCCCCTACATTAAAACACATTACAACAGGCTTACCATTCGAAATGATGGGTGTGGTTGGGGTGTGGCGGTGGTGGTGACAGCTTAATGTCTCTGCTGCGGGCCAATAAACTCTTAAAACATCGCCGACGTCGCTTATTGGAACATGGTAATAAGGACCCAGAAAAACTTCAACATATTAGTATTTAAAGAAATTGTCAAATGTTTTAGTCATGAGGAATTTCCTAGAATATAGTAAATAGATATAATAGTCACATTTTGTTACTTCGTAAAAATCATCCACAAATATCCTACTATGCCAGCACTTCGTATAATAAACATTACAAAACTAACGTTCAGAAAAGCAATAGCAACGAATCTCATGTATGCGTAAAAATACGCTTGACATAAAATGAAATCAACTTTTATTACCAAAACGTTTAATTCACTGACGTCGAAAGAATACAAAAATCATTTTGGTGTTTGATTGAAGATGAACATATGTTTTATTCAGTTTAAAGACATATCTCCACTAAAATCTGAACAATATTATTTAAACAAAAAACACAACATGAATGTAAATATCAGAGAAGATTCGGAATTTTGACCAGTATTCCCTATAAAACAATGCAAAATTGTCTGTTCGTTCTGTATGTACGACAATCCAGTCAAACGTTTTTGAAAAATTATAAATAAACCAAATACATTTAAGCAATTATAAATGAACCAATCACAAAATACACCAAACTTGCATATGTTTCAACGTAAGTGACGCCGTTTTGGCCAATATTTGTCTTACAGTTGCAGCAATGATCCGTTGCTAAGGTAGACGTGGCTACAAGTCGTCAGAGAAAGAATCAATTATTGGTCGAAGAAGTTTATATTTATTTAATACCACTTAAAATTTCACATAATAGACAGGGGAAAATACGCTTGATTTTAATGAGAAAAATACAGTTGAGAGAAAACTTACGTTTACGTTTAAGATGTTTGGTGAATGCCACCTGTAGTGTTTATCTCTACCCCTTGAAATCGCAATGTAATAGGTAAATGGAAAATCCAGTAATTTGGCCGAAACAATAGTTATTTTAATGTAAGGATTAATACATCAATATCTCTATATGTTCAGTAATATAATATTGTTGTTTGACCCTATCATTTTATATAAATAATACAAAGCAAAGATTTAGTAAAATTGACAAAGTTACAAGTTGTGATCACACATACAAACCTTGAGATACTATACTCATGATAAAGCGAAAAACTGATTGTTTTATCACTAGGCTGAGATATTTACATTAATCGTCCATACATAAACGGCAGCTCTTGGAAAGATGAGAAAATGAATATGATATCTTCAAAGAGAAGAACTATGACATGGTTATAAAATTATCTTCATTTTATAATCCACAATTTAAGTAACATTTCAGCTCACATATAACATCCATGTTATCTATCGACGCGGTTATAAAAGTGAACAATCGAATGTATATAAAACTATTTTTGTTTATTTTAATTAAGTGACTTTTAAAGTTTAATATTGATTATGGTTATTAAAAATATTTCCAATATCAACTTCTGTGTTTGCATACTTAGTGATTAATGATTTCAATATATACAGGAATACAACAGCAACATATATGTATATATATATTACCCAATGGTTTGGATAAAGTAGAAATTTTAATCTGTTTGATATTTTATTATACGAGTTGTCATTGGTCCGACTCCGTTGTTTTTTCATACAATCTGCCACTGCATAAGAATATCGCATACGTTTAACTTATAGTAACTTTCTTATAAAAACAATTGTTAACGTTTTTACATTACGTAGCTTCTGTGCCATTTAACGACATGCTCGGTATGTGCATGTACTGCTTTGATTCATGATTTAGACAACATATCACAAATGCACCAGCACGCTGCTGTATAACCGATCCAATCCAAAGTACTGGGCATCAAGTCAGCATGCTGAATGTTTACTATTTCTACTAATAAGACGAAACGCACGTGTTTAATCGAAGATGTCCACACCGCCGCTATTAGGTTTGTCAATTTATCACGGCAAAACTCTGTTTGACAGTTCACGAAATAATCCCACGGGCTATCGTCATGAAGTCTTTTGGGTAAAATAAATGAGAGACAAATGGATATGCCGAATCATTACACGTTTCTTCCTAGAATTAACAGGAATTACTGCGTCCATAAATATTGTCCGACATGTAGAACCGATTTCTGAGAAGCCATTAAGGGGGCTCATCGTGGCGGAAGAAAAGATACTGTTGATCCTTTGCTATGGAGGACGAAAAACATTTACTATTACTATTAAATGTATTTTAAATAGTTGCCATATCAAGTATGAATAAACGCCTATGCTATTTAGCCTTTTTTTACATCGAAGTGTGTGTGTGTGTGTGTGTGTGTGTGTGTGTGTGTGTGTGTGTGTATATATATATATATATATATATATATATATATATATATATATATATATTTGTAAATGAAAATAAATAAATACATATTTAAGTCATGGACAAAATGTCCCAAGAGGAAGTGAAAAAGATGGTAGCATCTTGTTCGTGTGTAGATAGAATTGAAGTATCAAGTCCAATGCATGTTAAAGGGACATACACGTAACAATCCAGACTAAATTAATTAATGATACATAGATCACGTGCACGTGGGGTGGGAGAAATCTTTACGACCGCCACACTGCACTGATTCGTTCCTACAGATGAATCAATATATCAAGTTTGATCTAGTTTGCGTAAGAATCTTTCGAAAGTCCGAAATGACTACCAGACAATCAGGTAAAATTGTTGAAATAATTTTAGTGTCTGCTAATTTCAACGTCTGGATATAAGGCCCGGATTTGTGATGAATTACCACACAATTGTTCGACAACAACTTCAACAATAACAATGTTAACCACTAATTTTAAAGACATTATAATATCACAAACAACAATACTTTTGGAAGGACAATGTGGTGGAATTTTTATGTTCCCACCTTTGAAACATCAGAACGCAATTCAAAACCAGAAAGAAATGTAATGTCATTAAGATATGCAAAACAACGTAATTCAAGTATTCTTAAGTTTATAAATGTTGATCGAAAAAGAGTTAATATCAATCATCATATTGAATAAATCAACGATCCATGTTATCATTTCGTGAGCACTGGATCGACACCAAAAAGGAAAAACTGAATAACTGAAAGATTGTTGCTGAGACGATTAAACCCCATAAACAAAATAAAAGAAATTAAATTGGTGATAGCGATAAACGTTAGTTAATACAATATCTCCAAATAGAATACATACAAAGATATTTTAATCCGCAAGCTGATACATTGTAGGTTCTTCAAAGTTTATATATGAACAAACACAAACTGATGTCATGCACGAAATTCTTTGAAAAGACATTGCATGCAGCAACTCACGCTTGCAGCAGAATGTTTATTCCAGTATGCGTCTATCATTATGTTACTGTAATGGAAAACTGAAACAGCAGTACAGAGAAAGGGATGCTACTTAAATGCTCACTGAGAGAAAACAATTAAAGAGATATTTCATTAAATAACATGAGCAAGGCTGTATGAGCCGGATTTCCAACATGCAAAACACTCACATCCTTATTTATGGATGCTTTATGCACAACCTCCTTCGTAGGAAGTCACGGTCGGTTTTATGTCTTATGTTTAATTCTGTTCCAAAAATGATAAAACGAAAGATGCACACCATTAGTGCACTTATATGAATTCACGTACTTGTTTATATTATTTAAAGTTAAACACAAAAATCCGATGGTAGTGTCGTCTTTAAACATTTCCCTGTAATGACATTTTAATAACGTCAGTTCTTTATTATAACTCACGTTATAACTTAAGTCTGAAATACGTCATCACCTGAACAGTTTTGTTTCAAAATTTAATATATTTTCTTTCACTGTTTTTTTCATAAACCCATCAGGATGTATAAAGCTAGAGCTCTGTAAAACATGTTTAAGCGTTTGCCGACTACCTGTTTCAAGGCGGTAACGGTTCGGTTTGCTCTATTTTACATTATGTTTCGTCACAGTTATGGTGTTACTTTTACATCTGACCGCCACTTGCCCTGTGTCTTTTCAAATTTGAATATATCAAAGCAGAACTCAAAGAACTTTGTCGTGCTTTCTTATTTGTATTTTAAACGCAATTGATAAAACAGGATTTTAACATTCATTTCAAAAGTACTTTCAAAGCTCTTCGTAATGATTCAGAAATCTTACAATACACATTGCATCCTTTCTGTTTTGCATTATATGCAAGATTTTGTTTAAAAACATGCCGCATCGCACAATAATAATCATAATAGCAACGCCTAGATGTTAATTGTGGATAAAGTCCCCACCCCCCAAAAAAATAATAAAAAAATAAAAAAATGTCTGATGATTGTCTTTTGATATTGTCAAACACATGGACCACAAAAATACTTTGGCAAGTGAAATATGCTTGAAATATTAGAGGATGCGTATTCAGATGAAAGAACAACTATGATGCATAGACATTCAAACTAATTCAAACGCAATATTTTTTTGTGGTTTTCTAAATAAATGTCAATGCACTCAACATCACAATCATCGTTTTATAAGTGGTCCGCCTAGGGTGCAATAATGCTAGCAATATTGCCTTCATACACGAAACATTCTCCCATAAAACATCCCAATTTTGAAATTTGCGACCAGACACTTTCGATTGATCTGAGGCCCAGGATTGTAATACTCGGAACTAGAGACTGAGATCATTTTTGATAGTCGGAATTAGACGTTCGTTTTAAATGTAGTTAGCTAATGTAGTCTCAAACTGTATTTTGAATCCTGGTCATAAAAAGTATTCATTAGCAAGGGTGGATTGATATTATTTATTTCTTTTAGATATATTACAAAATAATCTTGTTGCGAAATTAACAGTCATATCTGTAAGAGTAATAAAATACTCTAGTAAAGTTGATTTCTAGATTCACTGAAAGACGTGGGTATGTCACTTCTATTAATCAGAAATGTAAGCCATATTTAGTGGTCGAAAACAAAGAATGTACAATGCACTGATGCAAGCTGTTGCTGAATGAGTACTAGTTGTTCTTAACAAATAAGTAAACAGTAAATAGGGATTTATATAGGGTCAAATTGGACTCCCCATCCATTATATAGTTATATAAGTTAAAATCTTGCATATAATATGAACATGTTGACATGCTGTCCCCGTGTTCATCAAGCAAAACACTTCCAACCTTCATTATTCAAGATCACCAAAAATTTTTATGTGGCAAATATATGCCAAAAGCGAAAATTTATAAGGGATAGTACATATTTGCCAGAAAACATTATGCGTGGTTATCTTTTGTTGACGTTACAGACAATCTGATGATTGATTGGTAAGTGGAACGTATAGCTGCATAAGAACATTTTCTTTTTAAAATAGTCCTATAAAGTATTTATGAAAGTGTCACATTTATACTTTTGAGATGACAAGTACTCAAATATACTCGATGATTCCATTAGTTAACATTTTGTTACATTATATATCAACTTAAAAGTGATGTAACATGTATTTAACCTATTTGAGGAGTATAACTGGAGGGTAATAGTTTCATTAAACTGATGAGAGATGCGTATATTTAAATCAGACGAATCTAAGTGAAACCGTAAGTTAGAAGTTTTGGAAGACAGTAATTACATGCTCAAAATTCAAAATGGAAAGAAGCATACATGCTTCGTGTGTTATCAATATTAATTCCCAGTTGACAATAGTGATATTTTATAAGGATAATTACTTAAAATAAGTTATCGACGGAAAGACTGGCAGTAGGTGCAAATGTGCGATAAAGTGTCATATTGTCAATGGTAAATATACACAGGTGATATTTTCTATACTGTAGACAATACCTTGCCATAAATATATACTAATGAAATATTTTTATGTTCGAATAAAAAGGGATATTGCATTGTGATTTTATATGTTATTTGACATAGGTTCATTTTTTATGCTGCTGTGTCATTGATCTTTTTGAAATACTAAGTATCACACACAAGATACCGATTCCTGTTTCGAGTAGGAAGGTCTAGTAAGAACTGATTTATACGGATAATAATTGTCTGAGAATAGACCGTTGTACTAATTAAAGCCATTTATCACAAGGAGTTGTGACCAATACATGCTATCTTATCGTTCAACAGCTAATTGCCTCAAAGACATCTTTCCTATTCTGCTACACGCCAACAAATATTATAGCATGGTTTTTAACATCATTACAAATTAATGATTCTAAGTCTTTTTTCTCTCATTATTTTGTTCTAGATCAATCTGGAAATTATAAAGCGGTGTTTTACATTATCATAAACCAGAATGGTCCGAACATTACGAAATTATTATTTTTTACTTTCCGGGTTGCGGTCAGCATTGCGGCGCCAACTGTTTTGGAATAAGATGACTTAAGGTGATTGTCGAAAAATGAAATCAGCAGGAATATCTATTCTCGGATTTGAACCTTCGCATCAAACGTTGGAACGGCGACTCGGCGAAGCTGGATGCTGGGACAATGGCGCAAGTGAAATGAATCACACATTATTTCAAAAGGAATAATGTAGGGTTGCATAACCGCTGCCAAAATGTCCATTCTAATGCATTACTGTTAGCAAATAAAACTGAAAACGCAGTTAGGTTATGGTAAGAAAAACATATTATGTTTGGATCTCCTTCTGGGAAAAATAAAGTTTAATGGATGTCAGTTTGACAAGGCTGTAGGTAACAGATTGTTAACATGCAACACTTCTCCAAACCAGAACACTTTTTACTGGTGTTGCACAACCCCCCCTTGGGAAGTCGATATCAGTTTTTATTCTTAACTGTAAAACTCTGCTCAAACTTGACATAAGAATGCAAGACCTAGACGATTTATTGGTTGAATTGGTCCCTGTTTCCCTATATAGTTTATTTTTTATTTCAGTCTTTATCTTTGCCGCAAGACATATACATTCTAATGTTTCTGTAGTGTCTTTCCGTTCACGAGTCTGTTAAAACGCGACTTACAACAATGTTTTACTTTCATCAAAATATAAAGTGTATCATTATGTTCTTAGTGGCTCTCGTTAAAAATCAGTTACAGTTAGTTGGCACTTAGGTACCTCAAATACCTTTTTTTGTTTGACTTTTACGACAGAACGCACATTTTTGGTCATTATAGTGACGTCTATCTGTTGTTAATGGGTGATGACACCCAAACAATATTAACTTATGTTTGTTATAATCACAAAAAACCTCTTAATTTAGAGTCATGTTTTAAACAAAACAAAAAAGTGAATTACGATTTCAACAATAGTCTTGTTTTAAGTTGTGGGATTTCAACAGTTTACATGGCATGTATCTTTGTGTTAAAACTAAATAAGAACGATTGGTCTGGACCCATAGGTAAAATATTAAGTCCATCATAAAGATTATTGATTGGTCAGAGATAGTCACTTATTTTTCAGTCTAATAAATCACTACTGTAGTACTGTGGAAGAAGCTACATTTTGTACGTGTGTAAAGGACGTACCTATTTAAAAATCACATATTCATTAACAAATCACGTTCATAAATAGAATAAATGTCACAAAAATACTTGACATACATAGCGTCCTAATGTATCTATCTTTTGTTTTAAATTCGTATAATGGTCAGGTAATGTTTCAGACGCAGTAGATGATCGTTTTCCTTGTTATACATAAATCTATAAAACATAACTTGACTTATAAATTTCATTTTTGACTACTAAGAAAGAAACTACAAATTTTGTCAAGATATTTATTTTTTGCGACTTAAATGTGATTTAATAAAGTATAAAAAAACTTCAGTCTAGTCATCATTGTAAACAATAACAAATGATAGCGATATATATTATATATTTAATTTTTTGTGCACACAGTCACTTTGTCAATGTTTCTAATTGTTCTTATTGTGGCATGGAACTTTTTGTTTGCTCACGGGAGACAAATTGCCTAGGCAACGGTGTAAACAGTTCTCATAATACGTTACCGGTTGTAATTCAAATGTCTGGAGACCTTA
Organism: Sinonovacula constricta; assembly: GCA_007844125.1. Classification (NCBI taxonomy): domain Eukaryota; kingdom Metazoa; phylum Mollusca; class Bivalvia; order Cardiida; family Solecurtidae; genus Sinonovacula; species Sinonovacula constricta. The sequence goes on from CM017558.1 coordinate 19,063,524, forward strand.
GATTTTCTCATTAAACTGACTCATTAATGTCTTACAGTTGACTTAGTGGTTTGTTTTTCAAATGCATTTTCAAAATTGTATTCACAGCTTTAATCAGCTGGATTTGTCTATAAAATTAACTAGTCCATAGGTTAACAGCGCCTATCCCTTTTTCCTATAGTTGAGTTTGAATGATTCTTATTCAATATAGCTGTTAAGTAATATTGAATAACCATATTTTTTTTCTATCTTAAACATTCATGTTTAATAGTTAGATATGCACATCGTCAACAGATAGTTTTTATTTTTTTTTAGAAATGCGTACGTTAACCCCAATGCAGAATAATATAAAACCACAAGTATGAGCATCTTCGAAAAACCTTACTTTTGTTGAAGTATAATTATATTTTTACAACGTTTTGTGTCTGTGCTCACAATCAACAGGATGTAGTATTATTAAGCTTTAACATGAACTCATGCGCTTGGCCTCGAATTGACGAATTTTGACTCCGAAGACACTCGCATCAAATGTTTGAATCCCTGTCGAAGCTAGCACACCGTAAATACCGAGTCTCGTCACACTTTATCCTGCCAATATACGTTGTTTATATAAAAAATCAAGTACTTTACCATAACGTAGGCTATCCGAATTAAAGGTATTATTCACAAGAGGGATTTCTGAAACAGTTGCAATGTATTTAAATATACATTGGTGTATGCTAAAATTATGCACACTTGAAACAGTAATTCTTGTTTGAAATTGCCTACAAAAAGTCATAATGCATATTTCCAACGCATACATTGATGTATAGAAGATCCACATAGGGTACAATGCACACTTTTTAAAAATATCAAATGATAACCGTACAATGTTGCCAATGCCAAAATTTAAAGTGATACACCTATGCATTCTTTTCGTGAGCAAAACATTTCTCAGACAACATTGTTAAAAGGTTCTGGTAATAATTTAACGGGTGTTTATCAAATTGCCTGGGGATCGCCGAATTCTTTCTCATCACAGTATTTTAGATGTTCTGAATATGATTTTTCAGATGAATGTGTAAACTTAATTTAAAATAACAGTCAGACGGCATGTCTTTATAACGTTCAATCAAAAGGCAAACAGCGCATATGTTGTCTTGTTTGTTATAAATTGTGTAAATTGTTCAATTTGTTTAAGCTGGTAAGGATTATTGAATAGTAAAAACTTTTTACTTTATACCGATTTCATAATAGTTGACTAAACAAGAAACGATAACCGTCACTGTAAAAATACGGTATTATTGACGTATGCTACAACTTTTTGTATTTCCTTTCTAACACAAGTAATGAAGATACTATTATTTTTGAAGCATCTTTAATTGTGCATCTAATGTGCAAATATAACTGTTATATTAATTTACTAAAACTTATCAAATTTCTGTACTATGTTAAAATGCGTAGGCTTATTAAGCAGCTCCCGAAACTTTCCCCGAATTATTTTATTTAACATCTTTTTCGTAACATGTGGAGACATGGAAGAAATCTGTAATGATACATTACTTACTTATAATTATACGGACAGAGTAAAAGCGATTATGAGCTGAGCACGCGACTTTACACACCCTAATCTTGAAGTAAAACCCTTTAACACCACTTAATTTCTTCAAGATTTGACTTTCACAAATGCACAAAATCTGACAATTCAATTACATGCCAAAACCTTTGCAGACGTCACCACATAATATCATAGAATTCACATAACCATCATTCCTTTGAAAAATGCAAATTATTTACTTAAAAGGTAAAAACATGGTCCTTAGGCTGAAATGCAGTGCAGTAATTCTGTAGTTTGTAGTATCATTCTAAAACTTAAGAAAAGAATGAAAACAAATTGCCACATAGTATTTTCAGAAATAAAAACATAATTATAAACATAAGCGGCAAAGCCTACTGACATATCTTCACAGTAAAACAAGGGACACTACGAAGTTTAATACGGGCCACAACTTCAATGTCAAGTTTGCAGAAAAATTACGTATCAGACTGCATTCAACAGACAACTTTGTTTGATTTTCATGCATTTTGAACGTGTATGCGTATTCTTATTATGCCGTAAAAACAGCTGAATTTATCGCTTAATATGTTAATTTAGCTGGTTAGATAGAATTTTAGGTAGTTCTTACCTAGGTAATTTCTGCATTAATATATCAGAAAACTTAAGTCGGTTTACTAATTGAGAAAATATTAAATTATACTCTGATAAATTCCCTTCCCATTTTGTCAATCTCGCCGAATTTTAGCACATAACTACGGTAAAGCGCATTTAGACCGTCTACAGAAAAAACGCTACACTGTCATTGTGTATGACATGTTGAGTATCATGTTGAAGAGTCTGTTTAGCTACAAATTGCCATTATTTAATTAGAGCAAAGAACGTTGTGCAATGTTATCTCTATGCATTACTTCCATTTTATTTGATGCTACCTTGTAAAATATTAATCAAATCGGATTCATGAGTTTTTAGCGATCTTGCCAAATTATTGCTATGTTATATGCTAATCAAACATGTCAGCCCTGACGGACAATCCCCGAAATAATCCCTCGTTGTATCATGGTGTCGAATGGGTGAAACAAAAGCGAAAAAATAGCTTTTCTGTATCCTTTCAAGCGTCAATTTTTGTCTCTGTGAGGTTTAATTTAATTTACCTTAATTAATGCTTCCATAAATAAAATAGTCTGACACATTGGACTGTTGACGAATGTTTCGATATGTATTAAGCGGAAAAAAAGAGTTGATAATGGCGGAATTTAATATTCGTTAAATGCGTCATGTGTATTACAACTATCCATTCTATGTATTGCATAAGAAGAACAGGTATACAGTAGGCTATATCTCTAAAATGTTACCTGGAAAGACAATACAAAGAGAGTGTACTATTGCCGAAAATAAATGTACTGTCAGCGCAGTGTGGCAATATAAAGCTTTACAAGATTTTGTACAAAGCTGCTCTACGAGAACTTAGCATAGGCTTTTAGCAAACAAAATCTCTAATAATTATTGCGATGTCAAATGGTTCAGGTAATAAGTTTTGTTTTGTTTATTCAAATGCCTTGATACAGCATAGAAATGTTCAAATTATCATATCTATGGTTTTAAGATGAAATTGTGCTCGTTTTCATTTTATGACTTGTATACTGATCTACCAAAAGATTTTTTGATATTTGATAATCGAAAAACAATGACCGCATTTGGCATTATGTTGTAGTTCCGTTTAATTAAATATCATATTATATATAGAGCGATATCATTTTTATCAAGGAATGGTAATGAACAACCATTAGCTGGCGACGCGTTCTTAAAATTTCCATGAGATATTTATATGTTTTTTTTTTAGATTGCGAATATATTTGTGCACAATTATTGCATTTAGATCTACTGTCATGTTAGATATTGCAAAAATTAAAGACCTTTTGTGAGGAAACCGTTTATACCTCTATAAGTCATTTACTTATTGTGATGGTTAAGACCTTATGCTTTAGTTAACAGGTTTAACCTGGGTTTCGAGGACCCAACCTCGTGCCTTTACTCTTTGTTTTGCTCTGAAATGTGTAAATACAAATGATCTAACTAAGTGAAACAAATAACAGTCTGCATCTGCATCAATAGTAAATAACTGATCAAGTAATACACTTCATAAACATAGCCGTAAACGCAATGAAAAATCAAGAATAAGTACAAAATGTACAGGAGATAAATGTCGTGTGTCATATCAGTCTCTTAAAAGAGACCAATCTAAAATAAAATGTAGAACGTACTGACGGATGATAAAAAGTAGTGACATCAACTGTATTTTCGCGCAATAGAAGCAGATATATAACAGTATCACACAATCACTGGATATTACCAAATATATACGGGTTTTTAATATATACGGGGTTTTAATACTGAACACAAAGCTTTTTCCGAAACAAGTGCACCTTAAAAAGATGGATCGAAGTGAAATTTAGGAGCATCATTTTGTCACCACAGAAAGTTAATTATTTTTCAATTTCTACCTTTATTACACTAATGTTTAAAATAATTCCACAAAAGATCTTTAATAAACGTGTTTGTTCTTTGTTAAATTGTAGTGATGGGAATTAGACCACTATAGAGAAATATAAAATAAACAAATAGGTCACCATTAATTTTTGATTGAGGTAATAGCAACAACAACAACAAAAACAAACAATCAAACATAAAACAATCCCAATGCATCTCAACATCATATCTATCGTTGTACCAAAGATCTGCCTTGGGTGCAATAAATGTCTTTATCCGCCGTCATACATGCATACTTTCTTCTGTAAAAAATGGAGGGTCATATGTAACAAAATATCAACCGAAAAAGTAAGACTGATCTAGAATAAAACTTTTTTTTTACTTCTAAGACTCATCTGAAGAATGAGTAAAATTGATAGTGTTCCTAAAAATAATGACATATCATGCTAACTATAAAGTTGTCATTAGAAAAGAATGTTCAGGACATCGAAACGCGTTACCTATTGCTGATACTGTCTCATAAAATGCAGATGAAATTATCACCTTAAAATGATCTTTATTTAGCATTCATTTTAAACATAGTAGTAGTATGATTTTCAGTAAGTAATAGAGTAATATAATTGTGTATGTCTTCGTTTTGGAATTGTGTGACTATTTCCATGATGACATTGATTGACACACTTTAAAACATTTCATTTGTGCTTCTATCAAGAATTGTTATTTTGTATAAAATTGAAATAATTTGAAGATAACACATATCTAAAATTAGATTTTACTTGGTCTGTGTCTTATTTATCGTTCGGCGTGTTACACAAGAGGAAAAATGTATAGATTTTCAATAGTATTTTTGGCATACATTGTTTTCCCCGTCTTTTTCTAAACTATGTATATGTGGAGATACCTTATTGGGTGTACAGTATAACACTGTTGCAGCTGAGGCGACATGCATATGTAGATAAAACATGAAAAGTAATAAAATGTTGTGAAACGAAAGAGAGGACAAACTATTTTAAACGCACAGTGTAATAATTTTATGTTGAACATTTGCGTGTACAGTGTGTTTATTGTTGTAATAATAATGTTTTATCCTTTCACTTTTTTTTAAATTGCAGTTTCTGCACGTTAAATTCGTTTGATATTTTTAAAATAGAATGCGTGTAAACTTAATATAAACTATTTATCAAAGATTGCAAATTTAAAAAAAACCCGTTAGACATACATAAAACTCAGAATGTCGCTTTTAATAATATTAGATTAAAAATGGACAAATTAATTCGCTAACGAATTGAATTGATACTTTGCTGGAAATGTAATAAAGTTTACGTATGATGATTAAGAGATACGAATTAAGTGATACGTCAGAGATGTTCGATTGGTTTTACTTCTTGCTATTGTATCAATCCTGAAGAACATGTCTTATTTAACACGGCTGCCAAACATCCGTTATTGGATTTATCGGTTCATCGCAGCAACCATAGGCGGACTGTTCACCAAACGATCCAACCTAGTGTCGTAGTGGAGTATATTGGACGAGCCCGATTTACGGCTGCCAGTAATATTGTCTAATAACATGGAATGGTATCAGACGCAGCGAAGTCTATGGGGCGAAAAAAGATGTTTATTCCTTTCACTGTATTATTAGTCTTGCCTTCCGTGATTAATGACTGCTGTATAATTATTTAAAGAGGACCCAAAACTGTAGTTGTAAAAAGTAATTATCCGTTATATATAAGATTATATCACTGTTTCTCCCAAACTTCTGTTTTTATAAAGATGAAGTAACCATAGGATAAATATCCCTGTCTTATCACGATTAAAACACAGTCGTGGTTACAGCTAAAGGTCCTCAGTAAAATTACACAATTTCATTTACTTAAAAAGAAAGCAAAAAGAAAGCAAAGAACAAATTTAACCGTTTAAGGAAAATACATGATACATTTAACACTATTAATTGAATGGAAGACATAAATATGCATGTGATTGTACATAATCAGGTTTTAATATATTAAGTGTTATCTAGTTTGGGTAAAAGTATTTCGAAAGTCTGACAATACTAGCATACACTAAGCACAAAATGTAAATAGGAATTAGTAACTGCTAAACGCCTGTGTTAATGGAGAGAATGTTTGATGAAAAACCACAAAATCCTTATATAAAATTAACAAGGTTTACCTCGAATGTCAAAAACAACTATACTTCAAAAAGGACAGTGTAGTGGAATTTTGTTGTCCCCATATTTGAAATATATAAACGCATTTCCAAACCAAAGAAAATTAATGCCATTAAAATATTCAAAACAGCATTAATCAAGTATATTTAAATATATAAATGGTGATCGGAGAAAAGTTGTACTGTCGGACATATCTCGTTGAAAAAAAAAACAACATCAGACAATATATTAAATACATTGATCAAAGTAATTATTTTATGAGTGCTGGATGGGCAGACACCAATCGTGAACAACCGTCTCCGAATAACTGAGAGATTATTACTGGGACGATAAAACCAACCAACGAAGCAAACAAAATTAGAGGGGTGATAACGATTAATGTTCCTTTGACAGGTGAAATATTCTTGAATTAAGCAAGACTGGACTTCAGATAAAAGAAAAACAACTATGCATAGAGATTTCAGACAATTTCAAACGCGTTAATGGTTGTGGTTTTCTAAAAAAATGTCAATGCACTCAATATCCCAATTGTCGTTTTATAAGTGGTTCGCCTAGGGTGCAATAATGCTGGTCATATTGCCCCATACACGAAACGTTCGATTGAAATACCCAGAACCAGGGACTAAGATCTTCTTCTGGGTAGGCGGATTTTCACTAGATATTGTTTTTAACCTGAGAAATTATAGCATGGCAGGTACACTCTTCGTTTCTTAAAGATAAAGAGGATGTGTTCCTCGAACAAAGTGAACAAGTTTTGGTAACAAGTTACTGGTTGGTAGGTGGTAGGTATATGTACCTAAGAATGTTTCTTTTCAAAATTGTCATTTAAAGTACAAATGGTCAAAGTTTTACATTCAAGATGACAATGTATTAATCGATTAGCTATCGTTTTAATGTGCTTTATATTATTTAAATAAAATACACTAAATAATGTAACATAATTAAGTAACATTTACTTAAATTTTAGGCGTTAAACTATAGTAATATAGTTTCATCAAAGTGATTTTAATATTTCAAACCTAAAGAATCTAATTGAAAACATAAGATAAACATAATTTCAGATGACAGTTGTTGCTGAATTCAAAATAGAAATACGTAAAATTTCGTGTGCTAACAATATTAATTTAAAATTGATAATAGTGATATTTTATAAGGATACTTACTTATGAACTTAAAATAAGTTACCGACGAAAAGAACATTAAATTTATTAAAAACTTGACATTTATTATAAATTCTCTATACTTGCGTTAGTAAGTCATAAAGATTCTGAATTTGAAGTGTCATTTTTAAAATTGCCTAGAAAGCAGACAATGAAGTGAAAATGTCAAAACAACATCCCACTTATTGTTAATATAGATGTCTGGCAGTTGGTGCAAATGTGTGATAAAGAGCCAAATGGTCTATGGTAAATATACACATGTATTATTTTCTATACTAAAGACAATGCCTTGCCATAAACTATCGAAATAATACAGAAACATATCAATGTCTAAATTAGTGACTTGGATTCTTTTTTATGTAGCTGTGTGGTTGGACCTTTTTAGGAAATAAAAACAACAACATCACACACAGGATAACAGTACTACTGTCTAGTAAGCAGGTCCATTAAGAGCTGATGAATACGGATACTAACAGCCAGAGAATGGGCAGTTGTACAAATTAAAGGCCATTTATCATGAATAGTAGTGACCAATACTAGCCAAACTATCCTATAGTTCAACAGCAAATAAGACAAATGATATACACCCTTATCCACCACACCCCAGCAAATATAATAATAGTTTAATGTCATAACAAATTGATGATTCCAATTCTTTAAGAAGGACTTAAAATGATTGTCGAAACAAAACTTTTAACTAAAATACTGGAATACTTATTCAGGGACTTGAACTATCGCATTGCCAGCTTGATTGTTGACTCGGCGAAGCTGGATGCCGCAGATCCGATTATAGAAAACCTACCAAAAAGAAAAACAAGGGAAATAATGTATGGATGCATAAGCGCTGCTAAAATGTTCATTCAAATAGACTCCTGTTAGCAAATGAAACTGAAACGGCATTTAATGGTATGAAGAACATGTTCTTTTTTTGATCTCCTTCCTGGAAATACATCTTTAATATATATTAATTTAACAAGAAAGCGGATGTTTGACACGCAATACTTCTCTAAAACAATGGAATTGTTCTGTAGTTGGACAACCATCCTCCTGGGCAGTCGCGATCGGTTTTTATTTTCATTTTGCAAAATTTTGTTCTAACATGACATTAGAATGCAAGACCTAGACGATTTAATAGCTGAATCGTTCCCCTTTTATGTATATATATATATATATTTATTATTTCAGTCTTTATCTTTGTCGCAAGATATTGACATTCTAATGTGTCTGTAGTGTTGTTCAGGTCATGAGAAACAGTTGCTTGGACCTTTATGTGCTGACTTAAATAACTGCTTTTTAGAAAACAGCAGAAAGCACAATTATGTTCATTATTGCAACGTACAACTTTCGTTAATGAGTGATGAGACCCAGACATATTTAATTAAGGTTTTTGTATTCATCACACGAACTTTGTTCTAAATAGACATGTAAGTTTTAAACAAATCAAGAATAAATAACGACTTCTCAGTGAATACTAACAGTTAAACAGCTTGCATTTTTGTGTAAAACTAGACTGTTCTGTACCCATAGCGGTAAAAGAACCTTAAGTCCATTATAAAAAAAATTGATTGGTCATAGATTGTTAATCTAAATCATCAATGTAATAACGAAATGTTATAAATGCAGTAGAAAGTTTATTTTGAAGCTACAATTTGTACGTGTTGAACGAGAATACTTGTTTGAGAAAATCACAGTTTACCTTCATAAATCACGACCTGTTGCGAACTAATAGCGACCTATTGTACATACATATTTTCCAGTTCTTTTTAATGATCGCGTAATGATTTAGAAGCAGTGGATTATCGTTTTCCCTGCTACAAATAAATCTATATAGTTTTATTTGGCATTGATACTCTCATATCCATCGTTTTATTGCTCTCAAACAGAAATGGGAAATGTTTCTAGTGCCCTTTTTCTGAGCCTTTCATGTGAAAGTTATTATGTTATTATCACCTAACAGACAGGACGGAATGACAACTGTCTTTAAGTGAAACTGCAGTTTAGTTATCGTAGCAAACAATAATCATGATAGACAAATCTATCATAAATTTAATTGATTGTGCTCAATGATACAATATTAATGTTTTGATTTTATCAATGTTTTCAATTTGTTAAGCGAGGAACCTTTTGTTTGCTCACGGCAGACAAATTATATTGCCTAGACAACGGTGTAAACAGTTATAGCAATACGTTACCGGTTGTAATTCAAATGTCTTGAGACCGAACATTTTCTCATTAAACTGACTCAGTATAGTCTTACGGTTGACTTAGTGTTTTTCTTATGCACTAAACAATTGTATTCTTAGTTTTAATCACCTGGTTTAGTCTATAAATTAAGCTAGTTCATGGGGTAATAGCGCCTTTCCTGTTTCTCATTTGTATAACATTAAGTTGAATGATTCAATGTTATTCAACATAGTTGTTTAGGAAGATTAAATAGAAATAATGTTTTCAGCGTAATACATAAATGAGTTGTCGTTTCAAAAAATAAATACACAATTAAATAGATCCACCGGTAAAACATCGAGAACTACACACAATGTAAGTTAACTCCATCCCAGAATATTATAAAACCAAAATATTAGCATCTCTCGAATTCCTTATTCTGCAGTGCAAATGTTACTATTTAAACAGATTTTCTGCATATTTATTAAAAAGAATTAATCAATATTAAGTCTAAGCACGTACCCATGTACCAGATCACATTGTACCGACTTTCGACTACTTAGCCCCTCGCAATTCGTGTTGAAATTCCAGTCGAATGAAGCCAGGACTGCGTGCATCGGTGTCTTCTTAAAAACTGGGTCTCACCCTATTTCGTTATAAATAAATGCTATTTACTTGAAATATATTCAAATATTTTACCTTAACGTACGCAGTCCGAAATAAAATTTTCGTATTATTTAAAACAGGAAATTGTGAAATGTATTTGTGTCCATTGGCAATTTCTTTTAAATCCATTTGTTACTCGTAACATAATGACATATTAGGAAACCAATTATCCACAGTTATTTAAACGGTCATTCTTCTTTGAGATTGATTACAAAAAGTGTATGTAAACAACATATATATACATTTTTATATTCTATGCAACAGATTGATTTTTTCCTTATTAGAAATATGGTTTCACTGTCATTTTGCCGAAAAAGCTACAGTTTAAAAGTGTACAAGTTGTTTTCCTGCTTAAGAGTTTGGTCAGCTTCAAAGGAAAGTGATTTCAAATAGAGCAAAGAACAAAGACAACGTTGTGCATCACTTCCATTTGATTTGATGCTGCCATTTTAAATATTAATCAAATAAGAATCATGCGTTAATTAGCGCTGTTGCCGAACCGTTGTTATGTTATGTGCTGATCAAACATGACAGCCATCGACGGAAGTCCCATCAATAATCCCTCGTGGTGCCGTGGTGTCGAATGGGTGAGTTAATAGTGAGAAAAATAATTTTCTGTATCATTTCAAGCGTCAGTTCTTTGTCTCTTTGAGGTTAAATTTACCGTAATTAATGCTTCCATAAATTCAAAAGTCCGACACATGAAACTGTTGATGAAAGCGTATGAAGGGGAAATTGAGGAATTAAATGCCTGTTAAATGCGTCATGAAATAATGCGTAGCTACTAATTATCCGTCTTATGTACTGCATTAGAAGAATTGGTATACAGTCGGCAGGGGCGTGCCTGCCGTTACGCACTTACGCACGTGCGTACAGTGGCTTCCAGAAATTGAAAAAATAAAAACGCCAAAAAGCGAATAAAAATCGTCGCCTAACCCGGGTTAGGCACTACCTGTAAGATCTAGTGGTTTTCATCATTCAAATAAATATTATAATTTAAGATTTTGTACAAATTCTTTTGTAATCAATGAGGTATTTTGGTCTTCTGCTGTAAAACAGTTCTGTGCACTGACACAGGGAGACGTCACAATGAGGAGAAATCTGTTTTGTGCGGTTGCTTCCCCTGTGTTTGTTGTAGCCATTGAAATGGCGTCAAACTCAGTCTGTAGCGATGATCGCGATGTTCCCTTCTGTGACAGTCAGCTCTCTACTAATTCGGAAACGCTGGCCAACTTGAATGAAGACCTGTACCCGAATACGGCAATTTGTCTGCACGTGCTCATGGCAATGCCTGTCTCCAGCGGTCATTCAGCTCAATGCGACGCCTGAAAACGTATCTGAGATCGACCATGACAACTGAACGACTGTCAAGTTTAGCCTTGATGTACATTCACCGCAACAAGACCATCAGTGCTGAACATGTAGTTGACGTGTTTGCCCGCAGAAAGGAGAGGCGGCTAGCGTTGATTTTTAATGTATAGATTTTATTGCGTATAATTACGCGTTCGCCTTTGACCTGCATGTATTCATTATTGAATCTTGACAGTGTTTTTATAATTTCGCATCCATGAGTGCGTGTATACATACGTTTGAAACTTTTTTCATCGCTGTTCATTCTTAACATGTCTATTGTGCTGATTATGTAACTACCATTAATTTAGACATTTGATCACGGTTTAATTACAAATGTCTAACTTACACCCATCTTTTTCTTGTTTGACTATATACATATATAGTCTTATTTTTACTACTATTACTTGTTTTCAGGAAAAAAAATGTTTTGTATACATCATGAAGCGTTATAAAGACACCTGAAAAAGTATGACGTATTTTCTATTTCAAATGATAGTTATTGACATTTTTTATGTTTAAAAATGCCCCAGAATACACCTACGGCGTTATGTAGTAAAAGAAAAAATTTCCGGGGGAGCATGCCCCCGGACCCCCCAGCAGGAGTGCGTATACACAAAAGTCGCCTAGGCACGCCCCTGGTCGGCTGTGCCTATACAATTTTCTCTGCAAATACCCTACTAAGTGAGTGTACTATTGCGATGACCAAAAGTACTGTCTACGCTCTGTAGCAATGTTATCGATTTTGTACAAAGATGCCCTACGAGAACTACTGAGCGGTGGCTCATAGGAAAAATAATCTTCAATATAGACTACGGTGTCAATAGGTTCTGGTAATATGTTTTGGTTTGTTAATTCAAATGTCTGGATACAGAAAAAAGGATTTCTATGAAAGTTTCATATTTATGATTTGAGATGAGTTTGTGCTCGTTTTCCCTCGATGTTTATTAGATTCCCAGTTCTGCAAATGCATCTACTTGTCTAGTGGTATCTCTAACGATTTATTTGGTACTTTTATTAACCAAGATTAACCGCATTTTTGATTATGTTGCAGTTGGTTTAAAAATAATATTATACTCCATGATGTGTGTTATCATTTTTGCAAAGCATAAAAATGGTAATAACGTCTGGGTGGTTATTATCAATTTAAGGCTGTCGATGCCTTCTTTCGCGGGATTAACATGCCGTTTTATATTGCTAATATTGTCGTGCCTCATTAGTGCATTTGTATGTAATGTTATGGTAGCTTTACAAACATTAAAGTTGTCCTATTTTGTGGAAATCACACTTTTTGTGTACGTAGAGACCTTAACAGCCATAACCCGGGTTTCGAGGACCTAACGTCGCACGTGTCTTCTTTATTTTCCTCTGAAACGATCACATACATATAACCAATCAAACTGAGACAAATAACAGTTTGCAGCTGTACCAGGAGTAAACAACCGAACAGAGGATGTAATTTACAAACATAACAGCAAAGGAAATTATTCATCTAGCATTCATACAAAATGAACACGAAATAAATGTTTCGGAAACATAATACTTCCTTAAGTAATGCCAATTTGATAAAAACAATTCAAGTAATGGCGCTTAATTAGAAGACGTATTATAAAAGGCAGCGATGCCAATTGTATGTTTTACACTGTAAGAATAGATGTATGACGCTTTATGAGCTGATATATGATACAGTACCAGATACTCACTGGAAATAATAAAATATAGAATGTTAACGCCGTTTCCTTTTAAAAGAAGTGAACTTTATAAATATCATTCAGGTACATCAGAACTTTAACTAGTTTTTTTACATTCCGAAACTAACTTTAATCAAGTTAGCTTGTCTGTTTGCTTTTAAATTGTAGTGACACCAGTAATTCTTGTTTGGGGTAGTTTACAAAAATACCAATGCAACTAATTATCACACATATCAATGTATAAGAGATAAGACTAGGTGCAATAAATATCGTTATACTGCCTTCAATCATGTAGCTTTATGTAAAGAAATGGAGGGTCATAAGATACAAGAAATCTTTGACCAGAAAAGTAAGATTGGTCTAGACTTAAAGTTGTTAAAACTTGAGCTTATTTCTACGACACATCAGAAGCATGGGTAAGATTCATTGTATTCCTAAAACAATGACGTGTTATTTGGACATATGATTTTAAATTTTAGTCATGAGGAAAACATCTTTTAGACACTGAAATGAACTATTGTGCTGTAAAGACATTCAGTGACACATTTTGAAACAACACGCATTTTGTGTAATTATCAACAATGTTCTGGTTTCCTTAAAATAGAAATAGCATAAAATTGAATGTTCATCTGTCCTTTTCTACTACTTTTCTACATCATAATGTATGTATAGAATTTTTTAACGCACAAAATAGTAAATGTGTGGTGAACGTTTGAGTGTAGTGTGTGTTTTCAATCAATCTTTGCCATAGTTATCAATGATATATCCGCTTTTTATACAGTATTTCTACATTAAATTCGTTACTACTTTTACATTAGCCTGATAATATACAATGTTTATCAAAATGTCAATTTTGATAAAAAGAAAAATGAAAAATCTGTTCGACATATTTGAATACTCGGAATGTCCGTTTTAAATAATACTCGAAACCAAAAATAGACACAATACTGTGTGTTATTAAGCGCCGATGCCAAACATCCGTTATTGGATTTATCGGTTCATCGCGCCAACCATAGGCGGACGGTTCACCAAATAATCCAACACACTGTCGCAGAGGAGTCTATTGGACGGGATAAAGGCGAGAGAAATGGATTTTTTTGTATCGTTGCTGACGATGATTCTTATTCTTGTAAGGTTCAATTAACCCGACTTACTGCTCCCATTAATATTGTCTAATAATCTGAAATGATGGCGGACTTAGCGATGTCTATTGAGCACAGAAATGATCTTCATTTCTTCATTCGTTTAATGATACTTTATCATTAATCTTGCATTTCATTATGAACACATACTATTTAATTATTCGGTGAGAAACCAGTAGCTATAATTTTTCATAGCACTGTATGCTTCTTTTTTATATATACATTTTCTAAACAAAATTAAGTTATCATAGGTTCATTATCTTTGTTTCGAAATTATGTTTGCCAACACGTAATGAAAACACACAAGAAGTACAATAGTATGACAGAAACTCTATAAACAAGTTTTTACTCATAGAAAATAGCTTGATAGATACATAAAGACTTAAAAATCATATCAGTGAAATTTTTTACTTTAAAATGATATGATATATAACTTTTAAACTTTTTCAAGCTTACATGCTTTCTACGAATGGTCGCCAAATTCATACATGAAAATATCAACAATTGAGTTTTTATTATTTTATATGTAATACTTATGTAATGCATTTCCTTAACTTACTGAAAAATATAGATGAGATAGATACCGATACTAGATATTACAAAGTTCAAAGAGAATATGTATCTAAAATTAAAGAAGCTGTTCGCAATCGATTACAACAAATGAGTTTAAAATATCAAATAAGGAGGCAGATGTTGTTATTCCCTAGCGCAATTAAAGGTCGTACTTATTTCAAACTCTTTTCTTCCACGATAAACTGTCTATTGACAAATAGGTAATTTACAATAAGTAACTGATACATATTTATTGAAATATAAAAACTGTAGACGCAGATATCAGTTCAAAGAAAATTCTATCCTTAAATGTCGCTGCAATAAAATAGTTAAGCTGACATTACATTGAATAACTAGAACCAGAACGTCTGGAGTGGATTTCTAAAATGCAAGTTATTCCCTGCAATGATGGTCGATTTATGGATGCTTTATGTACACCTTCTCCTGAGTATTCCTGATAGTTTAACTTCATGGAGTTAAACTTGGTTCCAGCATGAAACAGAATGCAAGGCCCATACAATTTCCGGCTAGTGACCTTCCTTGTTTTATGGTTAGTGTCAATTTTCTTCATTCCAGTGTTTATCTTTGTCATCGAATGAATAAGGAATAATGGCTAAGTAGCAGAGAACATAGTTTATCCGGTGAGTTGGAAAAAATAATTTTGTCGAACATTTGGCGAGATTACTCCTCGAGCCGGATAAACTACAACAATTTCTGTTACTATTATTCTATTTATCCTGCCACTGAATTTGAAATACAAAATTTAAGTCATGCTATCATTTTATATAAAGACCAGAAGAGAAACTTGTTCTTTGAAAGAGTAGTCAAGTTTACATTATGCCCTATTACACGCCATTAAACATTACACGGGTACATTGGAATTAGCGCCAATAAATAACCAACACAGTGGAATTAAAAAAAATGAAAAATAATTTTAATGAATATCATATCCATGTTTTGCTTACAAAACACACTGACACACTAACAGACGAGGTATCAGGGATGTAAGATGAACTGTGATGATTGCTAATCATCGAGATCTATAGTCTCCTTATTGCCGTAATATTAAACGTGCCATTATATTGTCAATTAATACATTATTTTTTGTTGTTATTTGTATAAATTAGGAATTACTTTAATTAACTTATTGTTAAGTTTTACAAAAACGTTCCCTTAATTAGCAGTATACATGAGTCTACCTATTGTCGAGTTTTGTGAACAGATGTGTACAGATGTGATTGTTTCGTCTTATAATAGGTTTTTTAAAAATTTAAAGTATTCTTTAAAAGTGATTTTTCTTTTTTCTTTTTAAATGTCTCCTACGTATTTGATTAAAAATATATGCAACCTAATATATTATGCTTATAATCGGTATTTTTAAAAAAATCCTTTTAAGACATTTGGTTAAAATAGTATTGCCTTCTCGTGTGTCTATCACACTAGCTAGTTATGTCAGAATATTTATATTATTTTTATTTCATGACTTTAAGGATCGCGTCGTTTGTTTTTTTCTTTCGCCTGTAAAACGATACTTATAACAAAGCTTTACGTTTTTATAATTATACTACTATCTCTATTAGCTAGATATAGTGGGATTTCAGAAATGAATAGCATATGTTTTTTTCGTTATATATGTTTTGCCTTGTATTATACATTGAGATTTGTGGCCGAAACATCTGGACAAATGCAGGGCACGTGTGTTTATTAATGATTTGTACAAAACGAAAGATAAAACAATAATTTACTGTTATTAAAAAGGTATAACGGCGGAATACTCGAGTAATATGATAATAAAAAATGGATAACAATATATCCAGTAAACTCGTCAGTAATTTTTGTTAGAAGATGTATATGAAAATGCATACGCATATCAGCATCACGTACGTCGTTGAATATGAGACCTGCCTAGGGTGCAATAATGCCGTCTATACTTACTCCAAGCACGAACGTATTCCAATATAGAAATGAGGACCTGAAGTAACAATATTAGATCAGAGGAGAATGATTGGTCTTGACCAAAAGTTGGAATTAGTTTTAAAAAACGTTTAAAGCATTTGCTTGATCGGATTTGGATTCACATTTTTACCTTACCAGCTATAAATGTTTGCAAGAACGATCAGGTAAATGCGACTTTTACGTCTGTTTGAAAATAAGTGTTGCACCTATAATGTTTATTTTGTTTTCACTGGTGTACGATATATTTTTTTTATTTCACCACATGAATGCCAGCTTATATTTGATTTGTTGACTAGAAGTTCAAATAAATATGGATTTGAACTTGAGAAAATATTGGATTATTTTGGTAGTAGATCTTAAATGCATATAACATTTTAATAAAAGATATATCATGAATTTCCATTGCAAAGACTCCTGTTGGGAACCTGACCTATTAAAGTTGCCCCAAAGTTTGAATTCAACCATCGACTATAAAAACAGCCAATTCCACATCAATCAAAATGAAACATTAATTTTTAGTAAAGTATTGGCTTTGCAGAGTAAGGTGGACGTTGCCAAAATCACCATAATTTTGCCATTGCGATGAGAAAAAGTTAAAGCTGCCTACAAGTTTATATTAACTATACTAAAGTTAGAAACGGTTCAATAAGTTGCTACACTTATAGTCTTAAAACGGGTCCATTTATTCTTCATTGAGAGGTATGCGCATTAAACGTCGATACACAAACGGTTCAATAAAGAGAATATGAATTGTTTAATACCATCATACTGTTAAAGTGCTGATTATGAGTCATTAGTAACTTACACGTTATAATATACTGTCCAACGAATTGTTCTTTTCGATTCTCGCACGAACTATGAAACTTTATTTTTAAAATGAATATAAAAGACTACATTTATTTATGATTAGCAGCACTCCATATATCATCTTCTGCAATTAAATGCCAACATTCACTGACAGCAAATCGTTGTTTTTGAAAATTCAAGGTTGGAGTTTAAAGTTTAAGAACCAACCCCAGCTCTTTTTTCGATTGCCTGTTGCGGGCTGGTAACTTGTCTTTTTTATGTGTATAAGAACTCGTCTCGGTGTTTGTGTCACATTAGCATTGAATTGTGTGTACCCTTGATAAGTTGTAGTTCGCATTTAGATATATATGATATGGCCCAGAGCAACTTTTTTTATTTAATTATTGTTAAAAAAGCGAAACGCTGCAAGTTGAAGAGGCAAACATGGGAAACTTTGTGTATTTATGATACTAATTCTGATGTCGGCCGCATTTTACCGGGCTGATTTTCATTATTCATCAAGTTTGTTATGTGCCTATTTAATATGTCACCATTTGACATTTTGACATTGATTTTTTTGTATAAAATAATAGTGATAAATATTCCTACAAATAAAACTTTAAGACTGTGAATCACTATTGATAAGTTGTCATGCAATAATTTTTAGCATCAAGCATACTACCAAACTTAGTAACTGTTGTATCGCTTTTTCAGATCTCTCGTCTTCGTATATATGCCAACACTACATTTTCTAGATAAAGAAGATGCATTGGATTTTTATGCTAATGTCCAGTTCACTTAATGTAATCAAGCCGTGGATATTTGAGCAAAACGCGGAAACACTAATAGCGTCCGTAGCAGTGGCCAATATTTCGAATATTGAGACACCGAAAAATCACGAAGAAATCAGTATGTTACTCTAGTTCCTAAAACTTTGAAAAAAGGATCTATCTCTGTATGACCATTTTAAATAAAGTTACGCATTGCTGCCTCTAATGATTTTCAGCAAATGGTGTAGAAATTGACAGAAATGAAGAAACCCCCTAAGGAAACCTTAAAATATCTCACCTTCAGTTACGTGTATACTGCTTTGTGATTGAAGGCCGGTCACGTGATCATGCTATTTACCCTTAAACCCCATGTAATTTTTATATATCCCTGTAACAGTAAGGCCGATAAAAAGACGGATTATTTAATTTATAGTTTCAAAGTATTTATGTTTTACTTATGAAAGCAGAATCCTTATTATATATTTTGCTTCATTTTAGCCTTATTTTGTTAGATATGACACAACACATTACCAAGTATCTGATGTTTTGTCTTGACTGAAATGCAATCACCAATAAATTTTGAGGTTCAGTTTTGTGTGGCTTTTAACATGCGTAAGAACAGAAATACAGACAACGAGATACAAATGTACTATTGTTTGTAACTTTGCGATATTGGTTAGATATAATCGTTACATTGCAGCTTCGAGGCGTATGTGTATACAAACCCTATTACTGCCAATCCTACATGAGCTTCGCTCTTGTATTATATGTAGTTAAAAATATTGTATTATAAATGCAGTCTTTGATGTGCAGCCTACTACATTGTATTTATAATTTATACAGGTTTCTGGGGATGGCAATTTTTAGATTAAATCATTGTAAAAGGGAACAATCAATTTGAATTTGTTTTACTGGTATTGCAAATGAAAATTGTAAATGTAGAGTAATGCAATATTGAACTGAGATTTGTGAACCGTAAGCCAGCAAATATGCATGAGTGCACGATTTATGTTTCCAAATGAAACCCGATAATTTGAGCATCATATAAAAACGCTCTCCTGGCAAAACAGTGAATTAGCAAGCCAGGCAACGACATACAAAATACAGAATAATCCAATATACGGTTTGGTCCAACGGTAGGGAACTTGTTCTTGTGGGGCTGTTTTGCCGGTTCAAATCCCAATTTTCAAGTAAAAAGTTCCTGACATAAACAAACGATATTGCTCTGTATGTCTAAACATTCCTATCCTAGAAAGGCGTCTTTATTTTTAAAATTATTGCCGGAAGTTACCAATGCTAGTCCTCGAGTTCTTGTATGATAGTTATAACACCTTTTATAATAAATGAAAGTTACCGTCTTTGCCTCTATCTAGCATTTTTTTCAATAGGCGTTCATATCAATATATCCGCAGTGAACGATTCAATGAAAAATATGTCCTTAAGAATCGTTAAAAGAAAATTGTAAAACTTACATTACTTTGAAAACATCAAGGAAGGCTTAGATGCATTTCCAACTAGCAATAGTTTTATGTCAGGACAAAGAATATATGTATACCTTAAATAGACTCTCTTGGAAGGTCGCGATCGGTTTTTATTCTCTACAGCAAATGTGTTTCCAACATGAAATAGAATGCATTGCCCAGACAATTTCTTGATTGAATCGTTCATTGTTTCCTTATAAGTGTCAGTTTTCTTCATTGCAGTATTTATCTTCGACCAAATATAACTTCCTTTACTTTCCGAGTTTACAGACTGCGTCGTGTAGTATTTTTGATAGACGGTACAAACTCTTTCATCAAATCAAAAAAGTATTGCTCTTGTTTTTGTTTAGATACTCGCACTTTTTGTTGTTGTTTTGTTTTGCTTATATTTTATACAGCTCAACAAAGCACAATTATGGTCATTATAGTTATATTAATCTTTTATTAATGAAGAGCACTAGAGAAAGTGTAATTATGTTGTTTTTTATCAGTGAGAAAACTAAAAAAAGCGATATGGAGATGTCAAACAAATTAAGAATTGCCAAAGTTTTTACCAGTTAAAGTTACTTAAATTAATCTAGAACAATCTAAAATGCAATGCCACATTACATTCATAGTTGTAAAAGAGCGGAATAATGTCGGCTACATATCTTGTATGCACAATGCAGTCTTCAAAAGATACATTAATAGTTAAAGCAACAATTCTGAATGAAAAATACGACTAAACTCAACACAAAGTTATCGCGTACTTCTTAAAACCATCTGCGACATCTGCTTGATCAGATTTGGATACAATTTTCAATCGTGTAAGGAGGCCAAATAAGAGCGACGTGTAATGTAAATTCATGCTAAACACTGCATTACGAAAAAGGAGGAAAGAAACATTGATTTTCATACCGATCTGAAAAAATGTACTTGTTATACTGATCGCTTATTTTCCACCGATCTTATCATCTTCAATCAATTTTATTTTACATCCCTTTTGGCGTCATGTTTTAACTGCTCACAAGTCGTCTAAATTGAACCTCTGGCTTTTTATGTATGTTAACATCTGTTGAAGTAAGGTACTGAAAACGGCTGATTATTACATGGACAAGAGGCCATGTTTCTGAAAGTGTTATCTTCACATTTTCTTTTAAAATACGTTGCAATTAACAATTATGATCATTATAGCAATGCCCACCTTTTTGGTGGAAGAAGACTACAGAATAATGTCTGGGTAGAACCCCCAGCGCACCGCAAGTCAGATGGAAGACCTTTCGACGGGACTCGAACACAAGTGATGAGAGGCTAAGCAGTCAGAGGAGTAACAAATCGGCGACTCTACCACTACGCCACAGGTACCCCGTTCGTCACGTTGTAAGATCTCTTTTATAATGATGTTTTATATCTATTAACACAAAATGGTAGACATATTTCTAGGACAAAATCTGCTCCACTTTATACGAAATATAACAAGAAATGATACAAATTATTTACTAAACGTATTTATCTTTGAATTTACATCTAACGTTTTTTAGAAGATTGGCATAAAAAGACGTTAGTTTTCAGCATTAACCTAATAATCTGCATTTTAATGTTACACCTGACCAATTCTTCCATAATCACATGTGCCATGGTATGATCTTTTAGGGGTTTCAAAATATTCCTAAAATAATTTAATATCATATGATTTGTTGTGATTTTATACTATAAGTTGCAGTGTCAGATCATTTGATATTTAGCTGGTCTGTTAAAATGTATCACACTTTATAGACGGCGTTAAAAGCAAAACAAAAACTGTACGATCATAACTATTTTTTAATATGTGTTAAAACCAATATTAAGGGTACAATGTAATATGTAATCGTCACCTTATATTTTTCAGTGCCATGTTTTATATCGATTTTTTGGCCTGTCGGGATTCCTTTACGCATAATTGCAGGAGGTTGCTAATATGACCTCCACTGTGTAAGTTGAATAAAAACGAAACGCATTTCAATTTACAACGGACCAAAACATGCTATTAGAATTTCTCCATTTGTCGAAGCTGTCTTTTGTAAAGAAGCGACCATGTGTCATTGAAATGCGTTCTTCGATCGGTTAATTACATTCGTCCTTGAAAGAATAACACACATTTGAGAAATACATGCATATATAAATCTGATGTCATCCTATTAGTTTTGTTTCTGTATATCACGTGTCATATTATTTCGAAAACTAAAAGGACATGCAGACAAACAATTCAAAAGATCAAAGTAATATGCCAAGTTATGTCAATATAAATGTCTGACAGAAGAAGCAAATGTGATTAATTACCACATTGGACAATTTGCAATATAATACATATTCTGATACTGAAGTAAACGCTATATTCTGAACATATAATGTTTAGACATTTTATGTCTTTGTGATGTAATAGGACTACTTTATGAAGCAAGCTAAAGTAATAACCTCAGAATCGCTTCTGTGTAGCATGTTTCTGAAAGGTGGTCATAAAAACAGACAATTTGGTTGAAGGATAATTTACTCAATAGATTTTTAACAATAATCTATATATACTCTTATTATTGAAAACATTGTTTAACCAAACGTGTTTACCAAAATATCAAACATACTTGAAACACTCAGCAAAATTCCATTATTTGTTGTTTTTCTGAAAAAACACCCCACAACATAAAAAAGTAATTAAATGAGCAAACGTTCCTGTTAAAACACAACATCATCAGTTAAACCAGCTGAATAAAATGAGGTTGTTTGAAACCGATTTCCAACCTTCAAGACTTCTCCTTTCCATAAAGAATGATTTATGGATGATTTATTCACAACCTCCTCCTGGGAAGTTACTATCGGGTCTGTTCCGTGCAGTTTCAGCATGAAATCGAATAATAGAGGCAGGCCAAAAAATATGCTGTTTGCTTATAAGCGTTTGATTTTTTGGCATTGGGGTGATTATCTTTCTTGAGAGATATATTATTCTTTCAATATACGGTTCGATTCCTTTACTTGTTCCTATGACATGCTGCGTTGGTTTTTGTTCTCATTTAGTTCAACTATTCTATGTCTACGGATGCTGATGCAAACACGTGTTTTGTTCTTGTCTGCCTATTCTTGCACCATTGATCCAAGGTCGCCGGTACTATTACAGGCTTATATTAGTTCAAAATATTGAGTTTGGACCAGTGTCTATACATGGCAATGGCCTGTGCAATCATGTTTGAACTTAAGAAAACGATCGAAATGTATGAGATAATATTTCGTGAACACCGACTTGTACAGATGGCCATTGGCAATAGTTTAACACTACATTACATTAGTTAAGGATTTGTTTCATTTGCCGTTTCTCACAATTGGAAAAATTAGAAGTTTCTTCACATATATATGTACAGCTAAAATATGCTTGTGGAAAACATAAATAGTCGCCAATCAACTGAGCACAACGGTTTCAACATACATATTTATCTTTGACGTTGTTTGCAAACATGGCAGTGCACGTTAACATCTCAGTCATCGTTCCTAGGGAGAAATCTTGTGTCGACAATATTGCCTATATGCACGAAACATTCTCCCTTAGAGACATGCTTGACTATTCGATATATTTTTTGACCAGATGATGTATTAATTGCGGCCACATGTTTTAACATATTCAAGTAATTTATGTGACCAACTTTAGTCGTCTGGCTTATCAGATGTCTTACGATTAACAAATCGTTAAGTAATACTTTTAACAACCTCAATCTTGAATATTGCTGATTGACCGAATTAAATTAAGAGTTCAGTGGAAACAGTCATACAGTTAGTGTTCATATTAAATACATTTCCATTTATAAGTAAAATACAGGTGCTTATAGATGTTTGTAGCGATAATTTAAGAAGTTAACCACTATATCAATGCTCTGGCTGAGTTGGCTGTCATTTACGTAACTATAAAATAGACATGCATTCAGAAAAATGTGTCTTCTGCAAATCACTTATTATATACATTTACTGTTTATCGGACATAAATTTTAACAAATGTATGATATAGCCTTAAAGTAATTATTACTCGCAATGCGAACATCAGCATAATATGCCTTATATAACTTTTCGGCTTTAACGCTTAAAGGTGATAACCGACAGTTTAAACCATTCTCTCTCTCTCTCTCCCTCTCTCTCTCTCTCTCTTTGTCTCTCTCTGCCGCTCTCTTTCTCTCTATGTGTGTGTGTGTCTCTCTCTCTGTCTCTGTCTCTCTGTGTCTGTTTCTCTTTCTGTTTCTTTCTATCTTTATCTCTCTCTCCCTCTCTCTCTCTCTCTCTCTGTCTCTGTCTCTCTCTTTCTGTTTCTCTTTCTCTTTCTTTCTATCTTTATCTCTCTCTCTCCCTCTCTCCCGCTCTCTCTCTCCCTCATTTTCTCTCTCTCTCTCTCTCTCTCTCTCTCTCTCTCTCTCTCTCTCTCTCTCTCTCTCTCTCTCTCTCTCTCATGCAACCAAATCAGTTTTTGTTACCTTGAAAGATCCTGCGCATTGCTGTTTATCCATGTCAAAAGTAAAGTATAAAACCACAGTTGTCATAACAAAAAGTTTTTTCATATTCGAGCCATGCTGCACACTGAGCTTTTTTTTAAATCGAGAAAAAAATACACATAGGGCAGGGGTAAGATGTTGTTACATGTATTAGATAAAGGCAAACTGTCCGATGCCACCTTTAATGGCGATGTATCATACATACAATAGATAATATTTAATAGTTTTAAAAAAAAATTGTATTGCTAATTGCAAAGCTTTTATTAGACCAAATATGAAAATCCTTCAATATTAATGAATTAATGCTTTTGATCAATATAAATACCCAACAATGCACCCTGCACATTGTGTTTCCACGTGTTCACTGAGAAAACAATATAGCCGAGACAACGGTGTCAACAGGACCTAGTAATTAGCAAGGGTTATTAATTTCAATGTCTGAAGACCGGAGATAATGTTGTTATCAAAATGCCATAATCATATTGTAAGTATGGCTAGCGTTTCTTTTGAGACGTTCACAAACTTTTGTTTAAAATCAGGCACGTTTTATGTACACACAATTTGTAGATTTATGGTAAACATAATCTGTTTCATATCACAAGTATAAATATAACGAGATCTGACTTTAATCGAAGACTCGAAGTTTAAGTCGTGAACAAAATGTTGTCCCTCGTAAAAATCAACAACAACAACACCGCAGGCCAAATCAATTTTAGAATATTTTAATAATATAAATAATTCATGTGTAAAATAATGTACTGTTGATGTACGATTCTTACATTTACAACCCTCTGCGACAATTAATGATAATACTATTAAGGAAATAATATGAGTATATAACAGATTGTAAACTGCTACAAAAGTGGAATATTATATGTGAATATAACTGTTATATTATTTTGTCATTCGGTGAAATGGAGCAAGTAGACATACACCCCAGAATTAACATGG
The DNA here is from genome assembly GCA_007844125.1 of Sinonovacula constricta. Taxonomy (NCBI): domain Eukaryota; kingdom Metazoa; phylum Mollusca; class Bivalvia; order Cardiida; family Solecurtidae; genus Sinonovacula; species Sinonovacula constricta. Next base: position 19,088,846 of record CM017558.1, read on the forward strand.
GTCAAAATGTACGTCACCCACCATCGCGTTGGTTTAAGTGCGAATCGATCTGAAACAATCAAGCAAGTCAGATTTTCGAATGAACTACACAATCAAAAATTATCATTCAATTATAACATCAATAATTGTAGAAACAATACTACAACAATACCTAGTGTGAGCGTGGAAACAATGACCCATATTTTAGTTGGTGTGATATGATATACCAAAACAAACCGTTACATATCTCTGTCCAGGTTTCATGTTATAATCACACAGACTGGCAGATTGAGGAACCGTTTGGCAATACTGACAGTCCCGCAGAAAACTGATTGCTTTATCCCCCAATGTGTGACATTTGCATAGAATATCGATAAATAAACGATTCCTTTTGGACAGGCGAGCTAACAAAACTAGATTCCAATTCTCCACAATGCAAAACGAGAATAAAACGAATATGGAATGTTGATATTTGAACAACGTTTTATAGTTATCAATTATGTTACATAAGTAAATCTTCTCACGAAATAAATTCATGTAATATCAAAAGGTCATACTACCCACTTCTGATGATGCAATTCGGCGCTGTAAGACAATAATATTGACATTCACGTTTCAGTATGACTTAAAATAACTATTAAATATATAAGTGGTCTTGTAGTATGTATAAAATATGATCAAACTATATATGTGGCACTACTTGAAAATCTAGATATCTGACTTCTTGGCCTCTCGTAAAGCAGGTTCGAGTCGTCTTCTAGGCGGAGGTCTTATATATAAGAAGGTCTTCATGTTGACCTGATATGCACCGGTTGGTCTTCTCCAATGAAAATAGCTGGATGTCGCTAAAATTCCAAGAATTTATTAAATAAATACTAAACTGATTGTTGTTGTCAGGATATTGAATGATGTCGGCAAACAGGATAAAGACAATATTGTCGGGACTGTTGTCCTCTCAGCTTTTAACTTAATTATCATGGAATTATGCAGCAACATAATTTGAGATTATAAATGTATTTGGTATTATTAACACCTTGATTAAATAGCCTATCTGCGTCAGTACCTTTGGTTTCAATATACAGCTGAACTCTTAATCATATTTACTCCAGTAGTGCTTTTTGTCTGTTTGCCATTGGTAATTATTTGTTAACGATACCCTTGTTGAACAGAGTACATCCATATTAATCAGAGTTAATGTGTAGATAAAAATAATAAAATAACTTTGAGCTGGATAAAGCTTTGTCGTAAAGATGTAACCCGATTACAATATTTTATTTAGTCGCATCGGTCCTTGCAATTGCATTTCTTCTTGGGAATGAACGTTGAAATCGAAGACGAAAGAGTCAAAGGTACGATTGTAAGTTACAACTTGTTAATTTAAATCAACTGCTGCAAATAACATGTTTCAGCGAAATTCACGTTACCTTTTAGTTCTAAAAAGACACGAATTGTAGAATGCATTATATCCGTGGGCTCAAATGTTGACTAATTAATTTGTGATCAAGTTGGCCTGATGATCTTTTTGAGCGGATTTCGGTCGATACATGCATATGCGAATGACAGCATATCGCGATGTGTGTTTGCAAGCGAAATAGCAGCATTGAAGTAGTCTTTTTAATCACTGTTGACTGGTCGGCTTGTGTATTAATTAAAAGGCCAGGCGTATCGCTAAACTTGGTTACTGTTGTAGCGTTTAATCCGTTTGCTAAGGACCTGACGTAGCCTCCAATTTGTGCCTGTCAACACTCCATTTGTGGATCAGAAAGATGCATGGGCTATTTATGCTAATGTCTAGATCCAGTGACGGTACTCGTGCCCTGTCGATATTTGCTAAAGCGGAAATATAAAGAGTTCCCGTATCAGTGGCCAATGCTTGGGGTATTGGGACAAGGAACGAGAAGTGTGTTCTACTTATACTGCGAATGTAACATAAATGAATTACAAAACCGACATCGACGAAGTATGCATGACTTACCATCAAGAATAATTACATGACTAAGGAATGGGTTGTTTAGTCTCGAACATATACATTATATATTCTTAATTTAAACAATACCTGATTTTTACACAAACCAAACTAAAATAAGATTCTATGCTTTTAAGGGAAACTAACAGTTCATCTACTGGTAGCCATGCTGACTACGGAACTATACATGAATTCGGTGCATATTTAATAAAAACTCCGTTTCTGATTTAATATTTTAAAAATAAATCTTTCATGTCAAACTCACTTATCTTTGTCAATTGTCCCAACCTAGCCTTTAATGTATAACTACAAATTTGAGTGACCCGATACATGAGCTGCAGGGGCGGATCCAGAAAATATATTGGTGAGTGTATGTGGGGCGGGGTGTGTGTATGTGGGGCGGGGTGTATGTATGTGGGGCGGGGTGTGTGTATGTGGGGCGGGGTGTGTGTATGTGGAGCGGGGTGTGTATGTGGGGCGGGGGTGTGTATGTTGGGAGGGGTGTGTGTGTATGTGGGGCAGGAGTGTGTGTATGTGGAGCGGCTGTGTATATGTGGGGCGGGTGTGTGTATGTGTATAACTTTGCTTTAAAGCTTAGTATTTTAAGCTTACATGCATGTGCTTTCACAACTGCACTCTTTTACCAGGTTGGTGGTGGATGCATCCCCTTCCCCTGTCCCTGGATCCATCCCTGATGAGCTCGTAACATGATTAGTCGTCTTAAATCCTATTTTAACGAACACAGTACACACTGTTTCAATGTATCATGCCACATTGCCAATTTAGTTAATATTGTCATTAATATATTATGCAAAACGTATAAGTATTTCATTTAATTTAATTAAAACAGTGTATTATTTGAACTTTGAATTCATATATATAACTTTTGAACATGAAAAAGTAAGCTATTTTATCAAATAAAACAAGCCTCATCTGACATATTAGTGCATTCTTCACATTCAAGATTTAAGAAACGACAAATATTCAGCAGTATTTTTAAAAGGCACAATTGACGTTAATTCAATATGACGAAATTTAGTTTTTTGTCAGAATGCTGAATACGATTTTCTTACAAATGCTTAAAATGCTGCTATAATCATTTGAACTTGAGCTGAAAAAGGTGAAATGTGCAAGGCCGCGCGCCCTGAGAAGAATGCTATAGTCCTAGTTAACACATATGCGAACATCATTTGTTCCTTTGTCGATGTTTATGTATGGTCTGGAATTTTCTTTTGAAGCGAAGGCCGGCGAATGTTATTGCTACAATACAGAAACATGAGCTGAGAAATGAGGTCCTGTGAGTGTACATTATATGTAAAAACTTGAAATAGCACCAGAAAAGGCACACTCAGGATATTTATTTGTGGAAGCGTCAAAAACACTGACAAGAAACATTACACATGGACCAAAACCCACAGTTACCGCTTTAGAACAGTTATAAGACATAATGGCCGATTTGGGTGCGGACCAGGTTAACAGGGCTCTGGCCTCGCACTTTTTGTGTAGTTTATCTCAAAGACAAGCAGTGTAAAAAAGTGTGTAAAAAATGATTAATTTATTACAATAAAATCCAAGTGAAGACGTTCACTTAGAACTAAGAAATGACGTCCTATGATAACAAAGGAATGAATATTATGAAATACAAATGTCCGTTTTGTTTTCGGGTAAGAAGAATGCAGTTTGTGTCATTACAAAAACTCTGTGAAATACTAACTCGTGGATAAAATAACCTACTTTTGAATTATATCAAAACACCATGAAGGGAACGTGATGTAATAGGCGAACTAATAATAGACTCCAGTGGGAACCCGTGGCGTTGTGGTAAAGCCGCCGACTTATTCGTCTCTGGTCATGTTTGTTCATGATTCAGAAAGTTAATTTCATTTAAAGTCAACCATTTTGTGTAGCTTTACAAATCGAAATAATACCATATCTAAACAGTATGTGGACATTATTTTTCAATGACGTTACTTCTTTCGTCATAACTTATTATAGAACATATCAGCGCTTGGACATTTTGTATTCAAGTAGCTCTTTAAAACCGGTTTAAGCATCCCAGTCGGTCCATATTGCCGACTGACCGTTCCAAGGTGGTAACAGTCGGGTTTGCTCTTTTCGTTAAATGACTCATCACAAATTTGTTCTTACTTTCGCTTGGCTGGCAGTGAAATACCTTTGTTCTGTGCCTTTTCGGAGTTTGGTATATGTTGCAATGCTCATAGGACTTTGTCATATATTCTTATTAACTTCTCTGACCGCTTAGCCTCTACAGCATGGGTTCGAGTCCCGTTCTGCGCAGAGAACTTAATATGGGGAGGTCTTCCAGCTGATATTTGATGCGCTGGTAGTTCTACTCAAACGTTAGTCTGTGATTTTCCATCACGAAAAAAAGCTAGAATTCGCTATAATGACCATCATTGTTCGCCGCGATATATTTGAAAAACAAAACAAAACAAACTTACGGTCTCCCTTTTCAAAAAGAGATCCACAGCACTAACAGAACAATAAAAAGTGGACACATGTAACTGCAAGTATCAACTGTTTACTTTGGTGCTGTTTGCTTATACCTAAACAACTAGTTTTAAGATTTCAAACAGAACACTTTTGGCTAATGTCATGTTTGACATAGTCGTTTATAGTAAAACATATTTTCTTTCTTTATGACAATAAGTAAAATGTATGAAACAAGTTGAATGAAAAGATGACAGAAGTAACACAGCAAGCGATTATGCGTATGGTCGATGTTTTACCTTTACAAATCAAAGTTAATTTTACGAACAGTCACAACGAATGTCTATTCATCTCTTCATCACATTACTAATATATATTGTGCGGTGGATATTAGCTTACAAACATGTTGTTTATCTTTTCTAGCACCTTTTGGAGTGAAAACAAGGACCCAAGGACTCAGTCATCATATAAAGTTATAATTTAATAGTGCTGAACAAAAACAACAATAACAACAACAACAACAGAAAAAAGTGAATTTTGACATATGACGCCAATGCATTTTTATCGTATGATGTTCATATTAGACGTCGTGTTTGCTCAGACAGAAATGTCACTTATCAAGACGTGTATATGTATGGACTGTTTCATGCTCTTCGTTTGGAACTGTAACGTTGCCGAGATTAGCACATATTATTGGGGGGGGGGGGGGGGGGGGGTTTAACTCCCAATGCAAGTGTTGCGATTAGTTGTCTTACTATGATGGGATTTTTAAAATCTTTACTGTGTGTGAGAACAACCTTCAGGATATGCGAGATTTGGGCGCTCCACTATATAGTTTTAAGCAAATATTTTTCATGTCATTTTTACCGACTGACCGTACCTATCGTTTTTTTTGTGAATGAAATAACTTCTCTCTGTGTTTCTGATACTTTTACACATTTTCTGTATGCATTTGTCTAGTGGTGCTTCAAATTGTAATATTTTTGTATTACATATATGACCTTTTTATTTTCCTTTTGATTGTTCGGTAACATTAATGGCTGACATTTCAATCGAAACAATTTATGTACGCCAGTGGCGAGTTCTTGCGATCTGCCTATTCTAAGCTAGGTTGAAAATTTTACCAAATTCAAAGCCTTAACTTTTACTTCGAAAGACCAATTGTACGTTTGTAGTAATTAAGGTAACAAAGGTAATTAAGAAAATGCGTAAAGATTAGTCTTAGGTTCAAACGTAGGAACATTAAATTTTGTTATATGTACTTTGTGTAGGTCTTTTATGATAGTGGAAGATATCCCCTCTAACATACACAGTTTTTATTTAAAATAAAGTCGTCTCTCGTGAGAGAAAAACGCTATAACTGACAGACAGTGGTGCCAAAATTTCGAAACAATCGGTCACCAACTGTTAATCCAAATGTCTGGAATTCAACAATTCCTTCTATAGGTGTCAAATTAACAAACAGAATTTCAAAAAAAGTTGAATTTTAACATATTTGTCAGAAACGACGTAGACTCCCACTCTTGTTTCACAAGAAATATTTCTCATCGACGTAGGAACGTAATTGCTACGAGGTAGTTTGTTTTCAAAGGATTGGGGGTTCTGCCATTTCTATAGCTCCTATTTTTGTTAACAAGAATCTCTAGAAGACATAGTAAGAGTGCCTAGCTTGTAAAAGAAGAAACCAAATGCGAAAGTCCCTAAAACTATCAGTAGTTTGTTTGTTGGGTTTATTTTTCAAGAACAGCATTTCAATTATTTGTTTACGTGTCCTTTTGAAGCAGATAAGTACTGCTTTAACCGGGCGAACCAGTTGTTGAACTACTCTTATATTCGCTTAAAAGTTAGCAAGGGGGCTATACCACTAACATTTTTTCGACTATGTTATGACGCGCCCCGGGGTCGATCCCACGACCTCTCGAAACCCGAAACCAACGCTCTGCCAATTGCGCTGCCAGGTTCCTTCTCCTTCAAAGTAATCGGACCTAATTTATTTCTTTGCTAAACTGAAACATTTGTTGAGACAAGATGAATAATGTATAAAAGCATTTCCTCTGGTTATTAGATTACATGTCAACATGTCAACGGCCCTCCAAAGAACTGTGTTGTCTTTCGGTTAAAGCAAGAAAAGCATTCGATGAGTTTTAGATATTTCCAATATACGTCATTTGTATACGTCAGACATTAACGGGACACTAATGTACATTAGTAGCATTATATTTTAAATAGATATAACGTGGAGATCGAGTGTTTATATATCTCATGTATGACATATGCTTAATGAACAAGGCGTCGAAACAGACCACAGAACTTGTTTGAGTAGGAATCATTTATTCTTTTTGCTCGTATTGTAATTGGCGCAAAACAACGCTCATGCATGTATATCATTATCATACCGCAATGTTATTAATATTAATATTATTATTATTGTTATTATTATTGTTATATTATTATTATTATTATTATTATTATTATTATTATTATGTACTTGCTTTTAAATGTAGTAGAAAGCAATGTAAAAGACCCTAAATGCTTTTAAACTTGTATTCTCATATTAGTATTGTGTATAAAGGAACGTTATAATATGTTTTACAGAAGTTACCTTACAAAAACATAAGTTTAATTTGTTCCGTTAATGGAAAATATACACTTAAATCAAAGTTTACCATTTTAAATTATTTTTGTCCTTTATTTCATTCGGATGTAAAACGGTTACACTTACATGAATTTTGTATATAATGATCTTGCACATGATATGGAATATTTTTATTTAAGTATTAAAAATACTACTTTTTGAATAAATAACTGTCCTAATGTAGATTGAAATTGTACATTCAACTAACAGTAAACCAGATATTTACAGTACACACACGCACGCACGCAGGCACACACACACACACACACACACACACACACACACACACACACACACACACACACACACACACACACACACACACACACACACACACACACACACACACACACACACACACACACACACACACACACACACACACACACACACACACACACACACACACAGAGAGATACATACTGTTTTGCTTTCAAACAAATATTACGAATCGTTATTGCATAGAAGGTCACATTACACAGAATACTTACATCTACCTTTGTCGCTATGGCTACAGAATTAGAGCTTGACTGCATATTAACAAACAAATACACTGGTTTATGATGCATAAATAATATTCCTTCCGTGTAACATAAACTGGTTGGCTGTTTTTTTTTCGTCGTACATTCATTTACACACCTCCGTATCGTTCATCGTTAATTCAAAATGTTTAAATCGTAACATTATTGCTAGTGAAATGACACCACTGTTTTGCTGATTGACCTTCCCAATGCTATAACTGTTGTCCTTCTCTTTTCGTGTAATGTCTCGTTCCACACTTTCTGTTGCCATTTCTATCCAACTAAGATTAAATTTCGTGTTTGAACCTCTCCGTCTAGCGACCCCTAGTACTAATTCAAATATAACATATGTTAAAATTCCCATAATATTGTCCAATTTCAAATGATTATATGGTAATTTATTACACATGTGATTGTCTTTCCAGACTCCTTTTTTAATAATGGGTGTCATATTATGTTGCCCTTTTGACTTCATTGTCTGCATGTCTTGTCAATTTTCTACACGTAAAAGACATAAACACATTTTAGTGAATAACGTTAACACGTATGAATCAAACTTCTACTAGTTTCTTGTTAACATTTGAAGAATGGAAAATTATAAAAATTATTCATATACATAAAAAATATAAAAGCCAAAAATACTACGTATTCATGAACTTAAATAAATATATAAAACATAAACACGAGAGTAAAAGTAATAAACTGTGTCAGACAAAGTTTCAAAAGCAACGAGAATACTAGTAGAATAAAAATGTTTATTTAATTGAAACCTTTTTCATTCATCTTTTATCGCAACACATTTTTCCGATGCTCACATGAAAGAGTCCATATTTTCGCACATAGTAACTGCACAACGTACTTGATTATTCTTTTCATTTTAGCGTCATCTGAAAGCAATCATACAGCTTAAAAATGATTCAACACATTAGATACGCGATAGTTGAATATTGATATTGAGTTGCTTAATTAAATGGTCGCAACAAAGTTTAAATAAGAAACAAGTACACTGTTTATAATTTAAATTTTAGACATTTATTCATACATACAAGTATTTGAACTTGAGAATGTTTTACAGAATAATACCACCCGTACAGATTCTTAAGCTCAGTTATAGCATGCCAGACATACCGTTTTCCCCCTACATCGAATTAATGACATTACTGAATTACATCATTAAGTGTCATATCATTACCATTATTTGAGTAGTTTTAGTCGCTTAATAACTATTCAACTCATTATTGTATTTAGCTTATTATAAAATTAGGATGATAGTACAAACTACTGACAAGCATTTCGAATGCATAATAGTGGAACACTCATAAGAAAATTTCCAGATATTTGAATTAAAGTAGTAACTTATAACTAGAATCTTTTGACATTCCTGTCCGAGCAAACAATTATTTTGACTTCTTTAAAAATGTAATCGACACCGTTACCGAATGTGAATGAGAGCGTTTTAACAAAATCGGTTCCAGGTTTGAATTTGCACTAAGCGTCAGCAAACGATTTAAAATATAATATTGCTTTTACGATTAATATATTATAGTTCAGTTTTAAATCTCAGAATGGATATCAATCTCGACGACACTGTTTAAACTGCACTGTAAACAATGCATTTAATTTTTGCATAGAACAAACATTTCAAGATAAAAAGATGAATGTATACATGCGTTTCAATTCAACTAAAATGCCAAAAGCCTTCGGCGACATTTAGTTACGTTTTACGACCACTTAGAAACGCTGCGTCCGTCAGATGTTGCAAACAATGCAGATAAAAATGTATAATAATGGAAAATGATGATTAAATGTTAATTGAAGAAATGAATGAGATGTGGATATAGATTGTAGTCTAATATGTAAGAAATGGACATTTGGTTTTATACCTCGGGAATCTGAACAATACATTGGACAGAACAAAGACGGAAGATACATTCGTAGCGATATAACACCCAGACTGGATAATGCTTTGACCTGGTTGGTATTGTAAAACGTATTTCTGGCGAACCATTAAGTATATTATGCCATATTGCTCAATTGTAATGTGTGAATTATTTAATAAATCAAGTATACATATTCACAACCAACTGAATCCTTTTGAGGTGATTGACAGTGTTGAAATACAAACGGGATAAAAGGGCATTGAACGAGTAGTGTAAGAAACATACTGAATGATTGCCTAACAAGAAAGTTTTGTTATACACATAAATATTACATAATTTCATACACAACTATTTTGAAACATATTGCATTTAAGCTTATAAATCGAATTTTAAAACGCGGCGAAAGTTAAGTACACTTTCGTTATGGTTTCCCTTTAGATTGAACGGGAATTGATTATCTGTCAACCCATGCAAACTGTCGGATTCCACCTTTTATGGCGATGTGTCATACATGCAATATATACTATTTAATTTGTAATTAGTTTTAAAATACATAATGTATTGCTCATTGCATAACTTTAATTAAACCAAATATGAAAATCCTTCAATATTAATGCATTAATCCTTTTGTTCACTATCAATACTCAACAATGCACCCTGCGCATTGTGTTTCCACGTGTTCACTGGGAAAACAATATAGCCCAGACAACGGTGTCAAAAGGACCTAGTAATAAACAAGGGTTATTAATTTCAATGTCTGGAGACCGGAGATAATGTTGTTATCAAAACGCCATATTCATATTGTCATGATGGCTTAGCGTTGCTTTTGAGACGTTCACAAACTTTTGTTTAAAATCAGGCACGTTTTATGTACACACAATTTGTAGATTTACGGTAAACATAATCTGTTTCATATCACAGAAATAAATATAACGAGATCTGATTTTAGTCGAACACTCAAAGTTTAAATCGTGAATAAAAATGTTGTCCCTCGTCATAAAAAAATAAAACACCGCAGGCAAAATCAATTTTAGAATATTATAATAATATAAATAATTCATGTATTAAATAAAGTACTGTTGATGTACGATTGTTACATTTACAACCCTCTGCGACAATTAATGATAATACTTTTTAGGAAATAATATGTGATTATTTACAGATTGTAAACTGCTACAAAAGTGGAATATCATATGTGAATATAACTGTTATATTATATTGTCATTCGGTGAAATGGAGCAAGTAGACATACACCCCAGAATTAACATGGGTCAAAATGTACGGCACCCACCATCGTGTTGGTTTAAGTGCGAATCGACCTGAAACAATCAAGCAAGTCAGATTTTCGAATGAACTACACAATCAAAAATTATCATTCAATTATAACATCAATAATTGTAGAAACAATACTACAACAATACCTATTGTGAGCGTGGTAACAATGATCCATATTTTAGTTGGTGTGATATGATATACCAAAACAAACCGGTACATGTCTCTGTCCAGGTTTCATGTTATAATCACACAGACTGGCAGATTGAGGAACCGTTTGGCAATACTGACAGTCCCGCAGAAAACTGATTGCTTTATCCCCCAATGTGTGACATTTGCATATAATATCGATAAATAAACGATTCCTTTTGGACAGGCGAGCTAACAAAACTCAATTCCAATTCTCCACAAAGCAAAACGAGAATAAAACGAATATGGAATGTTGATATTTGAACAACGTTTTATAGTTATCAATTATGTTACATAAGTAAATCTTCGCACGAAATAATTTCACGTAATATCAAAAGGTCATACTACCCACTTCTACTGATGCAATTCGGCGCTGTAAGACAATAATATTGACATTCACGTTTCGGTATGACTTATAATAACTATGAAATATATAAGTGGTCTTGTAGTATGTATAAACATGATCCATCTATATATGTGGCACTACTTGAAAATCTAGATATCTGACTTTTTGGCCTCTCGTAAAGCAGGTTCGAGTCGTCTTCTAGGCAGAGGACTTCATATAAGAAGGTCTTCATGTTGACCGGCTGTACACCGACTGGTCTTCTCCCATGAAAATAGCTGGATGTCGCTAAAATTACAAGAATTTATTAAATAAATACCAAACTGATTGTTGTTGTCAGGATATTGAATGCTGTCGGCAAACAGGATAAAGACAACATTGTCGGAAATGTTGTCCTCTCAGTTTTTAACTTAATTATCACGGAATTATGCAGCACCATAATTTGAGATTATAAATGTATTTGGTATTATTAGCACCTTGATTAAATAGCTATCTGCGTCAGTAACTTTGGTTTCAATATACAGCTGAGCTCTTAATCATCTTTACTCAAGGAGTGCTTTTTGTCTGTTTCCCATAAGTTATTATTTGTTAACCATACCCTTGTCTAACAGAGTACACGTATAATAACCAGAGATAATGTGTTGATAAAAATAATTAAATAACTTTGAGCTGGATAAGGCTTTGTCGTAAAGATGTAACCCTATTACAATATTTTATTTAGTCGCATCTTTCTTCTTGGAAATGAACGTTAAAATCGCAGATGAAAGAGTCAAAGGTACGATTGTAAGTTACAACTTGTTAATTTAAATAAACTGCTGCAAATAACATGTATCAGCGAAATTAACGTTACCTTATACTTCTAAAAAGACACGAATTGTAGATTGCATTATATCCGTGGGCTCAAATGTTGACTATTTAATTTGTGATCAAGTTGGCCTGATGATCTTTTTGAGCGGATTTCGGTCGATACATGCATATGCGAATGACAGCATATCGCGATGTGTGTTTGCAAGCGAAAAAGCAGCATTGAAGTAGTCTTTTTAATCACTGTTGACTGGTCGACTTGTGTATTAATTAAAAGGCCAGGCGTATCGCTAAACTTGGTTACTGTTGTAGCGTTTAATCCGTTTGCTAAGGATCTGACGTAGCCTCCAATTTGTGCCTGTCAACACTCCATTTGTGGATCAGAAAGATGCATGGGCTATTTATGCTAATGTCTAGATCCAGTGACGGTACTCGTGCCCTGTCGATATTTGCTAACGCAGGAATATGAAGAGTTCCCGTATCAGTGACCAATGCTTGGGGTATTGGGACAACGAACGAGAAGTGTGTTCTACTTATACTGCGAATGTAACATAAATGAATTACAAATACCGACATCGACGAAGTATGCATGACTTACCATCAAGAATAATTACATGACTAAGGAATGGGTTGTTTAGTCTCGAACATATACATTATATATTCTTAATTTAAACAATATTTGACTTTTACACAAACCAAACTAAAATAAGATTCGATGCTTTTAATGGAAACTAACAGTTCAGCTACTGGTAGCCATGCGGACTCCGGAACTTTACATGAATTCGTTGCATATTTAATAAAAACTCCGTTTCTGATTTAATATTATAAATGTAAATCTATCATGTCAAACTCACTTATCTTTGTGAATTGTCCCAACCTAACCTTAAATGTGTAACTACAAATTTGAGTGACCCGATACATGAGCTGCAGGGGAGGATCCAGAAAATATATTGGTGTGTGTATGTGGGGCGGGGTGTGTGTATGTGGGGCGGGGTGTGTGTATGTGGGGCGGGATGTGTGTATGTGGGCGGGGTGTGTGTATGTGGGGCGGGTGTGTGTATGTGGGGCGGGATGTGTGTATGTGGGGCGGGATGTGTGTATGTTGGGCGGGGTGTGTGTATGTGGGGCGGGGTGTGTGTATGTGGGGCGGGGTGTGTGTATGTGGAGCGGGGTGTGTGTATGTGGTTCGGGTGTGTGTATGTGGTGCGGGGGTGTATGTGGCGCGGGATGAGTATGCGGTGCGGGGGTGTGTGAATGTGGGGCAGGAATGTGTGTATGTGGGGCGGCTGTGTATATGTGGTGCGGGTGTGTGTATGTGTATAACTTTGCTTTTAAGCTTAGTATTTTAAGATACATGCATGTGCTTTCACAACTGTACTCTTTGAGCAGGTTGGTGGTGGACGCATCCCCATCCCCCGCCTCTGGATCCATCCCTGATAAACTCGTAACATGATTAGTCGTCTTAAATCCTATTTTAACGAACACAGTACACGCTGTTTCAATGTATCATGCCACATTGCTAAATATGTTAATATTGTCATAAATATATTATGCAAAACGTATAAGTATTTTATTTAATTTAATTAAAACAGTGCATTATTTGAAGTTTGAATTCATTTATATAACTTTTAAACATAAAAAGTAAGCTATTTTATCAAATAAAACAAGCCTCATTTGTATGTCATCATCATCTGACATTTTAGTGCATTCTTCACATTCAAGATTTAAGAAACGACAAGTATTCAGCAGTATTTTCAAAGGGCACCATTGACGTTAATTCAATATGCCAAAATTAAGATTTTTTCTCAGAATGCTGAATACGATTTTCTTACAAATGCTATAAATGCTGCTATAATCATTTGAACTGAAAAAGGTGAAATGTGCAAAGCCGCGCGCCCTGAGAAGAATGCTATAGTCCTAGTTAACACACATGAGAAGATCATTTGTTCCTTTGTCGATGTTTAAGTATTGTCTTGAATTTTCTTTTGAGGCGAAGGCCGGCGAATGTTATTGTTACAATACAGAAACATGAGCTGAGAAATGAGGTCCTGTGAGTGTACATTATGTGTAAAAACTTGAAATAGCACCAGAAAAGGCACACTCACGCAATTTATTTGTGGAAACGCCAAAAACAATGACAAGAAACATTTCACATGGAACAAAAACCCACAGTTACCGCTTTAGAACAGTTATAAGACATAAAGGTAGATTTGGGTGCGGACCCGATGTACAGGGCTCTGGCCTCGCACTTTTGTGTAGTTTTTCTCAAAGATAAGCAGTGTTCACAAAAAATAATTATTTATTACAATAAAATCCAAGTGAAGACGTTTACTTAGAACTAAGAAATGACGTCCTATGATAACAAAGGAATGCATATTATGAAATACAAATGTCCGTTTTGTTTTCGGTTAAGAAGAATGGAGTTTGTGTCATGAAGGGATCGTGATGTGATAGGCGAACTAATAATAGACTCCAGTGGGAACCCGTGGCGTTGTGGTATAGCCGCCGACTTATTCGTCTCTGGTCATGTTTGTTCATGATTCAGAAAGTTAATTTTATTTATATTCAATAATTTTTGTGTAGTTTTACAAATCGAAATAATACCATATCTAAACAGTATGTGGACATTATTTTTCAATGACGTTACTTCTTTTTTTTCATTGCTTGCATTTGAAAAACTCTTCAGGAAGTGCGAGGTTAGAGCTCTTTAAAACCGGTTAAAGCACCCCAGTCGGTCCATATTGCCGACTGACCGTTCCAAGGTGGTAACAGTCGGGTTTGCTCTTTTCGTTAAATGACTCATCACAAATTTATTCTTACTTTCGCTTGGCTGGCATGTGAAATACTTTTGTACTGTGCCTTTTCGGAGTTTGGTATACGTTGCAATGCTCATAGGACTTTGTCATATATTCTTATTGTAACTCCTCTGACCGCTTAGCCTCTACCGTATGGGTTCGAGTCCCGTTCTGCGCAGAGAACTTAATATGGGGAGGTCTTCCAGCTGATATGTGATGCGCCGGTAGTTCTACCCAAACGTTAGTCTTTGATTTTCCATCACCAAAATAGCTAGACGTCGCTATTATGACCATCATTGTTTGCCGCGATATATTTGAAAAACAACACAAAACAAACTTACGGTCTCCCTTTTCAAAAAGAGATCCACAGCACTAACAGAACAATAAAAAGTGGACACATGTAACTGCAAGTATCAACTGTTTACTTTGGTGCTGTTTGCTAATACCTAAACAACTAGTTTTAAGATTTCAAACAGAACACTTTTGGCTAATGTCATGTTTGACATAGTCGTTTATAGTAAAACATATTTTCTTTTTTTATGACAAAAAGTAAAAAGTATGAAACAAGTTGAATGAAAAGATGACAGAAGTAACACAGCAAGCGATTATGCGTATGGTCGATGTTTTACCTTTACAAATCAAAGTTAATTTTACGAACAGTCACAACGAATGTTTCTTCATCTCTTCATCACATAACTAATATATATTGTGCGGTGGATATTAGCTTACAAACATGTTGTTTATCTATTCTAGCACCTTTTAGAGTGAAAACAAGGACGCAAGGACTCAGTCATCATATAAAGTAATAATTTAATAGTGCTGAACAAAAACAACAACAACAACAACAACAACAGAAAAACGTGTCAGTGTTCTTCACTTTCATTTCACGACTGCAGTTGCACACGTGAATAAACATTTAATTAGAATGCCCTGAATTAACTCTTCATGTTTTAATTGAATTTTGAATTTTGACATATGACGTCAATGCATTTTTATCGTATGATGTTGTTCAGACAGAAATGTCAATTGTCAAGACGTGTATATATATACACTGTTCTATTTCATACTCTTCGTTTGGAACTGTTACGTTGCCGAGATTAGCACATATTGTTCTTGGGTTTTAACTCCCAATGCAAGTGTTGCGATTAGTTGCCTCACTATGATGGGACTTTTAAAATCTTTACTGTGTGTGAGAAAAACCTTCAGGATATGCGAGATTTGGTCGCTCCACAATCCAGTTTTAAGCAACCATTTTCCATGTCATTTCTACCGACTGACCGTACCTATCGTTTCTTTGTGAATGAAATGACTTGTCTCTGTGTTTCTGATACTTTTACACATTTTCTGTATGAATTTGTCTAGTGGCACTTCAAAATGTTATATTTTTGTATTTCTTTTATGACCTTTTCTTATTTTCCTATTTATTGTACGGTAACAAGAATGGCTAACATTTCGATTGAAACCATTCATGTACGCCAGTGGCGAGTTCTTGCGATGAGCAAGGTTGGAAATTTTACCAAATTCTTAGCTTTAACTTTTATTTAGAATGATCAATTGTACGTTCTAAGTATCGATTCACGTAGTGTTTAAAACAAACAAAAGTAATTAAGAAAAAGCGTAAAGATTGGTCTTAAGTTCACACGTAGGGTACATGTTAAAATTGGTTATATGTACATTGTGTAGGTCTTTTATTGTAGTGAAAGATATCACCATTAACATACACAGTTTTTTTTATTAAAAATTAAGTCGTCTCTCGTGAGAGATAAACGCTATAACTGACAGACAGTGGTGCCAAAATGTCGAAACAATCGGTCACCAACTGTTAATCCAAATGTCTGGAATTCAACAATTCCTTCTATAGGTGTCAAATTAACAAACAGAATTTCCAAAAAGAAAAGTTGTATTTTAACATATTTGTCAGAAACGACGTAGACTCCCACTCTTGTTTCACAAGAAATATTTCTCATCGACGTAGGAGATCAGGAACTTAATTGCTACGAGGTAGTTTGTTTTCAAAGGTTTGGAGGTTCTGCCATTTCTATAACTCTTACTTTTGTTAACAAGAATCTCTGGAAGACATAGTAAGAGTGCCTAGCCTGTAGAAAAAGAAACCAAATGCGAAAGTCCCTAAAACTATTAATAGTTTGTTTGTTGGGTTTATTTTCCAAGAACAGCATTTCAATTATTTGTTTACATGTCCTTTTGGAGCAGATAAGTACTGCTTTAACCGGGCGAAGCAGTTGTGGAATTACTCTTATATTTGCTTAAAAGTTAGCAAGGGGCCTAAACCACTAACATTTTTTCGACTATGTTATGACGCGGCCCGGTGTCGATCCCACGACCTCTCGAAACCCGAAACCAACGTTCTGCCAATTGCGCTACCAGGTTCCTTCTTCTTCAAAGTAATCGGACCTGATTTATTTCTTTGCTAAACTGAAACATTTGTTGAGACAAGATGAATGTATATAACCTCTGGTTATTAGATTACATGTCAACATGTCAACGGCCCTCCAAAGAACTGTGTTGTCTTTCGGTTAAAGCAAGAAAAGCATTGGATGAGTTTTGGATATTTCCAATATACGTCATTTGTATACGTCAGATATTAACGGGACACTAATGTACATTAGTGGCGTAATATTTTAAATAGATATAACGTGAAGATCGAGTGTTTATATATCTCATGTATGACATACGCTTAATGAACAAGGCCTCGAAACAGACCACGGACTTTGCTTGAGTAGGAATCACTTAATCTTTTTGCTCGTACATGTAGTGTAATTGGCGCAAAACAACGCTTATGGATATATACCATTATCATACCGCAATGTTGTTATTTTTTTATTATTATTATTGTTATTAATATTGTTGTTATTATATTATTATTATTATTATTATTATCATTATTATCATTATTATTATGTACTTGCCTTTAAATGTAGTAGAAACCAATGTAAAAGACCCTAAATGCTTTTAAACTTGTATTTTCATATTAGTATTATGTATAAAGGAACGTTATAATATGTTTTACAAAAGTTACCTTACAAACACATAAGTCTAATTTGTTCCGTTAATGGAAAATATACACTTAAATCAAAGTTTAGCATTTTAAATTATTTTTGTCCTTTATTTCATTCGGATGTAAAACGGTTAGTCTTTCATGAATTTTGTATATAATGATCTTGCACATAATATGGAATATTTTTATTTAAGTATTAAAAATACTACTATATATATCTGTTCTTTTAATTATTTTAAAGCTTTAAGTTTAATCATTAGTTCTTTAAAGTATATGTATAAGCATTTTCAATAACTGTTTTGTTTTCAAACAAATATTACGAATCGCTATTGCATAGAAGGTCACAAATTACACAGAATACTTACATCTACCTTTGTCGCTATGACTACAGAATTAGAGCTTGACTGCATATTAACTAACACACACTGGTTTATGATGCATAAATAATATTCCTTCCGTTTAACATAAACTGGTTGGCTGTTTTTTTCGTCGTACATTCATTTACATACCTCCGTATCGTTCATCGTTAATTCAAAATGTTTAAATCGTAACATTTTTGCTAGTGAAATGTCACTACTCTTTTGCTGATTGACCTTCCCAATGCTATAACGGTTGTCTTTCTCTGTTCGTGTAATGTCTCGTTCCACACTTTCTGTTGTCATTTCTATCCAACTAAGATTAAATTTCGTGTTTGAACCTCTCCGTCTAGCGACCCCTAGTATTAATTCAAATATAAAATATGTTAAAATTCCCACAATATTGTCCAATTTCCAATGATTATATGGTAATTTATCACATATGTGATTGTCTTTCCAGACTTCTTTATTAACAATAGGTGTCATATTATGTTGCCCTTTTGACTTCATTGTCTGCATGTCTTGTCAATTTTCTACACGTAAAAGACATAAACACATTTTAGTGAATAACGTTAACACGTATGAATCAAACTTCTACTAGTTTCTTGTTAATATTTGAAGAATGGAAAATTATAAATATAATTCATATACATGAAAAAATATAAATGCCAAAAATGATACGTATTTATGAACTTAAATAAATATATAAAATATAAACACGAAAGTAAAAGTGATAAACTGTGTCAGACAAAGTGTCAAAAGCAACGAGAATACTACTAGATTAAATAAGTTTATTTAATTGAAACCTTTTTCATTCATCTTTTATCGCAACACATTTTTTCAATGCTGACATGAAAGAGTCCATATTTTCGCACATATTAACTGCACAACGTACTTGTTTATTCTTTTCATTTTAGCGTCATCTGAAAGCAATCATACAGCTTAAAACACATTAGATACACGATAGTATAGTTGAATATTGGTATTGAGTTGCTTAATTAAATGGTCGCAACAAAGTTTAAATAAGAAATAAGTACACTGTTTATAATTTAAATTTTACACATTTATTCATACATACAAGTATTTTGTACTTAAGAATGTTTTATAGATTTATACCACCGTACAGACTTTTAAGCTCAGTTATAGCCTGCCAGACATACCATTTTCCCCCTACATCGAATTAATGACATTACTGAGTCGCTTAATAACTATTCAACTTATTATTGTATTTAACTAACTATAAAATTAGGATGAGAGTACAAACTACTGACAAGCATTTTGAATGCATAATAGTTGGAACACTCATAAGAAAATGTCCAGATATTTGAATTAAAGTAATAACTCATAACCAGAATCTTTTGACATTTCCTGTCTGAACAAACAATTTTTTTACCTAATTAAAAATGTAATCGACACGTTACCGACTGTGAAAGAGAGCGTTTTAACAAAAATGGTTCCAGGTTTGAATTTGCACTAAGCGTCAGCAAACGATTTAAAATACAATATTGCTTTAACGATTTATATGTTATAGTTCAGATTAAAATCTCAAAATGGATATCAATCTCGAGACACTGTTTAAATTGCACTGTAAACAATGCATTTAATTTCTGCATAGAACAAACGTTTCAAGATAAAAAGATGAATGGATACATGCGTTTCAATTAAACTAAAATGCCAAAAGCCTTCGGCGACATTTAGTTACGTTTTACGACCACTTAGAAACGCTGCGTCCGTCAGATGTTGCAAACAATGCAGATAAAATGTATAATAATGAAAAATGATGATTAAATGTTAATTGAAGAAATGAATGAAATGTGGATATAGATTGTAGTCTAATATGTAAGAAATGGACATTTGGTTTCATATCTCGGGAATCTGAACAATATATTGGACAGTAAAAAAGACGGAAGATACATTCGTGTATCGGTACATAAAGTGGTATGCTTGCATTTATCTTCTAACTATAATTTATTCTTTGTAACGCAAAGTGAGATTATCATATGTCTTGTTTTCTCCACCAATGACTACTATTGATACAAACCTAAGAACTACAATATAGCACCCGGGCTTGATAATGCTTTGATCTGGTTGGTACTGTAAAACGTATTTCTGGCGAGCTATTAAGTAATTAACGCCGTATTGCTCAATTGTAATGTGTGAATTTTTCAATTAATTAAGTATACATATTCACAACAAACTGAATCCTTTTGAGGTGATTGACAGTGTTGAAACACAAAAGGGATAAAAGGGGATTAAACGAGTAGTGTAAGAAACATACTGAGTGATTGCCTAACAAGAAAGTTTTGTTATACAGATAAATATTACATAATTTCATGCACAACTACATGTATATTGAAACATATTGCATTTTAGCTTATAAATCGAATTTTGAAAGCTGGCGACTGTTAAGTCCACTTTCGTATTGGTTTCTCTTTAGATTGAACGTGAATTGATTATCTGTCAACCCATTCATGCAAAAAGGCGTTTATTTATCTTTGTTCTTTGCAGACACCTCAGTTGGGGTTGGCGTGGTGAAATAAACATTTCTATACTGTCATCATTTAATAACATTAACCGATGAATCACATTGTTCGTTTGTTTAATTAAAACGTGCAGCAAAATGGATATGTGCTGATGTTGGATATACAGGCCGTTCTTTCTCCTATTTCGATCTGAGCAATAAAGGGAGCTATACTGCTGTCATTTAAGACAGTGTGTGTATCAGCCCATAGGTAAACACATGACTCTCTGAGGACGCCAAGTCTACTTTTAAAAGATGACCTGTCTTTTTTACCTAATTTACTACGTGAATAGACGATCACTTATCACTTGGAACGAATTTCAACAATTTCCATTCATGATTAGAAAAAAGTAGTTGTAAAATGTGTATATTTAGCAAACAATGATTATTTCTGTGCCGTTAAGCATGCAAAACGCGTTGTAGTATTCAGAAATTAATACATCTAGTGAACGTTATTTTATTTTCTGGCAGAAGCTTATCTTCATGATCATTCAACATCTCATTAAAAAACATTTCTTATCGCTTGACTAATTGTTAAACCTTTTGATGTTGAACTGCTGTTCAACACTTTAGCAGAAAAACTCAACGTTCCTAAAGTGAAAACAATAGACAATGCTCTCCGGGGTCTTCTATATTTGCTTGAACAATCGGTTACGCATAACCAGGTTGATACTGTCGTCTGAGTTATACGTTTTGCATCTGTAAACAAAAGGCCTTGTTAAAAGGCTGAAAGCAGAAAAACAAGATAAGACAACTAAATATTTCAATAGTGTGTATTGTTTAAAGCTGACAATTCGATATAAATTTAATTGGCAGTAGTTCTCTCGTATTTTACTAAATAAAAGTTGTAGTAATATTATATATTAAAAGCTCAAACAATTTTAACATCTCTCTTTCAAGACATGCAACTACAAACAGGTCAAGCAATCAAAGGTCCAATAGTCTTAAAGGCTGAACGATGTAAATCATTATAAATGTTGTTTTCCTCATTATTGATGAACGGTTTTGCTAAGTTTGATAAATGGATATGTTAATTTTCGTTTTAACTTTATATTATAATAAGCACTTTTATTTAGATCGGAATGAGCCAATCACGGATATTTACAGCCAATGTTCCAAATCTTTGAAAGGGATTAAATCATGTTTAATTTTATATTAGCGAATTTGTTCCGTTTTACACTTAATTAAAACCTGGTCATGTTGATACCAGAGATACTAAGTTTTAATAGTTCTTTAAATCTAATTCTTCTTTTTGTGTAAAATCTCGCATTGAGAAAAGAGTATATTTAAACTTTCATTTTCAATGGACATATATACCATGTCAAGGGTGGTGTAAATATTACTATAATGCTTAAGTAAAATACATATCTTCAAAGGTGCGTTTAATGAGCCTCCTGTAGTGGATTGTTAGTCCCATTGATCAACTCACCAAAGATTTCGAGTTTCGGGCAAGAAATACAAAAAAAGAAATAAGGTATATTCTATTGCTTTCCACAGGCTTTATACCAGCTATGACATTAAAACACAATTCCCTCTATTATGACGCTTTTGTCGACCCATAACTATCAAAGTTGATCACAAAAGTTTGAATTTGAAAGGAAAATATTGTTGTTAAGCCTAAATCTTGTGATGTGTTAAGACAATCTTCTCGTATCATTTCCGGTATTTACAGAGTTGTATGTGATTCGTATAGACATGCCTTTTGCTATGCATTTGTACACGCATATAGTTATCTTTTGATATGGCTTTATTCAGTATTATGGACATACTTTTATCATTTTATTTTGATACAGAAATATCAGAAAAATATAAAAATCAAATAGCGTATCGTATGGTGTATGTCTACCTTCAACTATTCAATATCAGAAACAATCATTATGGGTACTTTCATTTGTACTATCGTACTTCTTAGTTACTTGTTAAATCATTATTGTTTTGATCTTTTGGATGTCATTGTCTGAACTTTTATCTCATTTAAAAATGATTACGCGATGTATTGAAGCAACCCTCACTGTTAAATCAATTAAATTATTCTAATATTTCAAATATAATAATTATATTAATATTATTATAATTGTGTTGTAATGTTTAGTGTAATAATAGTAATGTTATACATAATAATAATAATGTTTAACAGTAATAATAATAATAATAATAATAATAATAATAATAAAAATAATAAAAATAATAATAATAATAATAATAATAATAATAATAATAATAATAATAATAATAATAAACAAATGTGTATTGTAAGAATTCATTTGCCCAAAAGGTAATTCTTATGTAACTTAAAGTTACAGTTGAGGTTAAGTCTCTTAATTTGTTGACTTAAAATGTCATAAGCTTATTATATCAGAACACTTTAAATGTAGCTTTGGGCTGAATTTTGGTAACCTCTCAATTCGGGCAACTGATTCTTTACGATAACGGTTACGTACATGCATTATGTAAATACATCTATAGGCTAACGTTCGTGCATGGGGGCAGTAATGCCGGCATTTTTTCAGCCTATGGTGATCTTTTCCACATCTTTAAACGTGATACTTAGATGAACTGACAATACAGCATCAAACAAGGATGTCTTTTTAAATCCTAATGCAAATTTGATTTCCCGAAAGGCCCATAGTAACATTATTGGTATATAGGGCAATAAAAGAATCCTTCAATTCTCTTGGTGTAAAGCGAAGTAAAGTTAAAACAGCAGGCGACTACTTAAATATAATTTGAATAGTTTGAAGGCATGCCTAATGGAGATTGATCTTTTCGAAAATCTCCGATTAACGAGCCCGGGTTTAGAAAGCCTCGGAGTCTTTGTATGCAATAAACTAGACAAAGTGAAATGAAGATATTTATGACTTAATTGATATTCCACATTAGTAAGCAATAGTTAGTTCTCGTCTCCACCGACAATTCATTTGTAGACACTAATAACGTGTTCTTTTTCAGTTATGTTTGCCCGAAATCGATGGCGTGTTGCGCCTTATTTGTTTATTTTAGCAGTGGCACTTTACAAGGTTTAGTAGACTGCAATCAGAAAAGTCATTGTTATAAATAAAGTTTAAGAACTACATTATTGAGATTTTGGCATTGAGCAGCCTGGGACGATTTTAGTTTCCCAAGCGCATTTGGCGGAATGTTCATCGAAATTTGCAACTTTATATTTGTTCTAAATTTTGTCATAAGTTACTAGTCATTACTTGTAAATATTAATAGATATAAATTTGAAGCAGATTAAATTATCAGTGTTAAATTACACGTCTTATTATGCATAAATCACATCTACCTTGTGCTGAAATTATTTAAGCCTTTTGAAGCATACAAATAATCTATTTAAGAATAACAGTTAAGTCTCATTGAACATGTAGTTACAGACTATTTAAGCTTAAATTTTTCCGATTAGTTGGGCATACAGTTTCAGACTTTTTGAGAATACAATTTAAGCTCAATTTATCACGCAGATTCAGGTTATTTGAACATATACTTTCAGCCTAGTTGGGCATACAGTTTCAGACTATTTGAGCATACTGTTTCAGCCTTGTTAAACATGCAGTTTCAGACTATTTGAGCATATAATTCAGCCAAGTTAAACATGCAGTTTCAGACTATTTGAAAATAAGTTTCAACCTAGTAAGACATGCAGTTTTAGCATATTTGATTATACCATTCGGCCTAGTTAAACATGCAGTTTCATACTTTTTGAGCATACAGTCCCAATCTAGATTAACATGCAGTTTCTGACTATTTGAGCATACAGTTTCAGCCTAGTTGGGCGTGCAGTTTCAGTCAAGTAAGGCATATCGTTTCAGCCTAGTTTGACAACAGTTTCATATAACTGAAATCTGACTATGAGAGTATTGTAATTTGTAATACTGAGAATTCGAAGTAGCTATTAAATTCAATGTTAAATGGTTGTCGTCTGTTGAAATCTTGTGAACGTGTATCAGTTTTCTAAGTAGGGCGTGGGACCATTGATTTGTGACTGTCAACACTCCATTAGTCGACCAGTAAGACGCATTGGCTTTTAATGCCAATGTCCAGCTCGACTTAATGTAATAAAGCCGAAGAAACTAAAATATTTAGGGCTCCAGCCGCAGTGGCTAACATTTGAAATTGTGACACACCGAAGAAGTGAGGATGGTACCTAGTCTATCCGACTTATTATTTACTCCCGATTTCTTTCGATGTTTTTAACATACGACGTGTGATAGGTTCTTCTTACAATTTACACGTAATTTTATCAAACACAGACAATGCATTAGTGGAATGTAACAAAAGCATGAGATCTTCAAAATTCAATGTATGTATATAAATACCAAACTCAAAATCATATAAACCAAGAATATTATATAAAGATACACAAAAACTCGTAATTTTGACTAATGGATGCATTTTGGGCGCCCGCGACTTGTAAATCCGCTAATTGCTTTGCCACTCACCGCGTGAGTTCGAGTACAGTTCGTTGGAAGGGATTAACTGTTGAAAAGTCTTCGAGTTGACCTGCGGTGCGCCGGTGGTTGTACCTAGCCATTTGTTTAGCAATTGCTCCATCAAAATAGCTGTACGTTGCAATAATGATCAAAATTAAAAACAAAGCAACTAGGTAATCGGAATAGAAAATTTATTTTCCACAATTGGGACAACACATTTTTCCTTATTGAAAATAAAACATACCAAAGTGTGTATTTTTTTTTATTGTTATTGATTGTAAAAGAAACGGTGACCTCAGTTCTAAAAATTAAGTTTTTCCAGTGGGAAGCATATATTTATCTTTTGCATTCGCTTTAGTAATCCGTCCTCCTTTTCAGACATCGCAGAAATGATAAAAAAATAAATTAACAATAATAATAATTTATTTACATTTATTTTGTTTGTATATTTACATTTTACATAATATTGCCGCTGTCAGTACTCTCATAGTTGTTAACATGTCTCATCAGACTTGTGTATACATGAACGCTTACACATATCTTTACTAGCAGTGTGACGAAGTTCGAGTTCGGCTTGCAACTGCATTGAGAGTGTTATACGATCCCGATCGCTGAGAGTTCATGCGATACCCTTGCCATCGTATTACGGTTTGTGGGAGAGACGGAATGCGATCACAGCTTATTATACAAGTATCAGTAACCGTCATGTAAAGTTTGTACAGAAGCATAATGAAGACACTAACACCTTCATAAACTACACTTGAACCGCAGAAAACTGGTTTTTGATTGACACAATTTAGATTCGAACCTCCAGAAATCAAACTCTCTAACCAAGACATTGACATCCCTAAGTTCACAATCAGTTATGTGTCTGACAATATTTATGTGAGCAATTTTGGGGTTTAATTTCAACCGGAAGAGATATATAACCGACGCGTGTAATGATACAAAAATTCACTGTTTTTGGCCTTTATCTCACTGAATAGCTTCTACAGAGACATCGTATACTCTGTATCTATAAATGTTGTGCTGAACCTACGAATCTAATAACCACGATATGGGCTCAGAGCTAATTAATGCATGCGGCTATGTTGAATTATATTTTGTCATGACATTTAGACCTAACCTCTCCGGCAACAAACCGTGGTATATTTTTAGATCATACTAACTTTCATCATATCGCGCTCATTTGTAATCCGTAATGTTATATACAATAAATATCATACAGTCCACATATTGTTTGCTAGTTTATGTGGCCTTTTTAGATTTTTAATACAATAGACACACGGTGAGCATATCACACGTTCAACAATTATAATAAACCATTAAAACGAATAAAAGGATACAAAAGGAAGCGGTAGTAATAATTGTTTGTTCTAACCTTTTGGTTAATTGTTGTTATGTTTATGTTATTTTCGAATAACTACATAAGTACAGTCGTCAAGTGTTTCCTAATGTGTAATTAAGAAGACATAAACATTATGACATATATTCATAAATTATGTTTTAAAACATTACCAACATAATTTTACAGATTTAAATTTATTGCATGCTTAAAAGATCAATGTCAATATTCTAAAAACAGCATTCTACATATCATGCTAAAGCCTTCTGTTTAACTGCACTATAACTGACAGGAATCATGAAACATATAAGAAAAAAAACGGGATGCGAATATTGAAATGACGATAAAATAAGAAACTACAATTTCGCACTAAATAGAATAAGACATGGTTTGAGTTGAATTAGCTTTCTAGCTGCGGCAGTTTATTAATGGAGAATTTATTCAAATATCTCACCCAGGGGAAAAGGCAATCCATTATCTGCAAAACTTTTATTATTGCATTTCGTTGGTGTGTGTCCATAACGTTAAACAGAACTGAGCTGTACGCATAGTAATACAGTTACCATGCTTGTCACCCCGCTAATAACGCAATTTAAATACAGTATTATATTATCTGAAAAACACAAAAAACACACACACACACACACAAACAACAACAAACAAATTTTTTTCCTTAAGTTAAGTTCGTACGTCAAAAACCCTATAAATGCCTGCCTAACGGCGTTTCATATTGCAAGATATACTGAAATGAAATTAGGGCACACTGTGATCATATGTCATAAATCTATACCATTCCTTCAATTTGGTTTAACAATTTAATAAAACAAAAATCTTCAATTCTTTCTTCCCAGGCCAATTCTATGTCAATCAGTCTTTACCATTTGGCACAATACACTTCTTTGCAGAGACAATCGGCGCCGTTCAACTATTACTTTTAATATTTAACAAAGCTAGCAAACGGAAATTGTGAACGCATAAGAAAGAACAAGGCCACGTCATATCAAAGACATCAATGTTACAATTTGTTATAACATTGTTTTTGGTTTCCTGGCATTTGAATTAACAACCGTTAACTTATTGGCACCGTTGTCTGTGCAATAAAACTTTGTATCTTTGAACGAATAAAAAGATCAAGAGTTACCTAACGAAATCTTGGAAATCAGCAATAACTATGGCAGAAAATTTCATGAAAGGTGAGCATCGGATAATATCGGATAATTCGTCTTTCGTTGCTCTATTTTCACCTTTAGGATAAAGCTCAAGAATCAACAAATTCCAAATTAAACAAATGGCAGTCTATTAGAACATCCCAAACAATCTGCCATTAACCGGAAAATAATTCATTAAGCACTTCGCATTTTAATGAATATAATGGTAGCCATAACAAGATGGAAAAGTATTTATGCATTGGTATCTCTATATGTCTTTATGTGGTAATTGTACATGTATTAGAACAATTACAATAAATCCACATGATAAAACCATGATAATAACTGTAATTAGAGCGATGCACCGAATTTTAGGCAGAAAGTTGTTAATACAATATAAACTATATTCACATTAATAGCCTATATCAATTTCTATTTAATACTTTCTGTACGTAAAAGGCCAAGAACAGTCGTCATAGTGATATCATGAAATTAAACATCTATAATAAACCAATCCCAAAGCAGCTACAGTAATGCTCATTGTCATATCTTTATTATAAAAATGAACACATTTCCTGATCCCCAAAACCAAAGCAGCTATATTGCTGTTCGTCCTCATGTCAATATCACGGAATGAACAAGTTACAGAACACAGCATCTGACACAGCTGAAATACTGTCGTAATCTTATCATGAAATAAACATATGGCAGAAACAGCTTAAGTGCTGACTTCATAATGAAATCATGAAGTTCAAACATGCAAGAAGCGGGACATCGAAGCTTTGCATTGTATTTTATGTTTGAACAAAATTTTAGCTGCTTTCAAAACAACCAACCAAGATGGAGGTTGTACATACTAAACTCATACTTTCCTTGGTTAGGAGAAACATCGCATTTTTTAAAACAGATAAACACGGGACTAGTCAGGTTTAATAAGGTAGGATTGTAAGATAGTCCAAGCAACTGTTTAAGAAAGGGTCTTTGAATTGAGCTTAATCTTTGAAAACATTGGACCGATTGCAATCGAGACTTTCTGGACACTTTTCTTAAATAAGAATCTATATGATATTAAAATTCATTCACATGTTTTGTAGACAACTTCGAACAGTAATTAAATGTTTAACATTATCTTTCATCATTATCTTAATTTCTGTACAGTTTACAAGGTTAACGAACGCACACAACTAAATGAAACGATCTGTATACTCCTACGAACGGTATGCATCTTTTATATAAAAACATCCCCATACAGGCACACAATAGGCACTTTGTCATATATTCTTATTTTAAGGAAATACAAAACTATTTTAACAGAGAAGTGGTATGCGTCTCTCATTTTCATTCATTTTGGAACATGTTTCATCTGTACATAATATAACTTGACTTCAAATTAAGGGAGGTTAGGTTTACAACATTCATAAACTCTTTTTTGTTTAAGAGGAAACTTGCATGTTGGAAATCCGCTTCACACAACTTTGCTCAAGTTATTCCATGTAATATCGGTTTAACTGTTTTCTGTCAGTAGGAGATTTTTCAATCTTCGTTACACCGTGAAGGGTACCTGCAGTTTTTATATGGAGGAACTGCACATGTGAAACATTAAAAATGGTTGTGTGTGCAAATTTTTGGAAAGCGATTCGTTCACTTAAGTTGCTCCCTCTCTCCAAACACAGACTTTGATGAACTGGAAACATTGGGTGGCAGGTTGTAAAACCACATATTGCTGGGGTTACGAACGACATATATTATGTCAACGAATGCATCTTCGGATTAAGTAATCTGAACTTATTAGTTAACTTCGACAGTACCTGTTGTATATTTATTGTTATCGATTTTACATGGAGAGAACGATTGCTCGTTTAAACAAATTTATTTTCATGATAATCTGTACACATATATTAAAATGATAATCAATTGATTGTATACTTTGCTCAGTTCTTTACTCCCAATGCAAATGCTGACTGCTGGTTTTCTCACAAATGGAATATTTTATTATATTATTTTCACTATATGCATTTAAGCAATACCTTGCGAGGTATGAACCCTTCGTAATCCAGGATTTGGAGGACTGATTGATAAGTTGTGAGCCTTATGTATATATATATATATATATATATATATATATATATATATATATATATATATATATATATATATATATATATATATATATATATATATATATATATATATATATATTTATATGTATTTGACTTTTGGCGGACACAGTGCATTATTGTGCAGCATAATCTTTCTCGGTACCTCAGTTTTGCCAGGGATGTTAAAGAGCCTCAATTACACTTTTAATGAGGTCCTTTTCTGGATAATTTATAAAGACATATACTGAATGTATATCATCTGATCGAAGGTGAGTCCAGAAATGGCCTTTTAGTTTTTGTTAATAGATAAATATCCGATGAAGCGGGTTCAGGCGAATAAGGCGGATCTCCAATCAATTCAGACTTGTAAACAGTGGCATTGTCTTGTCAATACACATTTACTGAGCTTTCCGCGAAACTTGAATTTAGTTTGTTTGTTTATTTGGTTTATAGTCCCACCAACAGTATTTCAGTTATCTGGAGACGGTGTCCACTTGAAGCAGATATAGTGCTGCCTTCAGTGTGTATAGCATGCCGTAAACACCTGGCATGATACCACACCCACATTATCCTGACACCGGGCCAACCAGTGGTGGAACTACCCTTATATTTGCTTGAGCGTTAGCAAGGGAGCTATACCACTACCATTTTTAACGACTTTGGTATGTCGCGGCCCGGGATCGAACCCGGGGCCTCCCGTACCTGGAACCGACGCTTTGAATTTAGTATTCCCTCCGACTTTAAGAAGTGATGCATAAGACGTACAACTGATTGTTTGTCCCTTAAATAATGGACTAATAGAATACCACCGGCATCAGAGAAGACCGAGGCCTTAACCTTTCTAGCCAAGGAAACTGCCTTTGCCTTCTTTGTCTGGGGTAAATCAGGGTTATTTCATTGGTTAAACTGTTGTTTGGACTATATGGTGATAGGATGGACCCACGTTTCAGCTATAGCCACAAGCCTCTTCAAATTTAACAGAAGGTTAGAAGCATGACCCTCTAAAATGTTCAGATTATCACACCACAACTTCCATTAGGCGTGCTTTTGATTTACTCTCAGGACATTTGGTATCCAACGAACTGAAAGCATTCTCACAGCATGATCTCGCAAAAGAATGAAATATACTCTCTTCTGTAAAATTCCAACTGTACTGAACATATATCTATCTATATTTGTAAATCGTTTGTTAGCGATAACTTTATTATGGACTTAATTTTTCATTTCTGGAGTTGCAAAAGTGAAGACCTTCCAGGAAGGCCATCATTCTCAAGGTTCCGCCTGCCACGCAAAAAGTATTCTATCACCCACCATTGTACAGTAGCATACGAAGGGTCATCATTCACTAGTGTTGCTACAATAAATGTGCAGATATATTTACGTGCTAGACCTTTCTCATGCAAATATTGAACCACTGCTTTTTCATCGATTTTATCTATTTTGAAAAAGATCATCCAATCATTTGGTCAATTTTATTTATTTACAAAATATCAACCAAGTCGCGGATATTATTGATTATGTTTTTAATTATTTGAAGTACCGATTTAGATTATTTTAGGTTATTTGTTCGAAAATAGAGTCCAAATTATGCAATTATTTTATGCACTCGAAAAACTATGTCAATACTAGCTATTATTTCAATGTCCTACCAAGTGCAATTATTTATTCATGATACCAACCAATTATCTATGCTCTGTGGAAATCTAAAATACAGAATCGATTTTTAGCAAAGACTCTCGACCAGAACTACTAAGAGTTGAGGTTAAGGAGTTTTATTTGTAGACAGGAAGACACAAATCTATTGCCCAGAGAACAGTGTCAAAAAGATCTGGTAATAAGTTACCGCTTGTTATTTAAAATGTCTGGAGACCTGATAATATGTTCTTTTATAATTGTCACCATGAAAGCCTTAAAGATAAAATACTGGTTGCATTCTCTCGATGTTTCATTTAGCTCTAAGATTCAATTCTGACCAAAGTTTAGAATGACCGAAAGGTGTAAAAACGACCCTTTTTAATGTATTCATCCAGAATAACTTTCTTCCTTTGAAACGTTCTTTTGCTTAAGCAAATGGATTCGTGAAAATGTGTAGCAATATCGAAATAAGTTCAATATTAATACACTGCAGATAAGGACAAAAAGCAATGCGTTGCCTTTTTGTTAACAATTAATGAGTTAAAGTCAGCAGTAAAATTAATTTAAATCATCGTTTTTTGTCTAAAATAAAAGAGTGCAAACAACATGAGTCACTTTCAAAAACGTATCACTTTTTGTGTATACTTTTTTAATACATTTACGATGGCTTGTTAAAATACGTATTTATGTAAAGTATAGAAATATTCTCGATTCTTGATTAATAGTCACGAAAAAAGGGTATATAAGCCAGGGGTGAAAATGGGAGGCATACACATACTTGATGATGCTTTGTATTTCCTTTCAATGTGTCATCTAAAATATAGATACTCTCTGTTTTTAAGTGGTATAGGGCAGATTGACTGAAAAAATTGGCGAAGACTATTCCTATATTTGCCAACTTATTGAGACTGCTTATATGGCATTGATTTGTGTAAGAATATATATTTGGCAAAGTCCCAAGAGCATTGTAACATATACAAAGACTTAAAAGTCACCTGACAAAGGTATTCACATGCAAGCGAAATGTAAAAGTAAAGAAACAAATCTGTGATGAGTCATTTAACAAAAAGAGCAAACCAGACAGTTACCGCCTTGGAACGGTCAGTCGGCAATATGGGCCGACTAGGGCGCTTAAACCGAGTTTACAGAGCTCTAACCTCGCACTTCCTGATGGGTTTCTCAATTGCAGGCAATGATAAGAAAACCGAATCATTTGAATAAATGTCCAAGCGCTGACGTTTTGTTTTAGTTATGACGAAAGAAGTGACGTCTTGGAAAAATAATGTCCACATAGTGTGTAGAAGAAAGATAGGTATTATTTCGATTAGAAGAACTACAAAAATTGTTTATAGTAAAAGAAATTTACTTTTTGAATCAAGACAAACACACCATATATATATATATATATATATATATATATATATATATATATATATATATATATATATATATATATATATATATATATATATATAATACAAAAAATACGTTCTTACAAGGATGAATCCTTTCTCACCTCTTGTATATTGAAATTGTTTCACAGTTTTGATAAAAAAAACACTATTACACATCACAGTGAATATACAAGTCGGTTACATTGGCACTGACGATATCTATAGGCATAAATAATAAAAGCCATCATACTAAACTGATAAAGTAATATGGCGTTCATAGTTTCTCACAATTCTAATGAGAGACATTAATGAATAGCACCCCCCACCTCCACTGAATAATCCTTAAATGCAAGAAGATCTTTTCATTTGTTTTACTCGGTTTTTATGCTTGTGCTCTTGGAGTGTACTCTGACTTTTCTGCTTTTGTGGTACAAAGGCTAACAATTATCAACAAACACTTCCATTTCCATTTTTAAATAACATATTTCTATATGTATTTAAATGAATTTTAAGCTGATGATTATGCAAAAGAAAGAAATTTAACTGTTTGTAGTTGCAATATCTACCAAAGAACAGGCGATTAAGTCAAAAAATTCCAATTAAAAGGACCTACCTACTATTTGAAATACCTCGGATTATAACTAACAAGGGAGACAATTTCCATTTCATCAAGTTACCCCATAGTGTTCAATACAATTTTGCAAGAATTATTTCTTAAAACCATCAACAAAGTTTACTTTTGTTAAATGCATATATAATGTCATACGTTTTGATACAACCTTAACATGTGAAAGCTTTATTTGATTGGAAATAAAAAATGAAGGATTGTTTAACTAGCAGACAATGGGTCTGAATGACCAACCAATCAAGTACTTACTGTTTATCGATGTCTGGAACCCACCTATTTCTTCAATGGGCGTGAACGTTTCCAAACAAAATTCAATTCAAAATATTTGTTTACAGAGTCAAAGACTCCAAATCATGTTACAACAAGATTTTTTTTAATGTTTACGGGTTTTTGTATTTTTAATTTATTATTATTTGTTAGCCACTAGACGGGTATATATGGACAAACAATTGCTAAATAATCTTTTGTGTAATGCGCCTACTTAATTGTTGGTAGATTTTGTTTTTTTCCTTCTAAGAACTTTAGATTTGATTGGTGTCAACTTTATTTGAACAACAGAACATACATTTGTTTTAAAAGTTTTTCTCATTATAAGCATACATTTATTGACCGAAACCTATTTATAAATGAAATTAATTGAGAAATCGTTTTTAACAATATACGTTATATACTCAAATTTCACCTTTCCAATAATCGTGAGATTCTCCTGTGTCCATCTAATATATATGGCAATATCGGAGAACTATTAAAAACCGTCAGCTTTCAAGAAATGAAAAAAAACGCATTGTACTGAGCTTATTATATCGTTCTTTTTATGTAAATCTTAAAAAAGCATCTTAGTTACCGAATATGAAAACCTAAAAAACGTTTCAGGTGATTTGAGAGTAATGAATTATTCGTGAGGCGCATCAAAAATTAGAAAATATCTTATCGCCTCATATGCATGAAATTTGGAGTTCAATTTAAGTCAAAATCATCTTTCCAAAAGTAGCAGTTTAAGGAAGATGTATTCAAACGCTCACACTGGCATAAATGGATCCATTTGTCTGCGAAATCGTTAGTATTGTATCAACATGTCAGTTTGTGTGATCACTACATGCAAGAGATCAGATCTGTTTTAAATGGAATACGTGTAATAAGGCCAACTCGCTAAAAATGTTCTGTCGATTATTTTAATTGCTTTTTTTAAATTTATGTTCGTCAGGAAGGAAGACATTAATTAAAAAATTATACCGTTTCGTATTTTCGGCGTAGCTGTTTTATCTTAATATAGTCCTGCTTACAAATGCAGATGGATGAATATTACATTGAGTCGCATTGTAAAAAAAATCATCATATAATTATCAAAACATGAAATGCATCACAGACGAAAGCTTTATATACACGGAGTTTCCAAAGGTGGACCTTTAACGCTGCAGCCACGCTGCAGGCCACTTTTTTCTGTAAGTATAATACACGGGATCAGGCAAGCACTGAATACGTAAGCGCTTGCTTCCAAAACTGTCCCACTAGTCGTAACACGTATGGTGTCTCTTTCTAGCTTGAATTGAGTTTAACCTTGCTGAGTTTATAAAATTAATAACAGCAGTAAAGTTTATTACAATTAGTTAAAATGGGGGTAATAAAGCATAATATACAAGTAACATTTAGTAATTAGTTTTTCAAAGAAAATTAGCTGGGTCTATCAAGCTGAGTAACTGGTGTTCCATTTTGATAGACAAGGTAAATGTTTTGACGCTTTATTGATAAATAATTCACATTGAGTATAAGCCTCAGAATTCTACTGATAAATTGTATTGGTGTGGTATTAGGCGTAACAATAAAATGAAATGATAATAATACAAGTAAACATTGATGCAAAGCATCAAGGATCGGCGTCGAATTATTGTTTAATATCGGCACATTTTGCCTAATCGTACACCATCGAAACAACAGCAAACCCTGTTGTTGTTAATAAAGAGATGAAAGATTCAATCTTAGTGTTGGCAGCATGACGTTTGTAAGTAATGCACTGTATTCATAGTTTTACCATAATACAGTTTTAAGATTTGTTTGCATTACTATTTATTTAAACGTAATAGCCAGATGTATCAATACGATTGGTGATGTAATAGCCTCCAGTTATAATAAGGAGGGTATTTGCGCGGGAAAAAATATAAGTCACCTTTACTAATTAGCTGCAGTATGTCAGCAATTGCTCTTGCCTGTGACTTGTATTAGCTGAGTCTGATTCTTACCACAAAAGCAGCAAAAACGCAACGTAAAACTAAAATGCATTCCAAAGTTTATGTTCGATTTCTATGTCTTAAAAGTATTAATGATAAATGCATATGTACAAAACACAGCACATGTAGTAAAACAAAGATATAAACTATGCAGAATACGTAAAAATTTAATGTTTACTATTTATGGTTGTAAGTAAAATATATTGACGGTAACTAGGTATTATCATAAAAAGCACAATCAACAGGAACATGTTCTGTTTACAAAACAAATAAGACGGTTTCCATCTACCATAAGATAATAGAGTAACAAGGGGCGTGTAATTCTGACCTTGGAAGAGTGTTGTAATCCAACAATTCCTTGGCAACGATACAACTAAACATAACTTATTACGAACTGATTCAACAAATTTCTACAAAAAACTACTTCAATTACTTACAATTAAAAAGACAATAATGGCCAAAAACTAGATTAAGAAGTAAATAATTCTTTCAGACTGAAATCCAGCTGTCCAGAATGAAACTGCAGAACAGAACATATCTTTAAACTTGTTCATAGTACTTCGTTGTGTCAAATGCAATTAAACATATCAGGCAGATACACACAACACATTAACAATTCCAAATGATCGGCGAGGATGTTACAACGGTTTTTTTAAACTGAAATAAAATTAGATTTATATATAATATTCTCCACACTCAAATATTGACAGAAATGTCAATGCATAAGCGCCACACTTCACTAAAGATGGCGTCATGCATAATGCTTTTCTAGGAACGATCACATAGAGACGCCGAATTGGTAAAATAGTGTAGGAAACTTGTTTTTATTATATAAAGATCATGTTCTAGAGACAAATGGATAGGGAAAGTCCATTTGTCATATTGTTGTCAATCTTCTATTCCAAAGATCTGATTAGATTTGAGGCCTTCACAGTTATGTGGTATATACTGGTAAGAATACCTGCAACTTTGATTGCATGTCTTGATGTTTGTGGCATTTTCGTGTTTGTGTTGTAGATTATAAGTATCCGTAAATTTGCTTCATCGCCGAGACGAACAGGTACAAATAGAAAAAGAAGGTAGATTTCTTTATAAGTATTTGTTATCACTTTGAGTGTGTCTTTAAACGATTTTTAGCTCTCATTTCTCTCATTTAACGTGTTTTTGTTATGCGTATCAATAAGAATTTTCGACGAATGCAGTAGTTTACTTTACCAACTTCTCTCTACAACGAATAGATAAATAAGAAAAATATTTAAATTTGAACTACATCTAGACAAAGGCAAACATGGTAAATGTAAAAGTTGGTATACACGGATTAGGAGCTCAGTAGACCAGAAACCGTGTATATCGAAGACAATGGACAATATTTCTAAAAATCCGAACATTGACAGCTTTAGTATTCTATTTTTACGCAAGCCTCAACGCGGATCTCATGGAATTAGAAAAATCATAATCTTAAACGCAGATTTAGGAAAACTGTTTCTATTCAAAGTCTGAACACACTTTATATTCGATCTGGTATTCACGCCTTACTTTGTACAGTTACAAATCTACCTTTGAAATCACTAGTTATTTTGGACAATGAGGCAGATAAAATAAATTTACGTACTCAACCCTTATATGAGGTGGCTTCCATTATTCAAAAGTATACTGCCCATGTAAAAAACTGACCGTTCCAAGGCGGTAACTGATGATTTTTCTTTTTGTGTGTTATGTCTCGTCTCTGTGTTTTTTTCACATTTACAGTTACCTTGTCTGCCTTGGTCTGCAGGTAGATAAAATTTAAATATCTGTTAAAATTTTGATAGGACCTTTTCTTATTTACCTATTACGATCTCATATAGATAAACAGTCTCAACAATAACGACATTTCATGAAAATCAAATACATTAATAAAAGAATTGATTTTATCGACTTACCTCGACAAAAACATCATCAATAAAATCCCCACTTACTTCGAAAACAAAGAAAACCCATTGATTTGTTATAAGTACAAAGAAAACAACATTATAGGTCTTATTTTTAATTACAACAAAACAGTAGCAGACCTTAACCTAAATGAACCTTCTCAAGATTCTTGTAACTGTTCAACTTCACCTTTCTGTTATTTACCTTCTTGCCATATCGTTACTGGGGATTTAAACATCATCGATGACAATAAATTAAGAAAATTACTCGTTAAGGGTCCAAAATATCGCCTGCCAGATAAAATAGATTTTGACATTTGTTGCAAAGAAATTGCTGATGCAAATATTCTGTTTTCCGATCGCTGGTGTAAGAGAGAAAACACGGATACAGTAAAACTCAATACTTGCAAGAAAGCTATTTTTAAGATAATAAAAAATCGCGTAAAATTCTACCACTCCCATCCTTCTAGTTTACCTAAAAACCTTTTTATCTCAAAAAACCTCTAAAACAGTCTTTCAGAATATTCACGATAAATTTGTACTTGTACCTGCAGACAAAGCTTCAAACAATATACTTTTTGTCTGACGACTATATTACAAAATGTACTGAGTGCTGAGTTATCCACCACCAGATCTTACTCTAGCACCAACCTTGACTTTCAGACAGTCATTGACAAACATTAACAGATATTGCATAATTTCAATATCAAAATAGAATCGAAGCAAGAAAAAAATCCCTCATTGTACTGGATTCCTAAGCTTCACAAAACACCTTACAAGTCACGATTCATAGCTAATGCCAGCTCTAGCACCACCACTCACATATCTAAACTACTTACGTCTTGCCTTGAAGCCGTTCGCAATCACGTTTTAAATATTGTGAAACATTTTTGTCTATTAAAAATTCTTCAGAAGTCTTAGACAAGTTTCGTACTTTAAACTTTCGTTGCTCTGCAGTTAATACTTACGATTTCTCTACGCTGTACACTTCTGTACCTCATGATTTAATTAAGACCAAATTGATTGCTCTTATTGAGAAAACATTTGCTCGAGAGCAACGTCTATATATTGCATGTCATGCAAGTAATGCATTTTTTACCTACACTTTCTTAGAAAAGTTTACTATGTGGACTTGCACGGATGTTTGTGAAGCTCTACGTTTTCTGTTAGACAATATTTACATAAAATGCGGTGACACTTTATTGAGACGATTAATTGGTACTCCTTTGGGAACCAACTGTGCACCATTGATTGCAGATTTGTTTTGTACTGCTTTGAACGTGATTTAATGTAAACTTTATCCCCTTCTAACCAAAGCCACATTATAGAGGCTTTCAATTTAACGTCACGCTATCTTGACGATATTCTAACTATAGATAATCCTTTCTTTTCTCAAATGATCCATCTAATTTACCCCCCCAGAACTTACCCTTAATAAAGCAAATAACTGACATTTAAATGCAACATTTCTAGATATTGAGATCGCTATTTCCGATGACAACGTCTCTACTAAAATCTATGACAAGAGAGATGATTTCAACTTTAGTATTGTGAATTATCCATACCTTGATGGTGATTCACCTCGTGCTACCTCCTATGGTATTGACATGTCACAACTTACGAGTTTGTACTAAAGTAGAATAGTTCAATACTAAAACCGGTTTATTTCTTCTAAACTTTTAACATCAAGGCTTTCGTTTTCATAAAATAAGAAAGGCGTTTTCAAAATTCTTTCACCGCAATGGTTTTATTGCGTCTAAGTATAATAGCAGTATGAAAACACTTATGCAGAAAGGCATAACCCATCCTGCGTTTTATGGAAATGTTTTATACAAGTTAAAGAAAATCAAGGGTCTCAATAACTTTACTGACCACTTTACAAAACTTATCAGAAAATGTATTGAAAACGGTTACACCCCGGGAATCCTTCGATGTTTTGCATTGCTTTCAATTGACCCTTTTACCGCCAAGAAGTTGCATTGCTTTTAAATTACACGATGACCGGACAGGTCGTTGAGACTATATGAAAACAGTCACTTAAAGCCATAATTGGACAGTCACTGTTTGATTTCTTGTCTCTTCATCTCTCTAAATCGTGCCCTATATAGGTGGGACAACTTGAGCAGTCTCCATACCCTTTACGTGAGATTGCACAGTAGGTATAACATCGGGATATATGGTACGGTACCTTTATTACATATAATATGCCAACTGCGGATAAATCCTAGGCTTTATGATATACTTTTCAAAACGTATTAATTCTAAACTATACTAAGTTTTATTTTGTTGATTTGTTTTTTCCTAAAATTCTATGATTTCTTTGGTATTTTTTACATTTCACTTTTGACACTTTGGGCATATGACGTCATGGTATTGTATGGCGTCATTATATTGTTCTTATAATATATCAGCGCTTGTACTGCTTTATTTTGTTTGAAACTACTCTCTCATTTGGAATTTTTAGGTTGCCAAGGCTTTTAACATAAGTTCATTATATATGTTTTAACTCCAGATGCAGGTGCTTACTGTTAGTTGTTTCACTTTGACGGGATATTTTTATTTACCATGTTTGTTTGATAGAAAAACCTTCAGAAAGTGCCAGGTTAGAGCGCTCCACAAACCAGGTTTAAGCACCCCAGTTGGCCCTTTTGCCGACTGACCTTTCCAAGGCGGAAACTAATGGTTTTTCTTTTTGTGTTTTGTCTCGTCATTGTGGTTTTTGTCCCATTTACACTTAGCTTGTTTGCCTTTGTCTACAGGTAGATAAAATTTAAATATCTGTGGAAATTTTGATAGGACCTTTTCTTATTTACCTATCTACTTGTGCAGCAGGAATACTGACACCATTCTCCTGCAACTCTACCTTATCTTCCTTAGCAGTTCTGGAGTCATGTTTCCTCACGTTGTACGCTATCACAGCGACTACCGGAAAACTATATGTTTCATGTGACGGTCGTTATCATTGCCAACCTGAGTATAGTAACGATATGAGCAAACGTAGGCTGAATAAACGACATCAACGTATTGTCGGTGCAGCTGTGGTTACTGTAGTGATACAGAAACTATTCAGTAGAATTAGTCTAGAGTAAAATAAACCTATACTTCATACTGATATATTCATGTTTATCCTGTGGTATCATAAAGATAGCAGTGATCTAGAATGTATTTTTTTCAAAGCAGTTAACTATTTAGTTTATTTACGTAACGCTTGCTCTTTCTTCCTCATACTTTCCTATATTCATTTAAACAAAACCCTGGATATACAACACTTAAAAAAAGATATTAGACAAAGCTTTCCGTTTCATAAGGCGGGCATGTAATTTAGTTATTATATATTTTATACAAACCAACATCTGACGGAGTCACAGAATTTGTATATTGAATTAGTATTATCGTCGATATTTTATATTAAGCGTAAACCAAATAACACAATTACACAAACACGTTTACATTGTTTAGGTTTTCATGTATGCTTTTGCACCAGTAGTGTTCAATATGTAATGCTTAACAGGCATGCATTAAGAACTTCAAAAGACGTTTCTTCTTCAAATGCTTCTATAAAAACGTACATTTTAGTATAGGATATCCCCTTGAACTTGCGGATATTTTTTAAATAAAGAGGTCTCCAATGAAGCAATTGTTTTACTGGCAGACAATGTATCAGAAGGTCGAACTAATCAGTCACCACTTGTTAATACAAATGTCTGGAACCCAGACTATGTGTGTCAAATTAGCGTAAAAGGTTCAAATGCTCAAAAGTATTGTTTTTATTACACCATCATGTTATAGTAGATGCTTTTCAACTTGGGAACATTGGAACTTCATGCCGTAGCGTTGATCATCAGAAAGATCATGTTTATTCAACAATTGCACGGCTTTTATTATTTTTGTTAGCATGAGAACTGCTATATATGAGGATAACAATGATTTACACGTAGTAGGTATTGTTTTAAGCTTATTCAATTAAGCATAAAATAACATAATCGATTTATAAATAC
The DNA here is from genome assembly GCA_007844125.1 of Sinonovacula constricta. NCBI lineage: Eukaryota > Metazoa > Mollusca > Bivalvia > Cardiida > Solecurtidae > Sinonovacula > Sinonovacula constricta. The sequence continues at coordinate 19,130,386 of CM017558.1, forward strand.
AAACAAATGCAATTTTTAAATAAAAAAGAGTCATACTTTTAAATAGAAGATGAAAAGTAAATGTTCAATTTTCAACTTAAAAAAGGGAATACGTGGAACTTTCCGAGTCAGTTTATATCAACCATTTAGTAAAACGGTCGCTAGTGACTCTAAGAATCACATGTATACCTGTCCCAGAATATGAAAACTAATGAACATTCTACGTCAACATGTCTTTATGGATATTTTATTTATATATTGAGTATGAAGCCATAAAATTAAAGTAATATCACAATTGGTAACCTTGATAAAGCAGTTTTATATATGGATTTTTGTCATATGAGAAATGGCCATCCATGACTCAGACAATATATTAGAGAATACAATAGAATAATCAAATCTTCCGAAGACGGAATATACATTCGTCTTTGAGTACAGTAAAAAGAATGTCTCGCATTTATTTCACTACTATACTTCTCTGCACTCTAAGTGCCGTTGTGTCAAATTTTCTCTACCAATAGCTACCATGATGACCCTGATGACTAAGCACACCGTATAACTACAATATAACACAATATAACACCCACCGCGCTTAATTGCGCATTTATTTATTCAAGTTGACATAGCAAGCGCCTCCGCAAGCCGTTACTTATATAACGCCATATTGATCAATTGTGATGCGTGAATACTCCAAAAAAAAGCGTACGCACTACTCACAAGACAATGACTAAGTAAAATGTATATTGTTTTCAGTGATTGATAGTAGAAACTCAAATACGCTACTGTGAGGACCATGTAAGGTTATATGATTGTTTCATTAGAAAGTAATTTTATACAGATAAATGTATATCCTGAGAAGGTTTTCTTTTTATCCACAACTATATTGATTCGAAAACATATTTAATTTAAGCTCATGAATGGACATTTGAAACGGAAAACTGTTAAGAAAAAAGATCGTATCCTGGTTTCGCTTTAGATTGAATTGGAATCGAATATTGCTCATGTTTCCAAATGCGTTTATTTATCATTGTACTTAGTAGATATCTCAGTTGGGGGTTTGTGTGTATGTGTGTGTGTGTGGGGGGGGGGGGGGGGGGCGTGAACCTTTCGCACTGTTATTATTTTAAGATAATAACTCACGCATTAAATTAAATTGAAACGTGTAAGCAACCTGATATGGGTAATGATAGATATACAGACAGTCCCTTCTTCGCTTTCGACCAGAGTAATAAAAAGAGCTAAACGCTGTAGTTCAAGACATCGTGCTTTAGCCCATTAGTAGAATGACTCTCCGCTGACGCCAAAGGTACTCTTATAATCTGGTCTGTCCTTTTCGTCTTATTTGCCACTTGAATAGACGATCAATTATCAATATTGGAACGATATATTACAGCTTTAAAGAAATTTAAAGAAATCAGACGTACAAATTTTGTTAACTACAGAAAAACTAAAATAATAATCATTATAAACAGTCGCGTAATTAACAGTCGTAATATTACAGTCGTGATCTCAGTGCCTGGTTTAAGTAAAATTGCCGAACCAATGAGCAGAATATGACTGTCGTCACCCAACTTGCCTATAGACACAAGACATGTGCCAACCATTTTTTAACTTAATTTGCTTATGAATATCCTAATGCTTAATATAAGTAACTGGCTATTGTTATTGTTATAAAAAGTATAATTTTAACAATAATGACAAATGTTCAACAACATTCGACTAAACTATATATAAACTATAAATAAGTTGAATTAACCATTTTCCAGCAACAGTAGTTACCGACTATAATAATAACTAAAGCATTTGCCATAATTTGTGTTAGTTATCCATTAAGCACATAAGTTAGACATGCCACTTAAAGGAATATAGAACTTAAAACAAAAACACAAGCAAAGATCTACTTATAGAGACTATTGGCCTCGTGACTTTACCCACACTATCTCTTCAACAGGCGCACGTGCTGTCGTATTGTGTGGCGTGCTGCGATGCCCATGTAATAAATTGCAATAGTTAGGTTTTAGTTTAAAGAAAAATAGCATTATAAACCGTTCTTACTTAGTCATGTCACTTTCAACTTGTCCAATAAGAGCATGACATACTTCTCTTTGGGTAATTAACAATTATTATTAAATAACTATACATTTATTAGTCCTATAAAAAGCATCATCCGCGTTAAATAACACGACGGTCTGCTTAAAAACAGTGTCAATATCAATATCAATTTTTCAGCCCGAAATCATATATAATTGAATAAGAAAAAAACCTGTTCTGTTATGCCAGCATAATAATTGAAGTGTACAGAAAATAGTCAGGCCAGTTTACTATTCAATAAGAAAATCTATTCTGTTATGCCAGCATAACAAATGAAAATGTTCAGAAAATAGTCATGTCAGTTAACTATTCAATAAGAAAATCTATTCTGTTAGGCTGGCATAACAAATTAAAATGTAGAAAAAAACTGTTAGGCCAGCATATAATTGAATAAGAAAAAAACCGGTTCTCTTATGCCAGCATGACAATTGAAGTGTACAGAAAATAGTCAGGTCAGTTTACTATTCAATAAGAAAATCTATTCTGTTAGGCTGGCATAACAAATGAAAATGTAGAAAAAACTGTTAGGCCAGCATACAATTAAATAAGAAAAAAAATGTTCTGTTGTGCCAGCATAACAAATGAAATGTACAGAAATAGTCACGTCAGTTTACTATTCAATAAGAAAATCTATTCTGTTATGCTGGCATAACAAATAAAAATGTAGAAAAAACTGTTAAGCAAGCATACAATTAAATAAGAAAAAACCTGTTCTGTCATGCCAGCATAACAATTGAAAGTGAAGAAAGCAATTGTTAGGCCAGCATTCTTTGAATAAAAAAAAATGTTCTATTCTGTTATGCCAGCATAACAAGTGAAAATGTACAGAAAAAAGTCAGGTCAGTTTACAATTCAATAAGAAAATCTATTTTGTTATGCTGGCTTAACAAATGAAAATGTACAAAAATACTGTATGGCTAATTAACCATTGAATAAGAAAAAAACTATTCGGTTATGCTGGCATAACAATCGAAAATGTACAAAAAATACTGTCGGGCCATTTTACTATTCAACAAGAAACTTCAACAAGAAAATCTATTCCGCTATGCTGGCATAACAAATGAAAATGTACAAAAACTACTTTAATGTTTATTTACTATTGAATAGAAAAAAACTGTTCACAATCGAAAATGTACAAAAAATACTGTCGGGCCAATTTACTATTCAGTAAGAAAATCTATCTGATTGCTGGCATAACAACTATTCCAACATACTATTCAATAAGAAAAGATATTATGTTATGCTGGCATAACAAACGAAAATATACACAAAATACTTTTAGACAAGCATTTAATTCAGTTTCAAGAAAATATTCGGTTAAGCCGGCATAATAATTAAAAATGTACAAAATATGCCAGTATAACGAATGAGAATGTAGAAAAAACTGTTCGGCCAATTTACTATTGAATAAGAAAAAAACGTCAAAATCTATTCTGTTATGTTAGCATAAAAAATAAAAATGTAAAAAAATTATCTTCGGCCAATTTACTATTGAATAAGGAAAGAAAAAACGGTTCTGTTATGCTGGCATAACAATCGAAATGTACAAAAAATACTGTCGGGCCAATTTTCTATTTAATAAGAAAATGTATTCTGTTATGCTGGCATAACAAATAAAAATGTACAAAATACTCTCAGGTCATTTTACTATCAATAAAAAAATCTATTCCATTATGCTGGGATAACAACTGAAAATGTACAAAAATACTGTAAGGACAATATACTATGGAATAAGAAGAAACCATTTTGTTATGCCGGCATAACAAATGAAAATGTACAAAACTACTGTCAGGTCAGTTTAATATTTAAGAAGTAAATATATTCTGTTATGCCAGCATAACAAATGACAATGTACAAAAAACCTTGCCGGGCCAATTTACTATTCACTAAGAAAACCTATTCCGTTATGCTGGCGTAACAAATTGAAATGTTGAAAACCCGTTAGGCCGACATACTATTACATGTAAATAAGAAAAAAATGGTCTGTTATGCCGGCCTACCAATTGAATATGTACAAAAAATACTGTCGGGTCAATTTACTTTTCAATAAGAAAACTCTTTTCTGGTGTGCCAGCATAACAAATGAAAATTTTAGAGAATATATTAAAACACGCTAGGTCAACATGCTGTTTAAAAAATATTGCCTAACTATATATTGACGGTATTTTATGTACATTTTTATTTGTTATTGCCATGCTTGTTGGACATATCAAAATTCTTTGAACAACACACTCTGGACAATAGGCGATCATAATAGCTCAGGTGAGCTCAAATACTGGTAAAGCTATATTGAATTTGTATGTGGCATTATTCTGTAAATGGGCCTGATTCAAATCTAGATATGGCGAAAACAAAAGACAATTTAAATTTAAAAATGTCAACAAATATATTTTTGTTATATCTCTGAGCTATATTTAAAATAAGCTACAACCACACCATTTTAAAGATTGGTACATGTGCTACAATAATAATTGTGGTTAGAACACTTAACCAAATTTTAACATGTTCAAAAGAAATTATATTCTGCAGTCAGTGCGTGAAAAATAAACCATAATATTATAACAGTTTTAAGAAGAAACATATTCTTACAATATTTATAACAAACTAAATTGTGTTCAGGCAGTCATTGCGAAAACATTTCAAAGAATACCATGATTTATACAGTGAGGTACAATTTCTTGTATAAGACAGTATAATATAAATAATTGTGTTGTAAATATTATCGTAACTGGACATCCATCAGCGTGTTTGGGTGGACCTTCTTATTTTTCCATTACCGAGGACTTATGCAAAATGGAAAATCCCTGGTCCATATCGTACTTCACTTTATTTTTTCCTGCAAACAAAACATAACTGATAAAAAATAGAAAAAGAGTAAACACTGCAAGTTTGCAGGTATATGGTCGATAGATCTCTGTACTTGATAATCTCATAAACCCAACTGAATCGAACCTGATAAACCTTGATTATGAAATCATATTAGTAGCAATATTGCAACTATTGTCAAAAAATAATTTGAAACTTACCCCATTCTTAAAAATATTTTAAATCTTATTACATTTGGTGCAAATATTTAGTCTTCAGCTTACTACGATTTGTAAAGAAAAACATTCTGAGGTCAGCATTATCAATGCAATTTACCAATGTTGATATCTTATAATTAAAGTTAATGAACTACTTACCATTTGGAAACGGTCCAAGACTTTTGCATCTAGCCAAAACTCCACATCGTCATCCCTCCAGAAGGCTTTTACATGCTTGCCTTTTTAAACCCATGTTAATATGGTGTCTAGTAAAATAATTTGAAGTTTTAGCTCAGTGCTTCAAAACAATGGATTAGAAGTTAACACAAACAAAGTGAAAAATCACTCTGTTACAACATCAGTTAAAAGAATATATAACACTGGGCATAAGAAAAAAAATGTCACCACCAATGACCACTTTCTCCTTCATCCATGTGCATGTACATAATATATATTAAAAATTACAGACTATTGATATAATCTGGTGCCAGAAAAGACAGATCATTTTAAATATTTCTATTACATATCACAGCAAACATGTATCCTAGTTTCTGTCGAAAACATCTACATTACTATCTTTTCAATTTAGACATTTGTTTAAAGTATACAGTTAATCATCAAGCATGGTGTATGCACACATTTTAATTGTACTCATAACAACTGAAAATCAACTTTCCACATGCAGTATTTCGGTTATTAATTTCAGTCTGAATATTAAAATGTTTTTATTCTATAATGAAAGCTCTTAAGAAACTACATGAGAATGGGGAACATTTTTACCTCTGCTTCTAATGGTCGTTTTCCCCACGTCCTTCTGCCACTGTAAAAAGTAAATTAAACCTTCAAACTAATCATGCATTATCAAAGGTGCACAAAGTCAACACCCAATAAATCCCCTTCATGTTATTAGTGATATTAAGGTTTCTTCTTAATACTTGGTGGTGTTAACGAATTTTATCTATCTTGGACAATTCACGTGGGGGGGGGGGGAGGGGGGCATTTTGTCCACCTGTGAATACTGACCAGGGGGTGCTAAAATGACATGAATGGATTTTGTCAGAGGGTATTATTTTGATTTTGTTCCACCCCTGCCATCTTTTCTATGTTCCCACTTTGCTAACATTTCATCTACATAGTTGGTGATAATTACTTAACATGATACCATTGGCACAACTGATTGACATGTTATTACCATATTTTATATGTTATGTATTGTGTGGTTGAACCCGTGGGTCAAGATTTAAAGGCCGACAAAGCAATTCCATCAGACAAAACACCCTGTTAACATTCTTTAAAAGAAATTATATACACCTTCTTCATAAGTAACATTATTTCAAGTGGTGCTAAAACAAAAAATATACTGCTTGGTGTTTCTCAGTGAAAAGTAAAATTATAGAGATAATTGAGTAATTAATTTTTTTTTGATAACGTATAATCAAATTTGGCACTGGTTTTAACTTGTAAGTTTACAACCCCGGTCAATACCCTTTAAATACTGGCCAAGTGAATTTTTCAAGGACCTTTGATTGCCTAAACCATTTTAACAAATATAAATAGTTTAAATGTACTATTATAACTTGTGCCTTATATGAAACATCTTTAAATAATAGACTTGACAATCCCTGAATATTATTTTATTTGTTGTAAAGTATGTATAAGGTAGTCAAATCATGGTCAGTAGACTCATTAGTAATCTAATGCAATTTAAAAGTATGTGTTATTTCTTTAGGAAAAAATGTTTAAGCATTTTATAAAGGTAACTAGAAACGCCAGCCCAAGTTGTTTGCTACCAACAACCTGACAGTGTATTGATTTGCTGGTTTAACTACCATTCGTATCTACATGACATGACATTCACTCCAAAACCTGCTAGTCTGTAACTGAAATTCACCTTTGCCACCAAACTATGTCAATTGTGAACCTGTTACAGTGGGTCTAATAAACTGCTGACACTTATGGGTGTTAATTGACACTTAGACAAAAGATGCCAATTTACTCGGCTTTAATCAAAGTTGTCCACGCACCTGTAAACAATTTTATAACCTGGGTCATTTAAGCACCAAAAAGAATTAATTCCATTCTGTTAAAATTACTATGAATATTAAATAATACTAGTGTATTTAAGAAATTTAATTGTTCAAAATGAACAAAAACAACAACCCGCAATCGATTCAAATAACTCCATCTCATTTAAAGCAAAGTTTCTAAAAAGTGAAATGGGGATTAAAATGGATATAGGATTGATTTTTAATAAAAAGTGGATTTTACTTTAAAGTTTAATTAACTTGTTACTGTCATCAACCCCACCAAGCCAAACTATATTTTTAACTATAACAAATATAACCAGAAAACTGTTACAAATGATTTGTTTGTTTTGTTGTTGTTGCTTGTGTGTGTGTGTGTGGGGGGGGGGGGGGGGGGGGTGCGCGCGTCTGACACGAACCGAATAGAATTCGACAATGACTTTCGTCATAAACGCACCGTCATAAACGCAATACAGCTGATATCCCCTACAATGTCTCCGTACCTATTGAAACAAAACGCATACTTGCATGCTCTGACCATTGATCTGTGACTGTTATAAAACAGCCACTCAACACTTTCACTCGGAACACCGCAGTCATCACATGCATCTGCACAAAGTCTTCAGGAAGACTTACACAACCTAGAACTTTGGGAAAAAGAATGGTCAATGGAATTTAACCCCGACAAGTGTGAAGTTCTCAGAATACACAGGAAAAAGAAACCGGTTATCTTCCCATACACACTTCATGACACCACCCTCAGAACAACAGAGCACGCAAAATATCTCGGGGTCACTATCAGTAGTAACCTCGATTGGTCATCTCACATAAACACCATCACAAACAAGGCCAAAAACAGTCTGAGATTCATCAGACGAAATGTCAAAACACAGAACAAACAACTAAAAGAGGCTGCATACAGAACATATGTACGCTCCGAGGTCGAATATTGTTCAACTATATTGCACCAATGGCAGAAACACCTCACACACAGAATAGAAATGGTTCAAAGGTCAGCCGCAAGGTATGTTCAAAATGACTACCACTACACAAGCAGTGTCACTAACATGCTCAGAGAGTTAAAGTGGTCTACTCTCGAGCAACGCAGAAATCAAGACAGTCTCAAAATGCTACACAAAATACATAACAAACAGGTCAATGTCGATCACTGTTATCTCACAACTACACGAAACAACAAATTCCTTATTCCCCACTCAAAAACAAAACACCACATGAACTCATTCTTTCCGCGGGCTATACGACTTTGGAACGGACTACCGACTGAGAATAAGGATGCCCCAACTGTACCTGCATTTGCAAGTGGCTTAAATAAGTTTTATGCTTTTAAATTGATATTTTAAATTATTAGTCTTAAATTGTCAATGTTCAGGACTTGCGCCTGCCTTATGTAGTCAGTATTGACTTTTGGCAGTACAAAGTTGAAGTTGAAGTCATCGCCGTATTATTATAGACTTCATTTCCTCCTACCCCTCCCAATTGTTGTACGGTTAACATCCACGTTTTCTTTTTTTATGAAGAGTTGGTGTAGCTGTATGTTTCTGGTCAGATACCAGCTCTGTTCAATGTAATGCATAGTATAGGCAACATACAAGAAGATATAGCTTTTCGCACCAAATCAAATATATTTTTGTTGATAAAAAAATGATACCACGGTTACATGATTTCAGAGCCGGAAACGGTACTGATAACAACCTACAACAGGCTAGAGATAAGTGTTGACCTGGGGTGACATCTCTCGCAGCTGGGGTGGTGAGGTGGGTGTGCATGCAACGCCATGAGTGCTAATTAACAAAACCACTGGGGTCGAATGATTTGGTTTCCGAATATTTTTTATAAACCTGGTAACAAATATAACAATGTACATTTAAACCGTAATATAAACTCGTTATATTTGAAACAAGTTACTTTCAGGATTAGGAATATATGTATGCACAAAGATTTATTTATTTATTACACTATATCAATATTTGTGAAGGAATTTAGTCATTGACTGAGCAAAGGTATTTTGTTTTTAGAAACATAAGTTCATTGATACATAAAGTGTTTGAAAAGAAGAAATTATGAAATAATCTAATGTTAAATGTAAAATAAATGAATTTCATGCAGCCTTTTGCATCATAGATAAAATATTTGTCTATAAAACGAAAAAATATATAATACTTTATTCCCAACCCGACAAAGAATTAATTATTATTGTAAAGGAAAGAAACAAACTATAATGGAAAACAACAATGTTGTAAATTGTTCCATTGGGATCTGTAGTAATGATATTTTATTCTGAAAACGCTCACACCCACAAACAATTGCTCTATCTACATATTTGCAAACGGTCATGGGCGGAGCCATATTAAAAAATCACCCCAATTACAACCAGGGTACTTTTGCTGCTATGCAAAAGCAGACAACAATGTAAGTGTTCAACTATTGAAAAAGGCAATTTAAGTGCGAGCATTTTTAGAAAAAATATAAAAGAAAGTTAAAGTATTTGTATGTGTTTATTTCTCGCGACTGATACTTAACAAAATGTCTGCGTTAATAAAGCAAAATTCTAGATCTGGTTCTATTCCAAAACCCCTGGTACAAAAATATTGCCTATCATAAGCACCAACTATCGCCATGCGAGCCACACCGACTCCCCTCCACTACACCGCCCTCCACCCCCCGCCCCCTCCACTGCTCCCAAGAACGTGACATCACGTGAACCCTTTGTTCTTCCACGCAGATACACACTACTCGACGGCTCGCACGCACTTCGCGTGTGGATTTAAAATAAGGTTGAACAGCTTGTCATGAGAGGAATTGTCCTTTTACTGGCGAGTAAATGCCCCTTTTTAACAGCATGTTCAAAGGGTTTGTGTCGAGAAAGGAGACTGTTCGGATAGTAATTTAGGTAACTTTGAATAAGGTTTATCTTGACTAAAGTTCCAACTATTATTTTTGTCTAAGTTATATGTCGATTAAAGATTGTCTAGGATCGGCTTATCCATGGCAGTTCATCCAAGATAAACAATATTGTATATACAAAGTAACAATTTACAACACTCTAAGCGATGCTTATTAATGTCGAATTTTATGGTTGACGCAGAACCTTATTACTAATTAAGCACTAAAGATTTTGCCAGATGTTTTCCAGACTTAGTTATTTTACGCACTATTTACTGCAGTTTGTTCGTGCATTCTGGAACACCACTTACGACGACATCTCGTCAGTAGGTTTGACCTCGGATAGCCTATCGCCCGGAGTGTGAATTGGGAGACAAACATGCAGATTCTAGTTCAGCTACGAGCACAAGAGACAGCTCCGGACATGCTCATTAATAGACTTAGAAACAGCCACAGCACAGGAGAGATACAGAAATTATTTCCAGATTGCCAAGGAAGTAAATGTTTGTGTATTTGGTCTAAAATTGTTATTTTATCCTAGTGAGTCATAGGTGGAAAGGTCTGCAAGATATTAGTGTTTGGCAAAAATATGTATAGATGTACAAAACAACGTGGATTAATATTAGGTATTTATATGTTTCAAGAGCAAATATTTTTTATCGAAAATGAATATTATAAAAGCAAGACATTATACTAAAACAAGCAATGAGAAGTTATTATTTCTATTCTGATGTAAAAGAAACCCGATCCACAAGAACAATGTGGCCCGTTCTAACCATTATAAAAAAATACTGATTGTTTTGTTGTTGTTATGTTCCGATGTATACACGGAAAAAATATTAGGTTTTTAATGTATTGTGTTTTTTCCTTTCTTTATTTCGTAGAGCCCCGCTTAAACGGATTGGGTATAACAGATCAACGTGTCCTTTCTCTGTCAGTAGGCTAAAGGTCATTATATAACACTTACAACAGCAAACTCCCCGCTGTGATTACCTCCCTTGACAGTACATTATATCACTGCCACCAGCAAGTTTTTCGCCCAAATACAGGCGGATAGTTTTTTTTTAAATATTTTTTTCTGGACTTATCTCCTCAAAATATAGTATCTTTCCTTTAAAATATTAATTTATCATATTTAAAATAAAAAGTAACTTAAAATATGAAAAATATGAAATTATGAAAGTCAAATTTCACCGTACTGTACAGAATACAACGTACTATACATACAGAAAACTAAACATGGATGATCACCTCCTCGCTGATTGTGCAAGCGAATTTTAGTCGACATTGCAACTTAAAGCCATTCCTCTTGTATCTGGCACTTGTCTCTTCACTTATCAGCTTTCTCTTTAAAACCACAACCAAATCAACGGCCTTGGTGATGCGTTCATTGCACACTTTGCAAATTCCCACTCGTTCGCTTGAAAAGTAATTTAACAGATTAGGTCTCTCCTCACCCGTTAAACAACAAATTTTATTTATTAAAATCCCGTCTTTGTAATCAGATACATTAAAATGCCGCTTTTTCTCGTCACATAAAAAACAATTTTGACTCACTTTCTTTCGTGGCGTGTTTATGTATGCCGCCATGTTTACTTCACGTGATACTCTATCGTCACGTGATCCTTGCTGAGGGCAGAGATTTAAGTAAGCAAAGCGTGACGTCATCGCTGTGAGGAGATTGGTTAAATGAAATGGCAAAAGTCAGGAATTCTGAAACATTCTTAGCAAGTATGTCCACTGAAGTTTTGTGGTTCACATTATATGTTCAGAGAGCTGTTTACAGTAACAATACAAGTTCATTTATAAAAGTATTGGGGTGCTAGAGTCTAGTATATCATCTGACTTTTCAAATCATATATTTTAACAAAGAATTTAGAAAAGAGCTAGTTTAAGCTATGATTTTTTTCAATATTGTCCATATATTGTTACTATTTATACTTATACTTGATTTCCATTTTTGCTTTTCAGGGCAACACCCTCCCTAAAGTTGTATACCTGCAGACTGACAACTGCTGGAGGGAAAATGAAAACAAAATACAGCTGGTTTTCTGTCAGTTATTGGCGGAGAAAAGAATTTTCAATGAGGTATGTTACAACAGTTTTACCTTAACTTGTTTATAATTTTGATAGAAAATCTTAATCTTTTCCAGCTTGCGAAACCTGGTATAGAAACACTTTATCTCTTCTTTCAAAAACAATGTAGGTAACATGAAAATGGATAATATGATTTCTGTAGATAATACTTTCAGTCAAACTAGCTAAAATAGTTTCATGAGTCAGCTTACAGTTTGGACAATTTAAAAATGTTTTAAAAATTAAGTTTGAAACGTGTCAGTTTCATAACATTAAGTCTAAAGTGTCACTTTTTCAGGTTCATCTGTCCTTCCTTTATGTTTGCCATACACATGAGGATGTTGAAGCAGCATTTAGTGTCATTTCAAAAACACTAGGAGCTAATGACCTGGAAACATGATGACTTGTTAAAACTTTTGATGTTTGATGTAAAATCTTTGTGAAAGGATAATATAGCTGACATAGTAAAAACAACTCAACTGCTACATGTTTAATTTTCAACATTTGATGGTTGGACTTTTATGCATTTTAAAGTAGGGTCTGAAGAATCCTGGAATCCTCTTCAAAGAAAACAGTTTATTGTCAATCCCAGAAAGAAGACAATTAAGAATTAATTAATTAAGAACATAGAAGGTTTGTTGACACTTTTCAAACAACAAAATGGTACATGGAAACAACTGTATGACTTATCAGCCAGAAACACAGAACCTACAAGGACAGCAAGCTGGTTACTGGATAAAGGTCTACATCAACCAACAGCAATACCAATATTCAAGAGATTTTAACTTCAGGTTGAGTTCTTTTAAGTCTTCCATATTTTTAATTTCTAATAGACATAAAACTGCAAGAAAACAGTTTTATTTACAAATCTAGTTCTTTTTTTTTGCTAATTGCTAGGTTTATTACCGTAAGACTTTAGTCCAATAGTGTAAAATTGTGTTGTACACATAGTCCATACAGACCAAGCTTTAAATATGGCAATAAAGTTATTTGCAATAGTTTCCTTTAAGTTAAATAGCTCCAAACCAAGAGGGTTTTATAATCTCTGGAAGCTTATTTGCAGTTCATTCATTTTGTATAAAGCAAGCCTTGTAGACTGTAGCAGGTAAAATAGATTCATGGGCAAACAATTTAAGTTATAAAGGTCTACTGGTTATTTATAGAGTTGCATATTTGTTGCAATTTCAGTACCGTTCATGGACCACAAACAACATCAGCATATTTTAACTGTTATTGACCTAACTTTATTTGTGCTATTTTAACTACATACTGGTTTTATTATGTTATTCAACAGAATATTTTTGTCATTATATGAAGATTTTGTTATTCTAAATTGTTGCCACATTAAGTGAGTGTTATAAATGTAACTTTTTTTTTGAAAAAATGAATTAGGGTTCATTATGCTAGTTTTACAATATAGCAGGACCTTCGTATGCCAGCATGACAGTACATTGCTCTGTTCAAGTTTTGCTAAAGTAACCTATTTCATCTGCTTTGTATTGTACCCTGACATAACACTGTCTGTGCTTTTTAAATAATATCAATTGCAAATGTTTCTTGTAAAATTTCAACATATTGGCTTGGCAGTTGTATGAGTACATTTAATGTTATTATGTCATTGCTCTTTCGTTGCACCTTTTAGAATGTTACACCAGTATAGAAAAAAACATTTCTTTATATTAAGTAAAATGCTTGCACATTAGTTTTTGTACATAATAGATTTTCTTATTGAATTGCAAACTGACCTGACAATTTTCTGTACATTGTTATGCTGGCCTTACAGAACATATTTTTATTCAAAGAATGCTGGCCTAACAGTTGTTTTCTACATTTTCATTTGTTATGCAAGCATAACAGAATAGAATTTCTTATTGAATTGTAAACTGACCTCACTATATTCTGTACATTTTCAATTGTTATGCTGGCATGACAGCACAGTTGTTTTTTTCAATTGTATGCTGGCCTAACAGTTTTTTTTTCCGAATTTTCATTTGTTACAGCATAACAGAAAAGATTTTCTTGTTGAATTGTAAACTGACCTCACTAAATTCTGTACATTTTCATTTGTTATGCTGGCATAACAGAACAGTTTTTTTCCTATTAAATTGTAAACTGGCCTAACAGTTTTTTTTCTACATTTTTTATTTGTTATGCTGGCATAACAGAATAGATTTTCTTATTGAATTGTAAACTGACCTCACTATTGTCTGTACATTTTCACTTGTTATGAATTGTAAATTGGCCTAACAGTACTTTTTGTACATTTTCATTTGTATTGCCGGCGTAACAGTTTTTTTTCTTATTCAATAGTATGTTGGCCTACGAGTTTTTTTCTACATTTTCATTTGTTATGCTGGCATAACAGAATAGATTTTCTTATTGAATAGTAAACTGACATGACTATTTTCTGTACACTTTCAATTGTTATGCTGGCATAACAGAACAGATTTTTTCTTATTCAATTGTATGCTGGCCTAACAGTTTATTGCTACATTTTCATTTGTTATGCCAGCATAACAGAATATATTTTCTTTGAATAGTAAACTGACTTGACAGTATTTTATGTACATTTTCAATTGTTATGCTGGCATAACAGAATAGATTTTCTTATTGAATAGTAAACTGACATGACTATTTTCTGTACACTTTCAATTGTTATGCTGGCATAACAGAACAGATTTTTTCTTATTCAATTGTATGCTGGCCTAACAGTTTATTGCTACATTTTCATTTGTTATGCCAGCATAACAGAATATATTTTCTTTGAATAGTAAACTGACTTGACAGTATTTTATGTACATTTTCAATTGTTATGCTGGCATAACGGAACAGTGTTTTCTTATTGAATACTATTCTGGCCTAACAGTTTGCTCTTAACTTTCATTTGTTATGCTGGCATAACAGAGAAGTTTTTCTCATTGAATCGTAAATTGGCCTAACAGTACTTTTTGTACATTTTCATTTGTTATGCCGGCGTAACAAAATAGATTTTCTTATTGAATTGTAAATTGACAGTATTTTCTGTACATGTTCCCTTGTTATGCTGGCATAACAGAATAGTTTCTTCTCTATATTAAAATTTAATACTGTAGCATGTTGTTCCTTATTTATGTTGTCCTTTTGCCCAGTATTGGTCAGAATGCTTGATTCTGTACATGTAATTGTATGGCTAAAAATGGCCTTTTTAAAGGAAACATTTTGGAAGGTGTAAATTTAACCCGCATATTTAGGTACCTATTTCTCCAAAATGGTACCTCCCAATTAGGAATGATTAAACATTCCCTTTTTAAAATAAAATGTGTTTGTTGCTTTTTGTCTAATTATTTGTTAAAGCATTTAAATGAATAAATTTACCGATTCACATTAGTTACGAAAAATATCCACCATATCCAGTAATCGTGTTAATTTAATTGATATACTTGTTGTACTGTACAGCAAAATTAACTGTTATGTATAAATTGGATCATTATTGTCGCCAAGTTTCATTACGTCATCTTTTACTATTATATAAATTGTACGGAACCGATAGCGAATATTACGTCTCTGATAGGGATTAAATACTCTTTAAAATTAGCAAGGTGATTCGGGTTTAGACTTAATTATAATCTGGTCAACCAACTACATAATTAAAATTATTTTCCTAAAATCTTTAAATCAGGGCTCAGACCTATAGTGACTTTCCATCAAAAGTTGAAATGATATTATCGATCCATGCTTCTAGTTTAGAGAGTTTCATGCATACACTCATGGCATTATTTCCCATTAGGCAGTACACCGGAGACTGTTGTGGTGTATGTGCCTTGACAATGAGTACAATTATAAGAATATAGGTATGCATATTTTGTTTATAATCTCTTGTAATAATGATCGTTGACCTGTCTGTAACTGATGCGCAAAGATTCTGTTGTATATATTGCACAATAGAAACAAGAGTTTATTAAATTAAGAAGATATAATAAACATTTCAAGAGAAATGTAATAATATTAATACCATAGTTTCATTGCAGATAGTGAAAGCATTTCGTTAAAGATGCAATTGTAGTTTTGAGCGGCACCCGAAGTGGATTTTTAGTGTCAATTACACAAGTTCTCAGCTCATGGTAATGCGAGTTTCAGACAAGAAATATTGAAAAGAAGGTTATAGCATACAAAGAGGCATGACACTGCATAATTTCCAGAAAGTTTAACTGATTTGTAAAATATTTGAAAAAAAGAAAGATCTGTAAAGTGTCGTTGTGTATAGCTCTTTTAAGACACAAAATCGGTAAACGGAACGGGCAGTTGAATGTGATGGAACGCATATTACAGACAAATTGACACTGTCAACAGAAAATGCCGAAACTTAGCAGCAGTTAGTTAGTTTGGAGAACTCTTGAATGTTTAACATCTACTTCACACAGCCTTGTTTCAATATAATATCAATTGATGTTTTGCTGTTTTTTTAACATAACCTCTTTGTATCGTTAGCTGTGGTTACAGATTGTATATGGAACGTAGCCCCCTATTCTGCAATTTGTGCATGGATATATTTATCTTTTGAAATCAATTCGCCTTTTAAAATGTCTTGTCTACTTTCTTTTATAATATTTTATTACATATTTATAATATGTGCATTAGCCCATTAGTAAAAACATGACTCTCCGCTGACGCCAAAAGATACTCTTATGATCTGGTCTGTCCTTTTCCTCTGATTTACTACTTGAATAGACAGTCAGTTATCAATATTGGAGCCGTTTGATACAGCTTTAAAGAAACACAAGAAAAGGTAAAATAATAATCATACAATCTCATACATATATATTTTTAACAATAATGACAAATGTTAAACAACATTGTACTAAACTAACAAGCAGTTTGTAAATGCATACACTATAAGCAATTACTTAAATTAACCATCACCATTTTCCAGCAATAGCAGTTATAACCAACTATAATAATAACTAAAGCTTTTGCAATAATTTGTGTTAGTTATCAATTTAGCACATTAAACAGATATGACACTAAAGGAATATAAAACAAAATCCTTATATATATATATTGTGTTTTAACAAATCTTTAACAGCGCACAAAACAACCTATCATGACCGTCCATGATGGAATCTGTGCATACTTGATCCATAAATAATTGCATTGCATGTTTGAAATCAGCTTAAAACAGCACTAATTTAATTAAAATACGTTTCCCTGTTAAAGGAAAAAAAACACGATATAAATGAAAATCAATTTTAATTTAGACCAGGCAACTGATTAAGAAATGTTTTAAAATTGAGCTCAATCTTTGGAAACTTTGAACCCATTACCTTCGAGACTTTTTTGGTCTATATGCTGTTAAAATCCATTGACAAGCTCTTTAGACAACCCCCACCGCCCCCAAACAAGAATTAATTCCATACTATCGTATTACATCATCATTTAAAGTTGTATAAAGTGTACGAACACTCACTAAATATTACTCACTAAACGACAACCCGTAAACTCAAAGAACAGTATGTATTTTTTCATATAGGGAAACAGCGCCATACAGACAGAAATGGCACTTATAAGGAAATAGGGAACCATATTAACCACGAGTTTGTATGCATATGTCAATTTGTGGAAAATACGATTCACGAATCTGTCCTCAAGTTATTCAATGTATGTATCTGTTTAACAGTTTTCTGTCAGCAGGAGATTTTCAATCTGATGTCTTCGTCGAACCGTTAATGGTACCTGCAGTTTTTATTCTGAGGAACTGAATATGAGTAACCTTTTAAAAAGGCTGTGTGTGGATATTGTTTGGAAGCGATGCGTGCATTGACTTTGTTTTGTTCAAATACAGACTTTGATGAACTGAAAATATTTGATGACCGGTTGTATACCATATATCAACGGGCTTGCGACTGACAAATTATGCCAGTGAGTGCATCTTATTATTATACGGTGGAAGTCATTTGCTAAAATCTATAGAAAACAGAATTAGTTTTGTGTATATTAAATTCTATCGAATTTTATTTTAATCAATTAGAACAACTAATCTTGTGAGATACACATAGTTAGTTTACAAAACTATTCAATTGTATACTTTGCTCGTTTCTTTTACTCCAGATGCTGGTGATATTTTTTGTCGTCTAAGTTTGAAGGAATATTTTATTACATTATTTACACTGTATGCCAATTAACAAAACGTTCAGGAACTGCGAGGTATGAGCGCTCCGTAAACTAGGCTTAAGGAACCCAGTCTTTTCTTTTGCTGCGTGACCTCTCCAAAGCGGTATTTGTTGTTTTTTCTCAGTGTGTAATATCTTGTGTCTTGTCACTTTTGCCTTATCTTTTACATCATTTTACAATATCTGCAAGTGTTTTTATGACTAGTGGTAATTCAAATTATTACTATATTTAGTAATTCCTATAGGAACTTTTAATATGTTCCATTATACCTTTTAGACGGAAGCAAAATTCGTAGACTATATAAATGTCTAGGCCAATAATATTTTTCTAGGGTTATGACAGACTCTAGTGTTTTTTCATCACAACTATTACGTCTTCTACTACTCGGCTTCGGAGTAGTCGCTGATATTTACGGTAGGGGTTTTAAATCGTTGACGTACATATTAAGATTACTCCAACTTATCTGTTTGAAAATCTAGATCATATCCTTCAATTAGTTGTATCACTCCAAAATACGATGACAATATAAGATATTATTTTAATGTTCAAGCACAATTACTTAGTTTCTAAACCAACCGACTGTCTGCTTTGTGTGGAAATCTGAAATATATTTTAAGCAAATCGACTCTCTACCAGAGTTGCTAAGAGGTTATGTTTAGGAGTTTTAATTGAAGAAAGAAAAAACAAAATCTATTGCTCAGACAGCATTGTCTAAAGGATCTAGTATAAGTTGCCGTTTGTTAATTCAAATGTCTGGAGACTCGAAAAAATGTTCTTATAAAAGTGTCGGTATGTATGCTTTCAAGATGAGTTACGACTTGTATTCAATTGTTTCTTTTAGCTCTCAGATTTAATCCTGACCAAAATTTAGAATGACCGAGAGGTGTAAAGAACGATCCAAAGTTTAAAAAATCCTCTTCGAAACATATTTTTTTCTTAAGAAAATAGATTTGTGAAAATAAGTTTACAATGTACCCCAGTAGTATCAATATCAAATTAAGTCAGTATTAATACAATGCAAATCAGATTAAAGCTATGTGATTCTGATAACATTTTATTGGTTAGTCGGCAATAATATTAATTTATCACCATTCTTTATATTTATTTTCTCGAAAAGGAGTGAAAACAATAAAAGTCCCTTTTTCAAGAAAAAACAACCGTTTCTCAGAATATATATATTTTAATTAACACTTGTTTCTAAAGTCCTACAAACGTACCTATGTAGACGAAATACGAATATTATTGATTCCATATCAATAGCCATGAAAGAATAAATATAGGCGACAGGTGCAATTTAACATATTTTATGAAACTTTCTATTTCCTTTTAATGTGCCACAAAAAGTATCGACACACGTTGTCGAAAGTTTCCTTGATGGAATTGATTGGTTGAGTAAAGAAAATAAATAGTGAAGACTTTTACTATTTGCCAAGACCTAATATGGCATTGATTTTTGTAAAGTACCTTATAACTCCAATGTTACGATCAGATAAGGGTGAATTCATTCTCAATGCCTATACATATATCGTATTTTGTTATTTTACAATTTGGAAATTACAATCACTTATCGACATCACAGTGAATATACATGTAAGTTACACTTATACTATCGTTTTCTGTTGGCGCATATAATAAATTACATTATATTAAAACGATAATTTTGTGGCGTTTATGGTTTCACTTTCTCACCATTCCAAAAATGTTAAATACAATATTATAAAAAACTATTTCCGGAAATGCATCAAATGGAATTTTTTGTCAAATGCAAATACAGTGGTGTACGCATATTTAGAGTTGTGTGATACAAATTACTTATGAGACTTTCATTTGATTTAAAAGCGAAGACGGCGTTTCGGAAAGAAGGATTGTTTAACTGACAGACAATGGTGTCAGAAGGTCGAACCAATCAGTCACTTCCTGGTAATCTACATGTCTGGAACCCTCTATTTCTTCTATGGGTGTCAAATTAACTTAAAAAGAGTTCCAAAATTATCCAATTTAAATATATATTATATTACTGTGGTAGACACCCAATCCTGTTACAAAAAGATTTGAAATGTTACAGGGTTTTGCATGTTTCATTTGTTAACGTTTGTTAGCCAAAGACGGGTATGTATGGTCAGACAGCTGCTGAATAAGCTTTTGTTTCATTTGTTTACTACTGAAGTAAGTATTGTTCAAATTTGCATTATGTTCATGACAAAACTTTGCCGAGAACTTCAAGTTTTGACGGGTGTTAATTTGATTTGAAAAAATAACAACAACCCCTACATTTGTGTTTTTACTTATCTTATCATAAACATTCATTTATTCACCTAACCTATTTATGATTGTCCATCTTACATTAATGACAACATCAGTGAACTTTTCAAAACTTTCCGATAACAGCAAATCAGACATCTGCATTACTATAGCCTTAAAAGCCTTGCTTATATTTGAATTTAGTAATGTTAATCCCAACTTAAACCTTCAGCATGTACCTAAAAGGAAGACCTTAAAACATTCTTTGTGATCATGTTATCCATTGAACCCAAATTCGTGTGTGACGTTCAAAGTAGATTAAAAGGTGGTTTAAAAGAACTAGAAACGTATTTGTCGGTATATTTAGTTGCTGCAAACATGCTGTGAAACAAGAAAGAAAGAAATGTCATAAAACCAAGAACAAACAATGCTTGTATTTAGTTGCAGCTTTTAACATACAAAATTTATGCTTTCAATATATTTAATAATATATTCACATAGGCTGTCTTCTATGCCTCGTACTTGTTGCTATGTACGGATTACAATATTTCACCAAGGTAAGTATATCTGGAAAAATAGTATTCACTTTGAAAACAACAACAACAACAACTGATTCATAGAAACAAGTGTAACAAAGTTGGGTAAAATGATAGATCTTTGTTAAAAGACAATATCTAGTCGACAGTATTCAAATAACTTCTTCGACCTGTTTACTGTTGACATTGTTATACAATGTGTACTTGAATTGTACTGTTCACATTTCTGTCATGACAGATATTAGGAAAAGAATATTAAAACTTAATTTGAAACGGTCTGTCGATATATGACACTTTTGACTTAATGACTTGTGACAAACTGCCATACCTTTGGTTGTCTGGGTTTAACCAATTCCTTTTAAGTAGAGACAATTATTATTGAAACATAACAAAGAAAGATTCATTGATGCAATTAACTGCATGGGCCTTATTATGTAAGCATTTCTTTCAAACAAAACGAAAATCTATTTTAAGACAAAAATACATTAAAAGGGAATTTAAGATATTTCATTTTGATGCTTTCAGCATTTGTTTTGATGTAAGCAAAGTTTTCATATATATTTAAACATAATCGTATTTAATAGGACGGATTATGGTAAAGAAACAACACTTTAGATAAAAAATCAATAGCTTTGGCATTCGTCACTTAATATACTTAAGTGAGACGGTTGTAGATGTAAACTGATACCAATCTTACGGACACAACAACGCTATTTAACTGAGGTTTAAATGACTGAGACACAAGTACAGAGTGAACGATGACACACATTTCGAATTATTTCGTGTACTGCGTGTCGATAGATGCAACGAAAAATTCCGCGAATCAAATATGAGCTCAGAGGTTATAAATGCAATAATTTTCTTTTATTTATCATGACTGAGGTTACTAGTCGAACATCAGTGATAGTGTGTTAGGGTTTAATAAACACAATGAACGACTGAGAAGTATTCCGACATTTTTGGATCCCATGTTCAAAAAGTTCCTTTCTTTGCGTAAAACGAATTTTGCGACACAAACATTATGGGCAATACAGGTGTGTTATGTTCTAACATTCACAGGTAACATAAGCTCTATTTTACAGTTTTATTTAATAAATAATTGCTAAGAGGTCGAATGTATGTCCAATGTCTGTCATATACCCATAGAAATTGTTTTGTAAAAATAGCAAAAAACATTTAAAGTAAATTTGTAGCATGATTTATAGCATCCAAAACTAAGGTCGATAATAAATAATGCAATAAATCTCCATAATTAATAGAAAACTAAAACTTCTGTTTAAGCCTACTACTTCGTGCTAGAGCCTAATGATTAGCAACAAAATTGTAACTGTTTCTAAGCATATTATATATCTTTTCAACATACGTTCTTTGTATTCTTGTTATTGTCTTGTTCTAGTAGTCAATATTAAAGTTTGAAACTTTCTCCTAGTTTTCGTACTGTTAGGGTGGAAACATGTCCGAAACTGTGTGTGGTACCAGGGTCCGAAACCCAGCGTACCCAGCTCTTGCCCATCACTTCTAGAGCGGTACCATGGTCCGATACCCAGCGTGCCCAGCTCTTGCCCATCACTTATAGAGCGGTACCAGGGTCCGATACCTAGCGTACCCAGCTCTTGACCATCACTTATAGAGCGGTACCAGGGTCCGATACCTAGCCTACCCAGCTCTTGCCCATCACTTATAGAGCGGTACCAGGGTCCGATACCTAGCGTACCCAGCTCTTGCCCATCACTTATAGAGCGGTACCAGGGTCCGATACCTAGCCTACCCAGCTCTTGCCCATCACTTATAGAGCGGTACCAGGGTCCGATACCTAGCGTACCCAGCTCTTGCCCATCACTTATAGAGCGGTACCAGGGTCCGAAACCCAGCGTACCCAGCTCTTGCCCATCACTTATAGAGCGGTACCAGGGTCTGATACCTAGCGTACCCAGCTCTTGCCCATCACTTATAGAGCGGTACCAGGGTCCGAAACCCAGCGTACCCAGCTCTTGCCCATCACTTATAGAGCGGTACCAGGGTCCGATACCTAGCGTACCCAGCTCTTGACCATCACTTATAGAGCGGTACCAGGGTCCGATATCTAGCGTACCCAGCTCTTGCCCATCACTTATAGAGCGATACCAGGGTCCGAAACCCAGCGTACCCAGCTCTTGCCCATCACTTATAGAGCGATACCAGGGTCCGAAACCCAGCGTACCCAGCTCTTGCCCATCACTTATAGAGCGATACCAGGGTCCGAAACCCAGCGTACCCAGCTCTTGCCCATCACTTATAGAGCGGTACCAGGGTCCGATACCTAGCGTACCCAGCTCTTGACCATCACTTAAAGAGCGGTACCAGGGTCCGAAACCCAGCGTACCCAGCTCTTGCCCATCATTTATAGAGCGGTACCAGGGTCCCAAACCCATCGTACCCAGCTCTTGCCCATCACTTATAGAGCGTTACCAGGGTCCGAAACCCAGCGTACCCAGCTCTTGCCCATCACTTATAGAGCTGTACCAGGGTCCGATACCTAGCGTACCCAGCTCTTGACCATCACTTATAGAGCGGTACCAGGGTCCGATACCTAGCTGACTCAACTAAAGCCCATCCCTCCTAGGGAAGTACGTTGTCTGAAACCGTGTTGGCAGTCGCGGTACCTCGGTTTGGAACCATGTTGACTCAAATCTAGCCCACCCCATCTAGAGCGCTTCCTCGTCTGAAACAATGTTGACTCAGCTCTAGCATAACACTTCCAGGGCGGACAAGGATCCGAAACCCAGCTGAATCGGTTCTAGTCTATTACTCAGTTCAACTGGTGGGTTGTATCGAAATTCCATTCAGACATAAATAGGAGATAATGTTTTCAAGCTCATTTTATAATTTAGAGGAGGTACCGGCAGCAGAACATTTCTGATAAGCTGTTTAAATATAAGAATGTGTGTTGGTACAGTCTTGGTGTAGTTGGTACTTTAGAAACCTAGTTACGTTTATTAAGATCATTTTCTAGAGCCATATGGATTAGGAAAGTATTATTCTCTTAAATTTTTTATTCCAATAATGTTTGATTATAATGGAGACGCACGTGGTATATATTGGTAAGAAATCGCGAAGCTTTGTTTTCATGTTTGAAGGTGTTTTATGGGGAACAGGTCAAAACGGATTGATGGTGTTTTATGGGGAACAGGTCAAAACGTAACCAGACTAAAGCGTACACACAATGTTGGCCAAAGAGGTATCCAAGCAGAAAGCAAAACCTACGTTTTTTTTATTTTTTGTTTGTTTTATTGTTGCGTCTATGTGCTGTTTGCTGCCTCATTGTATTTAAATTGTCTTTTGGTGTTGTCGTGTCTTTGTGGTAAATGTGTGTGTATTTTCGTGCGTTTGTGGTGCTTTCGTGTTTTTGGGTTAGTTCACCATGGATCCATAAGTTTATTTCATCGCAAAGACGAGCAGGATCAAACGGAGGAAAAGGTATATATCGTCTTCAATATTTATTATAACCTTTGTATATGTATAAACGTTGTGTTTATTAAACTCTCATTTCCCGGACGTTCGTTGTGAACTCAATTATCATGATACATTTTCTCCAAAAGTTCATGTCTGGTCAAGTTTGTGCGGACTACGTGACTTGTATTTTTCTTCAGCATATCGATACGTACTTTTGACATATTCGATACCAACATTTTATACAATGAAACACAAGAAAATTATAATTTATTTATTTGTGTAGGGAGATCTAGGTAGAATTAGCGATTTGCATTTTTTCTACTTTCGTTTTCGATTTGGGTAAATTCCAAATTAACGTAACTTTAAAACCCAAGAAAGTGAAATATGGGCACATGGTGTATAACGTAATGAAAATAAAAATATTATGTATGTGATGTCAGTTAACTCAGTAATAAATGTTAAACTTAAAATGCATGATAAACAATGCTGCCTTGCAGCAATGACACTCTATTCATTCGACCTCATGTTCATTCGGCCCTGGGAACAGTTATAATATGTAACAATCAGAGTAGGTGTGTAACTTACAGTAGCATATTAGCATGATAGGCTATTTTAAGCTTCATAAAGATTCCGATAAAAACATTATTTTACATTGTCTGAATATTGTTGTAACCCGAGCTGCAACAATCATTTACCCAGCATGTCCCCGTCTATCCATCAACACCAGAATGCAGAAAGCATTGATCAAAAGCAAGAATCCATTTTAACTACAGGACTTTTTCATTATTATCGTCATCATCATCACCATCATCATCATCACCACCACCACCATCATCATCATCATCATCATCATCATCATAATCATCATCAGTCATAAGTAGAAGTAGAAGAAAATTGTAGAAGTAGTAGCTATTGTATTAATAATAGTAACAGAAGTAGTAATAGTAGCAGCGGTAGCTATATTAGTGGTAATAGTAGTAAAAGAAGCAATAGTTGTAGTAGATGTAGAAGTAGTATTTTTAGTAAGGTTTGCTATAGTAGAAGTTATACAAGTAGTACTAGTACTCATTGTTGCTCCTTCCTTCAGGTATTATGGACGAAGTTTCAGGCAAGGGAGCTCAGAAGACGCGAAGCCAGACGGACAGTTTTGATCACCATGAATATGACATCCCATGTGATCAGTGTATGGAGTCAGGCCAGGTTATCACTGCAATAGGATTTTGCGAGTCATGTACCGATTTCTTGTGCCACTCCTGTATCGAGCTGCATGGAAAACTACGAGTGTCAAAGAAACACACAGTTCTGAGAGGTCTTGACATGCCAAAACAGCGGCCGAGTTTTATTGGTGTAGATAACTGTTCCGACCATCCGGAAAGACCTTTAGAGATGTACTGCATGGATGAGGACACAATTGGGTGCACTATGTGTTTTGTTGAAGGACATAGAGTCTGTCAGAAAGTTGACAAGATTTCAAATCTGTCAAAGGATATAAAGTCGTCCAGTGAGATGTCAGATATTAATCAGGCAGCATTGAAATGCAAAGAGTTGTGCAACAGATTTAGAGAAATGATCCAGGAACATAGATTGGCAAATGACAATTGCCAGGCAAAATGTTTGGAAGACTATCAAAGTTTTCGGGTAGAGATTGAAACCGCTCTAGACAGAATGGGAGAGGAAGTGTTACATGACGCTGCCAAAGTGCAAAACGAGAACACAGAGAAGCTAAATAATCTGGCAGAAATAATTTCATCTTATGAGCAGGAAATGGACTTGTGCATGGCGGACATTAGCAAGTGTCTGACACTCGATGACAAACAGAATAGCCAGATTTTTATAGCAATTAAGAAAAACAAAAAACAAATAACTGACACTTTCTATCAGCTTGAACAACTTAAGGAGAATATACACATTCAGGAATATGACTTTCAGTTTGAGCCTTCTATCAAAGTATTGATGGAGGCAGAATGTAAGATTAGGATGAAACTTAAGATATCATCTGCTATCATTTGTACTGACGTATCAAAGATATGTGTCAAGTCACAGAAAGACAAGCAAAAATGCTCAATCTATGGCATCGTAACTATCTCGGATAAAGAACATATCCTCACCGACAACAGTAATAATTGTTTAAAATTTGTTGATTCAATTGGAAATAAGATCATTAAGCGACAAAAACTTCCATCAGCACCATATGATGTATGCAAGCTCCCAGTGTCCCGAGTAGCCGTGTCTCTCCCAGAGGGTCAGAAAATACAGTTCTACACCGCAGACAGAGATCTGGATATCTGTGGTGGTGTAAGTGTAGATGGTGAATGTCTGGGACTGCACTACATGGGGGATGACAGACTTGCTGTATCATACTATCAGCCAGTCCCAAAGATCCAGATCATGAACCTAGTAGGGAGAGTAATCCAAACAATCCAACATAATACGCTGGGACAAAAATTGTTCAACTGCCCTGAATATCTCACGTTCAATGCTGTAAACAGGTTTTTGTATGTTAGTAATTATGGTAATGACACGCTCACCTGCATGGACTTGACAGGGAGCGTCCAGTGGGTGTACACGGATGAGGAGCTTGCGGGACCAGAAGGTGTGGTTATTGGAGACCGTGGGTGTCTCTACTTGTGCAGCAGGGATAGACACAACATCCATGTGGTGTCTCCTGATGGTGTAAAACTTGCCGTTATCCCGCAGGGTAATTCTGAATTCATGTATCCATTTGCTGTATGCTATGACAGCCACTACAGGACACTATATGTGTCAAGTGACGGTCATGATCATGACAATCCTAGATATGGTAACTATATGGGCAAACTTAGTCTAGAGTAACGACATAAATTTAATGTCTGTACAGTTTGTGGTTGCAGTAGTGGCACTAATACTATTCCGTGGAATTATTGTAGTCTCTTAACTTCATATCGTATTGATATACCTATGTTTAGCCTGTGTTTTCATCATCTGATACGTCACTGTGACCGATCATGAATGGGTGAAGATAAAAGATCTAAGAGCTTAAACTATGTTTATTTATGCACATTTTATGTAAAAGGTAACTTCAATTGCAATGCACGGTGGGAAACGTATGCATAAGTGCATGCCATGCATGTAAAAGTATGTGTAGATTTCTTAATATTGAATGGTTTCCTTTTAAAAATATATAAACATAGAAAATATGATAAATTAAATTGATTTACAGAATATATTACGAAACAAACAGGATATTTTTCTTCTGTTGAGCCTGTCATAGCATACTATTCATACTATACAGATGGCTGTTCTATATAACTTGCATTTTTAAAAGCAGTTAACATGCATTTAAGAAACACATCAGGAAGTGTGAGGTTACAGCTC
This sequence comes from Sinonovacula constricta, assembly GCA_007844125.1. Classification (NCBI taxonomy): domain Eukaryota; kingdom Metazoa; phylum Mollusca; class Bivalvia; order Cardiida; family Solecurtidae; genus Sinonovacula; species Sinonovacula constricta. The sequence goes on from CM017558.1 coordinate 19,158,193, forward strand.
TGAAAAGCCGGTTTAAGCACCCCGTTTGTCCCTTTTTCCAACTGACCGTTCCACGACGGTAACTGTTGGGTTTACTATTTTTGTTAAATTAAGCATCACATATTTGTTCTTACAAAATAAAAATAGCTGATTTCTTATGAAAATAAGTTAAAACATGTATATGTGGAACTATTTTTGTTTTAACAGACTGAAATGTATAACGCACGGTCATTTTTACAGATAGTTTATGCTGCAATGAATAAATTATGTATTTGTATAAAATGTTGTATAAGCCGATATATTATTGGGGCCCTGATTTCTTGTATTAACTGGTCATCTCGTGGCCTTTGAAGGAATTGCTATAAAATGTTGCTTCATCGGACTGTTCTTTATACAACAACTAATTAAACGTCACATTATATTTGGTAGGAAATTCTTTTTTTGTTGTCAAATTCATATTTAACTGACAAATGAACTATACAGAAAGGTTAACATTGTGTCTTTAGACTATGTGTTGTATATATGTCAGTATGTATTTATATATATATGTTTTAGGTTATAAAATAGATTTTGTGCTGTATAATATCATGGCATTCTTAGGCAGTTTGATGTTGATTAACATATACATTGTGTTTGAGTTTGAGTTAAATAAATAAAAAACAATAAATTAAATTACTGCACACATTTGTCATTGTCACGTAATCTAAATTCCCATGTTTGATGTCACCGGCGAAGGCAGAAAAAGTAATACATAAATAGTTGTATTATTGGACTGTTTATTTATCTTTTGTCATAAATCATTGGCTTAATATAGCACATACATATCTTTAATGTTTGCATACAGTTGTTATACATCTATTTCACAACATTATAATGGTTGACTTTATGAATTAATAATAAATACAAGTAGTCAGGTTCGATCTTTGTTCATTCGGGCTTAGCAGGCCTACAGTTATAGGATCTGTCTGGTAATTGTATTAGATGATAATTAATTTTAATTGAGATTGTTACAAAATATTCTTTTTTAATTATGTATTTATATCTTAATATAATGCTATGGTAAATTACAGTATTTCTGTTGTCTCTATTATGCAAGTAGCCTAAGATTCATAATTAAAACTGTTAATTAAATGCAAAATGTACATTCTTATATGATTACATTTTGTCTTCACATCTTTGTACTTTTATTTCAATCTAAATTTAAATCTAATCTTTTTTTTCTTTTTTTTTAGCGGAATTATTAAGTGTTATTATTATCATTAAGAATTTTAATTTTACTTTTATTATGTTAACATATATGCATTGCAAAGCTTCTGTATTCAATGAGTGACCGAACCTAATAAATATAATATAATTTATTTTACATATGACAATAGCAAACCATTTTGATGCGGTATATGGGAACGATAACTGACCAGTGAAATGGTTTCGCTTTAAGTGTATACAATTTTTATCGATAGGCCTATTTGCCTTTTAATGCTATTCTTTGGCTTAAAGTGCTGGAAACCATCTTTATTATATACGTACATGTATAAATCTTCTTTAGTATTATTTGTGTTACCCATTATAATGGATGTGTTTGACAAACATTATTTAAACAGCTACTGATTAAATGCAGCTTAAAAGGTTATATACGCTTTGTTCATTTTTTTCAGGAAGGCTTTTATTAATTTGTTCTAATTACAACTTGTACTTCTTTCTCCATCTCTATTTGTGTCTTTCACTTGTGTGTGTCTCATTCTCTTTATTTAACTGTCTTCCCATATGCCTCTCTCTGTAAAAATCTCTGCTTTATACAGTAAATATAAATGTTTCTATATTTCTGTCTCTGTGTTTCTAGTTCTGTCTCTGTTTATCCCTTACAGTTCTGTTTCTATCTCCCTCCCTCTTGCTGTTTATCTACATGTGTATGTATGTTTTCTTTTTCTGTGTCCTTCCATCCATTTTTTCTTCTCTCTATATGTCTGCCTGCCCACATCCACCTACCTCCCACCCACCCATCTGTCTGTGTGTCTGTCTGTTCGTCCATCCGTCTGTCTGTCCCTCCATCGATCAATAAATTCTTTTATCTGTTTAATGATTTCTGTCCCTGTTTCTCTCTATCAACGTCTTTTTATCACAGTCTGCCTTGCTATTAGGCTCCGTTTCTCTCTAATTGCGTTTGTCTGTTGCTCTGTCTCTGTATCAAGAGAAAAAACAGAAAAACGAAACGTACTTTTTATGTGGTAAGAATAATTCAAAATCTCTGCACTGACGGAACATAAATATTATAGAAAACTATCAAGGGCAAATGTTTTAAAAACAACAAAGAAAGTATGTGAATGCAAATGTAATAATTGTTATGAGAAAATATGACAAAGTCCTATGAGCATTGCAACATATAACACAATTTGAAGAAGCACAGGACAAAGGTATTCATATGCAAGCCAAATGTAAAAGTAAGAACAAATCTGTGAGTCGGCAATATGGAGCGACTGGATTGCTTAAACCGGTTTTACAGAGCTATAACCTCGTACTTCCTGATGGGTTTCTCAAATGCGAGCAAGAAAAAGAAACCCGATCTCTTTGAAAAACAGTTGGCCAAGCGCTGACGTTTTCTTTGATAAGTTATGACGAAAGTAGTGACGTCATTGAAAAATAATGTCCACATTGGGTTTAGAAGAGAGAGAGAGACACCGAGAGAGAGAGAGAGAGAGAGAGAGAGAGAGAGAGAGAGAGAGAGAAAGAAAGAGAGGGTTTGTTTCGATTAGAAGAACTACACAAAAAATGGTGATTGTAAATGAAATCACCTTCTTGACTCAAGAAAGAAATGACGAGAGAAGAGTAAATCCTTATATGATAATTTAAATGACAATATAGATTACATGCGAGGTGCATTTTTTTTACGGCCGCCACACTGCACAAGTAACATTTTTGTAATCATGAATAATAATATATGACAAAGTCCTATGAGCATTGCAACATATACCAAAATTTAAAAAGCATTATCAGGGGCTTAATTTCTCCTTTATATAGCAAATGTACATTATAACTAAAGTGTCGAAATAAACATCTTTAATTCGTTTGAGGTTGTACTTGTTCTAGAAAACCTGGCAAAGCTTTTGAAATATGCATTTGAAAATGTTTGCTTACCTAGCAAGTGTAACCATGGTTGTAACATGTCATGTAAAACCCAAATGACGTTTCAACATTTTATATGTTACCTGTATCATCTTGCAATATATCATATATAACACTAATTCTTTCTGGAACCATTCACATGTTACACATAACACTTACCGTGTTGTATGTAACCCGTATAATACTATATTTAATCCTAAGCATGCTGTAACATGTTGATGTAGTCCTGGTAATGCTGTAACATGTGAGATGTAACCCTTACGATGCTAAGTTATTATACGCTTATTATGTTATTAATTATCCTTAGCATATTTTAAAACATATATACTTATCATGCTGTAACATGTTATATACACAACTCTCATTTTATATATAGCTCTTATATATAGCCCTTACGATAATATAACATGTTTCTCGTTATAAATAACCTCCATAGAGAGGGAGGGAGAGAGAGAGAGAGAGAGAGAGAGAGAGAGGGAGAGAGAGAGAGTGAGGGGAGATAAAGACAGAAAGGGAGAGAGAGGGGAGGGAGATAGAGAGAGACAGAGAGAGAGAGAGATACAGAGAGAGAGAGAGAGAGAGAGAGAGAGAGAGAGAGAGAGAGAGAGAGGGAGAAAGTCTTTACTCATATAAATGACCTGATTTATCCCTACAGAACCTACTTCAAAGTAAGCAAAACGATTTGACATTTTAAGCGTTATCTGTGCGCAAATGTGAGTCAAGTGGCGAATTAATTAAAATTGTTATGTGCAGAAAAAACAACAACAACAAAATATAACCCCCACCAACATTCATGTTATATACAGGTTTTCCTTAAAAAAATAGACTTTTCATGTTGTCGAGGTAAGTGCCAATGTCAATGCCAATTTTCTTTGGTATTTATATTAAGCGGAAATCAAATAACACCCTTTTACAACAACGATAATGTTATTATCATGGAACTTTTCCAAATAGATCAAGTTTCTTTTCATTGCTTGCATTTGAGTAACCCATCAGGAATTCGAGGTTTGAGATTTGTAAAACCTTTTTAACCACCCCAGTCGGTCCATATTGCCGACTGACCGTAACTGTCAGATTTGCTCTTTTTCCATTTGGCTGGCATGTGAATACCTTTGTCATGTAACTTTTCAAATGTTGGTATATGTTGCAATGCTCATCTAACTTTGTCATATATTCCCTTTGTTGGTTTTGCTATCTTACTTTTACTTTGTGGAGTTCAATATATTATGCTTAAAAGACTATGTATTTTGGGGTTTACGGCACACCGACACTTGATAGGTCATACGGAGCCGCATAAAAAACTATATATTAAGTTCATCAAATAAGGTTTCTGTTACGTGTATATGCATATAAAGGAGTACCAAATTATCAGTGCTTGATATCATATTGAACGTGTGGACATTTTATTTGAAGTAGAGAGGTTTCTCCTTAGACAAGAATGGTTTATTCGGCAGACAATGTATCAAAAGGTCTAACCAATCAGTCACTAACTGTTCATCTTAATGACAGGAACCCAGACTATGGGTGACAAATTAATGTAAACGTTCAAAATTATTTTATTTGTATCACCATTGTAGATCCCAGAAAGATATAGTACTATTATTTCAACTTCGATCGGAACTTCATACTGTGTTGATGATAATCTTTCTTCAATGACTTTAGGGTTTTGCCTCTTTTATACTTTGGTTTTTGTAGCCCCCCGAACTGGTACATATAGGGATATATACTTGAATAAAAACATTGGCACCTAGATGTGATTTTTACGCTTATTCACTTAACCATAATTATATTAACTTAATCAATGTCTTAATAAAACATGTAGATTTTTAATGTATTTTCTTTTCGGATAAAAGTTAGCAATAAAATTTAAAAAAAAAAAATATTTGTGGACTGTTCCGAATCAGTTAATCTTAACCAATCACAATAAGCCGAAAGTGAATCGAGAAAAACCCTAAGTGCATGCCATAGCAAACTTGGACATGTTACTTAATACGAAAGAAGAATAACTTCACATATGCATGTAAATATAAGATAAAAACAAATGAGTATTTTATTTGGGTCGTCCAAAGCGAAAAGATACATTAGCAAAGTGTTACTTACCTTCGACTATTGGCCGCTTAAGACAAGTTGACTGCTTAACACAAAATACGATATTATTAATTGTTTACCTAATAATATGAGCATGTATGTTTATGAAAAGTATTACCTCAATAGTAGATCTACTGCAAAGTACTGATCGAATCAATATTTAATACTACAACGTAACTGCTTTTGGAATGTCAACTAATGACTCAAAATATCAAGTAAATCACTAAATCCAATAATATTGCTCCATTATAAATAGTTTGGTAACTAACAGTACAAAGCATGTCATTTTTAATGTTTTACATGAAATGTATACTAAGAGTACTAATATCTTTGTCAAATTGTAGTGTCACAAATCGCTGAAAAGTGTACATATGCTCGGACAATTCAAGTTTTGATGGTGCAAGTTTTAAAGTATTTTTAACCAAAAGAACAAGAAGTGTGTTATTAGACAAGTTAAATTATGTTAAATATTGTTTAAACAAGGTTTGTATAAACAATAACAAAAACTGCAACAATTTTATAAACATATAGTCAAGTAACTTCGGTACGTGGTGTACGTGACACATGCTGACTGGTCGTTAATTAGGAGTCGATTAAAGAAGGATTTGCCCAATCAAGCTGACCGCTGGCCGCAGATGGCATGTGACCGCTGAATAGACCACAATTAAAGATCAAATTGCTTGGGATGACTTAAACTTACCGCTTACAGCATGGTGACCGCTCTTAACACGTGATCGCTGACACAAGTTTGACTGTGTATGCTTTACAGTGTGCTTGTTTAATACTGTCTGTATGTGACTGTCACTGAAACAATTTATATGCGGAATATATTTTCAATTTTTCATTCGTTTTTATTAACAATCTTGTGAATTAGCTTCAACTACTTGACATCCATGTCAGGGTTTAAACCACTTGCGTGCATTAAGAAACATGTACATGCAAGATTTAAATACAACGCAAAATATTTATCTCACGATGCATTTAAAAAAAACTGAATGAGGGTTGAAACTTGCTAAGATTAATGTTTGATACCTTCCCACAATTCTTCATAAAAACAGCAGCCCCGAGTGGTAAATCATGATCAATAAAAATCAATATAAAAATGCACATTTTAGAAATATTACTATTCCATTTTCATTTAATGACTCGCCCGTTTTAAACATTTAAACATTAAATGATAATAAAGTATTAACATGAAATCATGCTTTGTAGACATGTCAGACTTTTCGTATAAAATGTCTTATTCATTTAGAGACTGAAAAGGAACTAAGAAAAATGACAAAAATGTCAATTTTTGTGCATGCTGTAAATGGTTAAAAAATGTTTAACTACTTATATCTGATAACTATTTCCCCAAAAGTTCACTAACGTATACGTTGGTGACTAAAGAGAAAATTTTCCACAAAATTGGAAATAATGTATAGAGAAAGATTTAACACTCCTTATACAACTGTTAACCCTCTGTCTATCCATGCTCGGCAAATAAGCGATATGTGGCCAGATATCTGATTGGCTGAAAGTTGTTTGTCAGTCATTATCTTAATAAGGGTTAATAGGAAGGTAAAATAAATGAGTTTTACTGTTTGATTTGTTAAGAAAAAAACAACGTTAAGGTCAAAGCGTTCCTATAATACTGTTCAACAGCTATCAGATCATTAAATCTGAATGAAACATTCTACTACTTCGTGCTAAGTCTAATGTTTAACAACACTTGTCAATGAGTTAAAAATAAGCATATAGCGTTGTTTAAACCATAACTAGTATACTAAAATGATGCTCACCATAGAAAATATTATTTCGCCTAAAAGTGTAATAGAATGGCTGTAATATCATCTTAAAGCAGCTGTTACTTATGGACAGTTTTTGCCAAGCTGGATAAGGCAATCCATTTCAGTGAAATCATCAGTATTGCAACGTCAAACAAAACTGTTATGTGCTGATTTTAATATATGTACCTCGGCTACAACCTCGCTCAAGATTGCTCTGTCGTCATTACATCAGTTTAAAACTTAAATATACTTATAGTTTATAATATAGTGTTCGGAGAATGAATTTGTGTCATAAATTATGTTCATGTGCATGTGTATAAAACTAAATGTCCGTCCGATATCGCTTTTCTTTTATCTAAATGTTCTTGCCTTTTATTTAATAAATATAACCGTATGCTTACGTTTAATTTTGTAACTCTATGTTTCGCGATGTTTTTGTAGGGTAAATACGTACGCGCTTATCTCCCTTCGTAATGATGAGGTCAATTCTACCCTAACATACAAAGCACAAACTGTTCAATTTTCCAAGGAAGACATACCTCAGTCGTGAGTTACGACCAACCGAGTATCATCACCTAAAACGACGAAACTTTGAAGAATTTGAATACTTTACAAAAATGTAGACAAAACTATGGGCTAATTTTACTAGTATTTTTGAGCAAAATATTTATAAAACACCAGGTCGGTACAGGTTTAATCAGTTAATCTTGCATTTATGTATTGAGTGGACGTATTGATTGAAACCTTAAAACTCACAAATTCGGTAGTTTGAATGTTTATGCACATATATTTTCAATGTTTATATATGCATATAGACAGAAATTTATATTTTTGAAAAAAAGAGCTTGAAATGAATTATTAACATAAATAAAATATTGATATATTATTCATATTATTAATTCACTCAGTTGTATTTTTGAACTTGCAATCCAATTATTTCACTATTCTATCATGTTAATATCACAGTTCAAATACCATAAAAACAGTCCCGATTTTACAATACGAAAAATATACAAAAAATACAAATTACTATAAAATATAGTAAAATAACCAAACTACTAACTCATATAAGCCAGTCACTACAAGTCCATTGCTCGAATAACTATGAATTAATTAAGTTAAAGTGAAAGTAAAGAAGTATTACTGCTAAGTAAGTGGTGGTGTATATCTGACGGTGGTACGCACGGCTAGAAGAAAATGTTCACCTTTAAAATGCCACTCTCACGAGAACACATAAACATAGACGGATGCGAAAAAATTGGTTTGGTAATACCTCCTGCATCACGACCACAAGTCGGACACATCCTCGCTCAAATACACGGGCCTAGAAAAAATGAAATACTATATGACGCAAGCCACCCGACACTGGCAAAACTGACACCTAAACAAACAGACAAAACAGACAATAACACAGTGTACATGTAAACGAAACAATGAGCTGTGCACATTAATTTACATATCTTACATACTATTTAGTAAAGACATCCTGCGCAGGCTATTATAACCGAGCACCTGTGCACATAATGGTCAAATAGCTTACTGTGGTCATTAATGCCGTTCTAAACAATCCCTAAATAAAAGAAATAATACAAAACATTCTTTTATACCTTGATTAGCACAAATGGAATTGACCTCTGTTTGATATATATGTGATGTCAAGTGTCACATGAATTGGTCACAAAATCCAGCAAGATCCAATCAACATATACTTAATTATGTTATGTTTTCTTACTTGCTTTAGCAAATACATGCCAAAACTCGTTTTAAAGTAGACTGTTTAATTATTTTAGAAACTTTAACGTTATTTTGCACTATTCCATCTTGGGCCAATTGAAATTGGTTTCAATTATTGAGACAATTCAAGCTTACTAAATTTGTGAAAGCAAAGGATAATAAAAAGTCGTTTAAAAGACATCAACGTTACATTTTGTGATGACATTTTTTTTTCGGTTTCACGACATTTGAATTAACAACAAGTAACTTATAACCAGAAAATTTGACACAATTGTCTGATCAATAGATTTTCATTCCTGTGAAAGAACATAAATATCCAGAGCCACAGCATTGGAAATTAGCTTTGATCAGGTATAATATATTAAATGAACGATGTTTTTTGGATAAAAAATACGTGAAAAAAGCGTCTTTAAATAATAATTATCACTTTTCAGATTAAATTAGAGGCATAATAATATCAATGTACTTTCCCTGGTTGTAACATGTAAGTCGCATCATTTGCTTATTTTCATCTAAAAATTGATGTTATGTTAGCTAAAGATTGGCGACACTGCAGCAATAGCATTTTTACACCTAAGAGTTGTACATGTATTATAACTATTAATAGAAATCGACATGAATCAAAACTTTGCTTAAATAGAACTTAATAATAATCATGTAATAAAATTTAACTGTTCCTTATAATAAATAATAAATATTCTGGTTTTTGGTAAAGCATATGCCCGGCATAAATTCCTAAGGAAAAAACACACCATTTTAGCAAACTGGGTTCATTTCCGCTATTTCTATGACCATGAAGTGTCATTGAATTGTTGGTAATTTATTCATAACATGTATAACCTTAAATAAAACAAAAACTGTAAAGATCTTATTGTCATTTCTGCGTTTATAACAACAGAAATGGGTTTAAACTAATCCTGTTGTAAAAATGTATCAATAAAAAATCTACTTAGCACTATTAATATTAAGATAAATTCAATTTTAATGCATAATGCTCAAAGTTTTGTATGAAAGTTAAGATCGTCCATTCCCAAGCGGTTAGTTTTGTCGACTGAAATTTTCTCGAGCGTTGTTTCAAGTCTCTGCCAGGATCAAAAGTTACAGGGGTTCCATCGGGTCAACTGTGTTTCTGTTCCTACATGTACATATGTGTCTGTTTTTCTAGCAGTATTTATTGGATGATAATTTTGCGCGACTAACTAATGAATTCATAATCTTGAAACCTTTTGGTTAGCCTTGCGAAACTAAGACAGTATGAATACGATAACTACTTTAATAAACAATTCAGCATTAGGACCAAACAAACTGCCCAATCTTTCATATATATGATCATGTACCGCCGGGTAAAGTGGGTCAATACATAAATGTAGAGAAATAGGAAGGAAAATTTTATTACGGCATTTAATTGATGGACAGAAGATTCGTCAGGATCGACCGCACTTCCGCGTAAGATGAATTGCTTTATTTAGAAAAAATACATTACTTTACAGAACCAATGGCTAAGATAGGCAAACGGATCCTACTAAACTTTCCCACTCGGAATGAGTGATTTTCTTTTAGGAGAAACGAGTTGACATACTTTTTGTAGTATATATTATTGTAAGAAAGACACATGAATACTTCACCCGTTCCAAGAAATGTCTCAATATCGACAAAGAAGCCAATCACCCTCAGCACATTGAATATGTATTCAATAGCTTTCAGGACGACTACAAAGTCTGACCATATGATTAGTCGACAGAATACTACTGTCCGCCCCAAGACATATCAGTAAGATAAACCCTTTTAGTTAATAACAAGTAATGGAACGAAAACACATTGTGTGTTGTTTTTTTTTTTTCAGTACAAACGTTTATGAACTACAAACCTTTAAGCTTTCTCAGAAACTAGCAGCCATCGGTTTCATGTACACTAGCAGTATTTCGGCGGTTAAGTAAGCATTGACAGTCAAAGGATCACGATGAGATTATTTTGTGTTAGTTCAGTCAACTGCTGTCGTGACAACATTTAAAAACCCAACAGCGAAGGTATGACATCCGCAGTTGAAGCGCATGTGAGCACTTTCTTAACAACCTCGTAGACATCGCTACGTCCGCCAACAGTTCCATCGACCAGACACAATTCATCAGAGCAGGAATTAGGGTTACCTACTACTCGCATACTCACAGAGGCGAATCGACGCGTGGAACAGAAAGTACATTTTATCTCATCCAATAGACTCCGCTTTGACAACACACTAAGTTGAATTATGCCGAGTGCTGTATGCGATGAATGCCGACATGAATGGATAAAGCCAATAACGGAATTACGGCGTTATGACATGTGCGCATAATACGTATCTGCTTAATCTGATAGATAGTAAAGAAACAAGTCGAACAAGTAGAATATCTTCGACAACAATTTATTTGGTATATCAGATCGATGTTGTTACTAGTACACATAACTAACACATCACCTCCATACGCTAACACACTTCTATGTTATATATACATTTCATTATGTAATAAGGGCTTAAAAGGCGCCTAAAATAGTGCTATCTCAATTATTCTGAACGGGAAGGTGATTGATATTATTTTGTAAACTTTTCTGTCGACTGGATCTGGTGGCGCAGTCTGTAAAACCGGTTGTTTAAATGGTATTGATATAGTTGTATACATGTAGCACCTTTCCATGCAAACATAGTTTAAAAACGGGTCGGTCAGTTTCAGGAAATACCACTATGTAAGGTTTGATGCCAGCTTTTTATATCATTCTATACACGGTGACATCGGCGCAATATCTAAGCTAAGTGGGCACCATCTCCGGAATAACAACAACAACAACAACAACAAAAACACCAAATAAAAACAAAAACAAACAACAACACGATAATCCCTACAAAAAAAATAACAAAAATCCATTGAAATGTCGACTTTATACCTAAGCTAGTTTTATAATCGAGTATGATGTATAAATCAAACTTACAAAAGTAAAGAGAACATGTTTTCAAATTAATATCTCTCTTATAAACCAACACGCTCATTTATTGAAGTCATGGTCATGGTCATGGTCAAGATTTATAATTACATTATTCATTAGCTGAATATTGTATACATTGCATAGAGGCTATGTTCAGATTTATTCAGCAATAGGCGTCATATCAAAATGCAGTTAAATTATCGGACACAACCTACAGCAACGCCAATATAACGACCATTAGTATGATTCGAAATAAATCGCTCTGAAGATGACTACTCCATTGCATTGGTCGGAGCTGTCAGGAAACTCATCGGAAAGAGCTGTCAGGTAAACTCATTGGTCGAAGCTGTCAGGTAAACTCCTTGGTAGGAGCTGTCAGTTTACCTCCTCGGTCGGGGTGTCAGGTAAACCCATTGGTAGGAGCTGTCAGTTTACCTCCTCGGTCGGGGTGTCAGGTAAACTCATTGGTAGGAGCTGTCAGTTTACCTCCTCGGTCGTGGTGTCAGGTAAACTCATTGGTCGGAGCTGTCAGGTAACCTCCTCGGTCGGAGCTGTCAGGTAATTTCATTGGTAGGAGATGTCAGGTAAACTCCTCGGTCGGGGTGTCAGGTAAACTAATTGCATTCTGAAAACTTAGGCAAAGGATATTGGCGATATTATAATCATCATCTCATAATTTACATTTCCTATATTCTACGCTCGTTTAATACGATAATTGCGAGTATAAATGATGAACTAATTGAAACATAAATAACCAATGTTTTGTCAGTAAAGCATGTGCCTGTCAAAACTGTCAAAACTGTCACAATCAAGTTTATAAATAATTTACATGTCAATCCCGAGATCAATTGTTATATACGTTTAGACATGATATGATCATAAAAAATAAATAATAAATACGTCAATACCACACGTGCAACGTAATTTTTTTTTCTTTTCTTTTGAGATAAGCTATAGACTACCCTTGTGCAATCAGTATATATTTTATGCACATAATACAGTATTCGAAATAAATATCTTTATTAAAAACAATTTTAACATAAAAATACAGACTAAGAGCAAATGTGGCCTTCAGTTTATGTATGTCTGTTTAAGATGATTATTAAAGACCAGTTTCGAACAAAATCACAATAATCACCAACATGCAATTAACATTATTCCTTAAAAGGTGTTAGATAAGTTTAAGTGACCTAATGATTTATACATTGTTCAAGAAAGAAATAGGTAACAGTTTGGTAGTCAACATAAAGGTCATTATGGTATTATTAAGATCGAGATTTTTGTTGTTGAATTGTTCTGTCGCTTAATTTAGATTATTTGCAATTAAGCATAACTGTGGAAAATACTTTCAAGTAAAAAAAACATGTGTAGTTATGCAATCATGCTTTATGATGTAATTAATTTAATGATTTACAATTTTTTTCAATGTTTTTGTATGTTGTTTTCTTACATGTATAGCACGTGGAAAGGGTGTTATGTTATGTACATATAGAACAGGAACATGAAACGTAACAATGTCCTAAGAGAATTACCAAAATTCATAAAAAATGAAATTGCACTAGATAAAAGTACGCACACATATTCGCACGTATGTACACAAACACACTCTATCACACGCGCTAAAGTGATAAATCACTCTGTTGACACCTTACACAGATCACAATGAGGGCAAAACAAATGTTACCACATTTCAATGATCACTCGACAAGATTACCAAGGTATCAGTCGTAATAAGTAAGAATCAATTTTAATTTGTTAGTGTCAAAATACTCCAACGAAAAGAAATTGCTTCGGGTTCTTTAAATATTTCTATATAAACATCCTAGGCAGGATAACTTACTAGTGGTGCTTGTTATTAGCCTAGATACCATTGCATCTTACTGGTCTACAAATGGAATATCCAGAGTCACAAATAACCAACGACACCGGCTCTTTTGAAAAGTTATACATGCTTACTGAAGTGTAATACCTTTTATATATGCGTTTAAATAATTGTTCTTTTTTACTTCATTACATAAATATCCAAAATATTTATTAATTATTTAATTTTGTTAAACATATACGTGAGAAAAATATGCATTTCAAATACTGTGATTCAAATATTTTTAACATATTCCGTCACTGATATCATAATTGCAGATTTTTATTCCACTTTGACATGTCATTTTAGCGCAATTTTTCCATAATGCAGGATTTCGAAATTAACAAGTTGTGACAATTTCCGCACCTTTGACTTCTCTGATTGGGGTTACACCATTCTTTTGCACAATCTTGTGGATTTTAATACGATTTACCGATGCATTGATGGCTGTGATGTTACATTTACCTTGGTGTCTAGTGTAACTGTACGTCATTCTGTATTCAAAATTTTCATACCGATTAAAAAAATAATTTATTTCTAAGAAGAGATGGGAAAGATAGGGTGACAGAAAGAGAGAGCGTGTATACCAAGCATACAAAATGTTACGTAGCAGGTCACTTGACATTTAATTGATATAACTTGGCATCTGTTATCATGTCGGAATTGGAAAAATAAGACGAGCTTATATCTTGGCGGACCAAAATAATGTCATTATTAATTTGTACCAAGAACAAAATACGATATGCATTGATTCGACTAATACAGGGACAGCATAAATTATAAAAGATGTAGGCATGTATATTATCCAGGAGTGGTAATAGTAATTTAGCAATGTATATGTAATATTGCTTAATTACTATAAACACTAGTGGACAACATAACGTGAAGTGTTTTATGTCGCATTTATATGCATTTACTTCGTACCTCGTTATCAATAACAATATTACAATTTAGACACCAAGTGTCACATGTTCACGTTCACATGCTTGTCTTAATTGTGAAATAGACGCAGACAGATCCGAAATATGTTTGCAACATTTAAATCTTTAAGCAGTAAATACGATTGTAAAATGCTGCAATGAATACATTACTAAATTTAAAACGGATGTTACAGCATAAACCTCCGATTATATTGTTTGAAACACTGAAACACTGAAAATAAAAGGTACACTGTAACATATGTGCAATTTTAAAATATTCATTGACTGGTAAATGCCACAAAGTAAAAGACATGTAAACACATTTACACTATGGTTTGTAAAATAGAAAACATTACTATCCAGAATATTACAAAATGGCAAAATGTATCTCAGTAGCAAATAATTTAAACAAAACTTATATTTCGTGCTAAAGTATAACAACACGTTTTAAATTAATTTCGGTTTAAAGATATTGGAACTAATTTATTGTAAAATCATTTTTCGTAAAGCTGCCGTTTATTTATACCGGATTTATGCAAATATTACCCAATGGTCAGAAAACAGCAAATAGTTTTCTGAGAAATCAATATTGCATTGCGATGTCAATTTCCCTGATCACAACGTGAAACAGAACTGATGTTTAACTGATTTCTACTATTGATATCGATGTTGATAATTTCTAAATATCACGAATGTCAAGTCAATGTTTAGACAACACTACAAATTCTCCTGTTGCAAAAAACAAAAACAAAACACAAACCTGCTCGTACTTTAGTTTTAAATTTATGCCAATGGACAAAATGAGATTAAAATTCGAATGATGTTAATAACGCAAAACGTTTGCAAAATACGCCTAGTAATGAGACACAATGAATTATATTTGTTTTATCTGTTATGTTCTATCTTATTTTTCTACTTTTCCTATTAATACGACAAAGCAACCACCTGCTTTCAGTTTATAAAAATGACTAATTTTTAAACTTCTAAAGGGCTACGTACAATTTTTGTTGCAAATTTGGTTGCTGAGTGGGTTTTGGCCACAAACTTTTAATTTTAAAATCGATGCAATCGAGTCCTTATCGATTCTGTGGCAATACTCGGATTTGTAATATATTTGCACAGATCGTGGGGAAGGTTTGAAAGTTTACTAAAATTAGAAAGAACATTTTACATAAAGAATTACATATTAAATGAATAAGAATGTATATGACAAAGTTCTATGAGCATTGCAATATATACAAAAAATTAGAAAAGGCACAGGACAAAAGTATTCACATGCATACCAAATGTTAAAGTAAGAACATATATGTGATGAGTCATTTAACAATAAAGAAGAAATCCGACAATTACCGCCTTAAAACTGTCAATCGGGAATACGGACAGTGAAACCTCTCCGCATCAACATTTGGCAGAGACACATAAAAATGTTGCTGCTAAGGGGTGTTGCTGTGCAGATGTCATCATTGATGCCAAGTTAAAATACCTTATATAAAACAGAATTTTATTCAACTTTAGGGATGTTTTAATAAGATAAAAATTGTATTTTTCTCACATATTCATTATGTTACGTATTTGTTGAAATAGAAGACTTATAATTTTTAGCCCCACTTATCAATGAACTGATATTTTCCTTAGTAACAAATAAATGATATTTAAGCATTATTTTGAAACAATATTTTCATTTTTTTACACCTAACTAGTTACAGGTCAAATAGACATTGGATTAGTACCTTTACTTAATCAGTGAACCCTGTCAATAAACACAAGTTTGAGTGTGACACTTCTCAAGTAGCCCCCCAGGTGGTGTTCAACAGAAGTGTTCACAGCCTTTATGGGCATCTTTGAATTGCCGCTTACTTTTACTCGGAGTTTACTGGGAAATGCACTTAAATTGTACAGGGAACGTAGAAATGTGGCTGCTAAGAGGTTGTTTCTTCTCAGAAATGCCTTTTAGAAAGTTTTTCCTGTAACCTAACTAATCTATATATTTTCATATTTTCAGATAGCTTACACATATATAGTTATATATTATTTATATATCTATGTTTCATTAGATAGAGTATACGTAATAATTTCGTTATCAAGTCTTCGGACGAGTAAAATAACGTTTCAGGAAGCAAGGTAGAAAACGTAGAAATACTGATGTTAAAAGCATGTTCTCACAGTGAACACAGCATGACAAAATCGTTTTATTACACTCTGATTAACCGAAACAGGATTGGTGTGCCGTGAAAACCTAAACAAGTAAAAGGAGGTTCAGAATTGCATATGAAACTTATCTATTCCTTTTCGAAATTTTTAACAAGTTCTCTGTTTATTCTGTAAAATAAACAACACCGTAAAAATCTTGTTTGATAACAAAAATGACGAAACGCATCTGTTTTGCAGAGTTATGAATCTGACATCGTGTTTCTTGCGTTATCTGCCGTAAGTTCTGTTGTATAATGTCTTTCATCACTTATTAAAACTGTACAGAGAAACGTATCTACCACGCCCAAAATGTACACTGCCTTAGAGTTTAGGAACATGTTTTAAAATCCTTTAAAACTCATTACTTTGGCATCACTTGGTTCAGAATTTGTTTACCTTGTATCAATATTGGATAGCAGTGATGACGGATTTATATTCAGTTAACTGACAGAAACAGATTGCGATGATGAATAATTTGATTTGCAGCTATACAGATGGCTTGCATATGATGTTCGGCAACATGAAGCAACCACAAGTATACTTTCTGTATTTAAATGATTGTGAAAACTTACAGTATAGAATGAAGTCGCAGTTGCGAAATCGTTTATGAATGAAATAATAGCACGACTTGTGTTCATTTGTGAATAATTTGACATCCTGTACTAGAAACCGTTTTCATTTCAATATATAAGCCAATCATTCTTAACTTCACACAACCAGGATAACAAAATAATTTGCCTCAAATTGAAACCAGTTACAAAAGACCTATATACACAAGTTTCTCATCCCATTGCTCATGTAAGGGTTTTTCCTATTAAATAAGATCCCTTAACCCCATCCGTGCTGGCCAGATTAACTAAAACAAGGTATTTTCATATTGGCATCTTTTTGTTACTTATCTCCTTACAAATATATTTATTTATTGATTCACGGTATTACTTCTGCAGGTTACTTTGTCGTCACCTGAAACTCCTGGTTCTGTCAATCATGTCAGGTCCCCTAAACAAGATTATATGACAAAGTCCTATGAGCATTGCAACATTTATCAAATTTGAAAAGACACAGGACAAAGGTATTCATACGCAAAATGTAATGTATGTGATGAGTCATTTAACAAACAGAGTAAACCCGACTGTTACTGCCTTAGAACGGTCAGTCGGCAATATGGACCGACTGGGTTGCTCAAACCGGTTTTACAGTGCTCTATCCTCGCACTTCCTAACGTTTTCTTCGATAGGTTATTACGAAAGTTGTGACGTCATTGAAACATTATATCCACAGCGTGTTAAGAAGAGAGAGAAATGTATTTTTTCGATAAGAAGAACTACACAGAAACTGTTGACTGTTAAGGAAATTAAGTTTTTGATTCAAGAAAAAAATTGACCAGAGAAGAGTAAATGGTTGTAGCATTCTGTTCATGTAAAGATGGAACTGATGAACCAGAGTCCAAATTCATCAAAAGAAATACACGTAACAATACTTTGTTCAGCATTATCAAAAGGTACACTATTTTATTGCCTCTTCATCCCATTTCTTTAAACAGGTGAAAAAAAAAATACAACAATTAAAAACGTTATAGATTTAATACCCCAAAAGTTCCACCGAAGCGTCAATAGCGGTTCAGGTGGCATTGTTGAAAGAGCCTCGGCTTCAGATAAGAAATACGAGTTGTTAAGGAATACTCTTGTTGAGGTCACAGTATTCTATCACGAGGTGATTTCGACACTATATATGATTCAAAAACCGTCTCTGCAGAAGTGAAATGTTGTTTGTGCAAAATCCCCAAAATAAACGTAAACAAGGCTCAAAACGTAAACGAAAATTATTTACTACTGCATGATAATTTGTCTGCGCCATAAACAAACACCTTAACGTATCGTATGATATGACGTATAACATCTGTTTTGCAGAAATAATAAAGTCGACATCTAAACATCATGTATCTGGCGTATCTGTCATAAATTGTGTTATCTTCTGAGCATTATCACAAACTGTGCAAATGAGGTGCTTACCTCGCAAAAATTATGTCTTTCCGTTTGCGGACAAGTACAAAAATAACACGTTGTAAAATAATTTGCTTTGCCCTTCCGCATGGCATTTTTTTTCACGAGCGACATACTCATAATTCTTGGCCGCAAATGGCAGTGAAATATGTGATAAATTGTCTAAATTGTATCAATATTCGATAGCAGTGAGGATTGATTTATATTCAGTAATAAATCGCTCGACACATAAAAATGACCCGACCAAACGGGTTGTTTGCGTTGATACTTTAATATGTTTAGCAGCATTACAAATGTTTGGCCTATGATGCAAGTCAAGAAGGACGAATCTGGTACATTAAAAAAAAAATCTGTGTCAAATGATGATAAGCTGTGGAAGAGACAGTAAAACAACGATCTCAGCAGGCACAACCACTTACACAGTTTGAGGATGTAAAATACAGATGGAGATTAGTAAACATGTATACACATTTTTATTCAATTAAGCGTTTTAACACAATTGAGCATCAAAAAACAAAAACAAAAATAACATGAACAAACTATTGTTTCTTGCAAAAGTCGTAATAACTCAAGATAAATTCAACTTAAACTTTGCCTAATATGATTAAATGATCATCGAAATTTCTCATTTCTATGCGAAATAAAAAAGGCAAAATAGGCTACATGTGTCAGTGACTCTATAAAACATGGTCAAACGGATTTTTCAGTAAGTTAATTACACTACTGTGTGCACATAATGTGGTGAAAGGCGGCATGACTCTCTTCGTTTTACTTTAAAGGTTGTTGATCGATGGCTTACAACCCGACACAAAAAAACAACATAGGAAAATGTTGAATCTAGATGCTCATATTAAAAACAATAAAACTTCGGCAGTCTAGTTCTTGCAACACAATTTAACGTGGCGAAACTAATCGGACATACTGTAAACAGAAACTATCTTGACAGCAGATTTTAAATGATAAATCTAAGACTGTTGAAACTGTTTATCAATATTTATCTACAACGCGTGCCGCAGTAGCTTACCATTTTCATCACATAAATTTCACACCTGGGTTCTAAAATATAACATACACACGGAGCCTTCAGGCCTGTAATAGTGGATCATGTATCTGGACCAGCGTAGGCTGGTGAATCATTCAACATTAACTTGAATGTTACTGCTTTTTACTTCGGTTTTAATTTTAGTTTATATGAACAACTTTCTTAATTTCATCTGGTTACAGTTGTTTTGCAATGTGTTTCTTTTACATGCAAAATATCATTAAAATCAGAAAGTATAAAATATGAATAGAATCAGATGATCTAGAAAGTGAAAATGAAAAGAACCTGCTCTAACATTTACATCAAGACAGTCAAAACCCTTGAAATAAGTACCAAAATGATATTTAAGAACATGGAGAGGTATACAAACCTGGGCCCCATTTACAGAAATAAGTTCCTCTTTTACGTTTTTACTTAGGGATATTTTTTTGGACCCCAAAAATACTTCTTACAGATATTCTCTTTTCCTTTTGCATGTTTTTATTGGGCTTAACGTCCCACCAACAATAATTCAGTTATCTGGAGACGGTGTCCAATTGATGCAAATATAGTGCTGCCCACAGTGTGTATAGCATGTCGTGAACACCTGACATGATACCAAACCTAGTAACATTATCCTGCACCGGGCCAACCAGTCGTTGAATTTTTGCTTTTGCGTTGGCAAGGGACCTTTAACACAACCATTTTAACGACTTTGGTAATTCGCGGCTTGGGATCGAAACCGGAGTCTCCCGTACCTAGAGACCAGGCTCTGTCGATTGCGCTACCAGATCCCGTCCTTTTGTAACTGTTTTGATAGTTTGCATGCATTGAAAAAAATACATACATTTCTTCCAGTCATACTTGTGTAAATGCTGATTGTTTGTCTTTGTCTAAACTGTCTACTGATAACTTACCACTTTCAATATGGCAATTGTTGAATTTGTCTGTCTGTTTATAAGTATAAATTTGTACTTTGAAAAAGAACCCACACCTTTGTTCCCCCATTCCACTTTCCTACGTTCTACCAGCTACTATGTATTTTCCTTAGTGTTATTTTATTCAATATACCGGAAAAATGTATGTTTGTTTACTTGTGTAAATGCATTTTCCTGTCTTGTATATATCCATGTACGTGGATGAAATAAAAGCTATATCTGTTTGTCAAAATACATCATGTAATAATCAGTCAAAATTTTGAACCTGATAAAAATCTCAAGTGAGAACGGATCCCGAAAGGGGCCACGTGGCGGTAAACAAAATAAAGTGCAGGGTAATACATCCTCTCATTATTTCAAGGAATATCTAGCTTATCAGTAAAATGACAATAAAACATGTTAATAACACAACAAGAATCGATATAAAATAGTTGAAGTAAATACTGGTCCCACACGATAAAAACAATTAGAAAAACAGTACTACCTAACTGCACCCGCTTAAAGTTTTGTTGCAAACACATTTTTGTTGTATAGAAACTGCAAATATTTTATTGCGAGGCATTTTTCGTTGATTCTTCAGAAAAAAGATATTAATTCTTGATTAATCCTAATTAATCACAAATCGGTTCAAGGCCCATCCAGTCACAGAGAGATTGGACCGCTGACAACACGCTGGAGGAAAACTGCCATACGAGGCATGAAATATGTTGCCGTGTTTTTAAGACGCCTTCGCTTTGATTTTTACAAAATAATGGCAGAAAAATCATTTTGAAAAAAAGTCAATGTAGTCCTGTTATATAGAAATAACAAGTAATACGCCGGACAGGTAATGTGCCGGTAAGAAATATGCTACCACTAAATAATAATGCTATGTCATAAAATGCTAACATGTTCACTCGGTGTAATGTTTTATGCGGGACGATGCGATGGCTATATGGCAATATATGGTCATTTGATAAATGACGTTTGAAACAAAATTTACCAAATTGCCATAACTCATTCGGAGGTTAATTATTCTGACAGATTAATCCCCGTCCAAATTTAGTTCGGAGCTTATCCAGTATTTCGTAAATAACAATATTTTATTTACAAGAAGTGGTGTCATAACTGGTGGTGCTGAGAGTTGCTGTTGTCCACTAAATGAACAGCTTAATACGACTTTTCAAATTAAACTTAAAATAAAATATTAAACGAAAGAGAAATGAGCAATTTAAGGTAGTATGTCTGCTGTGTCATAATTTCCAAAATATCTGATAGATTTTGATAGTCCGGATTCTATTATGTCAAATCCACTTCAACCAAAGATAACAGCTCCTATTCGTTAACTAGCTGTCCTGTCGTATTTTAAATTGCCATGTTATATGCAATAGAATGATACAAATTAATCTACGTCCATGCTTTGAGGCGTGTCAAATGCAAAACATACTAATGCAAGTCGTTATGTATCCGAGTAAATTGAATAACATCTCAGAATAATTGAAATATAATTGGCAAAACGTTTAATCAACAAAATATTCTCCTCACACACATCAAAACACACAATCCGCAAACCTTAAGTATTCAGGACATTTCCACAGTGTAAGTTATCACCTTTGATTCTAATTGTTACGTATGTGCCTAAATGATCAGGACTTAAATGGTTTACCGTGTTTTACGTTGGTTTGAAATGGCGAAATTGTGATACAAAACATTAAAAGGAATAAGTGTAACAAGTATCGTCGCTTATTACTTGGAAAGATTAATTTATAATAAATCGTTGTAATTGTACTTAGTTTACCATTTGAAATATAATTACAAGGAGAGGCACGCGAATGTACCAATAGAAAATCCTGGTTTGAGAGGACCTTTGAATATTAAATGCAGGCAAATATCTGTTTCCAGGCCGTTTAAATGAAAAGGAATATAGGAATATAGGAATATATATATATATATGTATATTGTTGCAACTACCTTTTTTCATTTATATATGTCCCAGCCGAGACGCGTACATATCTTATATAAATCGTTGAAATTCTTTTTGTGAAACAATACATGTATAAACATACTGTTAATCTTAAAGAGCCATGTTGAAGCTCGAATGGAAAATGTAACTAAAGTTTGTTAACGCATGGCAAATTATGAAGGTCTAAAATCACCCTGAATACATAAATTAGACACTTTGAATCTTTGGACACCGTTGGGCAATATATCTGGTATCCAGAGAATAAACGATACCTGTATGTACGGAGCTAAACTCATGAATCTCACATCGAAAGTAACATAATATAGACAGACATATTATTTTCAAGTTTCCATCAAGAGAGTGTTATTTGGAATGAGAATGGTTATATCATAAGGTTTTTAAAAGTTTTCAAAATCAGTTTTCTATAGTTGCTGCCTTACATAATTATATCTTCATCTTAATTTAAGCTTTTGTGTTTGTAATTACCGTCAGCAAACCTCGTATATTTATTTTTTCCATTATGGCATCGAGAAATCTGCTATAACGTGTATATTATCTTTTGAGGAAATTACAATTGCAATATTTACTTTGTTTATGTCAGCAAACGTTCTGTCTTTGATGCTACTGTGTAATGACGTATTGTTCAGTTTATTCATATAAAGGTTTCACATTGTCAAATTTAATATTTCTTTAAGGATATATCTTCATTCTTATCAAACAAGAAATAAACTGAACCAGCGATTTACGTTATGATTTGACTCGGTATTTGTAACGTTCTTTTATCGTAATATATGTCGTATATCATTATAAGGGAGGTTTGGCATTAAATCTCATTATATTCTCTTAGGATGTATATTTATGCTGAAATGCTGGAAATCCGTTTAACAAAGTTGCTCCAAGTCAGTCATTGAGATATTATATTTTATAAAGGAGATTCAAAAAGACGCATGCCGATGAAGTGTTAACGCGGTTTTGTTTTTTGTAAAACGGACATACCATAGTTCCTCGTTTGTGCGAGCGTGTAGTGTTCTTTTGAATGAATCGGTGGGTTTGATCTTTGGTAAAGTGTTATGTTTGAATGCAGATGTGTCCTTAGTCATCCGGCCGCCGACCAAGCACGCACACAGCCTTGTTTGAAGGGCTGATCGGGGCAATATACAGAATTGAGTGCACACATGTATTATGCAGAAAAGAGAAAGTTGTTTCCAAATATTTAGATAAACTATATCGTTAAGAGAATATACGGAGTTGTTGAGGCTTTAACACACTTACACGCGCGCGCGCGCGCACGCACGCACGCACGCGCGCGCACTATACACATTTTAAATAAGCTTGTAAAACAAACACAAGGAGATAAATTCACATTTATTATCTACATTGAAATATTTTAAAAAACACTGTTTAAACATATTTTGGCATCCAATAGGCATCCGATAGGTATTGTAGGGGGCGGAGCGATTAATTGGCACAAGTCGGTATATGATGAAACTCATCTTGTTGTAGGAATACTAAATCCAGCATCTAAACATCAAGTTTCTGAAGCTATCTGCAATTTTAGCCATTTTATATATATAAAAAATGGCTTAAATGGCAGATATATATTGTTTTTTATCACTCATCATGGCTATGCAAAAACTGCTTACCTAACCACTCTCTCTGCTGTGTGTAATATTCATTTTAACGTCTCGTACAAGTCGTTACATCATGCTCAGACAGATGGAAAACGAGAGATAAGTTGTATCAATATTTGATAGCAGTAATGACGGATATATATTAAGAAATATATTGCTCAAGGCATTAAAGTGACCGGAAAAAAAGGAATTATTTGCGATAGTTATAATCGTCTGTGCAGATGGTTTGCACATGGTGCTCCTCAACCAACCAATGATGGACAGAGGTCTAGGTCTTATGAGTTTTAATGAAAATGTATACTGTTGCTTTATCAGTAAGAAATAATTGTATTGCTGAGAATTACTGATTTTAAATAATTCCTATCTATTTTATACACTATTAAATTGCGCATGTATATAATTGCACCAAGTAAGTTTTAATTGAAGCCCGTCCACTGGTACAAACTAAGCAAAACAAATTAGTTTTATAGAAAATAGGTTTATTAACAAATAAGTAATTGGCGATTATTCTTTTTTAACTAAATATTAGTTGTGGGTGTTTAATTTAAAGATTTGCTGCTTCGAGCAAAGAAAAAAAAATGTTTCATTAAAAATATTTGTCATGTATTATGGAGTTATATTGTTTTATGATCACACCATTTCCAGATAACTCCACTCGTTAACTACATAACAAGCACCATACGGATATGCCAGCATACAAAAACTAAAAACTAGAAGGTTAAATGTTCATTTCTTTAACATATAAAATAGCATTCATATAAACGGACATAACGTAAACAGATACCAGATGAAAAATGATAAATAATCAACAGCTAAGATTATATCTCAATATTTATCTACAACGTGGCCCCTTTTACTGCTAACTTTGTTCACCTTTGTCCTAAAATATAAATATGGAGCCCTAACAGAGTAAAATATTGTCCTAATTCCTGGACATCACAAAATGAATCATTCGCTGACTTTATTTTAAAAAAAGGTTTTAAAACAAAGATTATATTCTTTTGCCAGACCAGCATATCTTGGAAAATGTAAGTTGTATTTATTAGATAGTGTCTTTGGTTTTTTTGTTAATACATCTACGATAATTGATGTCAGGCTGCGTAAGTTTATGCATTTAACAATGTTTAAATATATCGCGTGTTGTTGTGTTTTTGAATATTATTTGTACAGAAAACTATCATAATAAAAACGACGTATAACATTTAGACAAAAAATCGTTTAAAAAAAAAAATATTGTAAAAATAAAAAGGTATATCATTTACATACAAATTACAATACCCGAGATATCAGAAAGAAATAACGTGATTGAAAGAGGCCTAAATATTGCGACGGTATATGAAATTGCACAGAAGGTCAATAACAATAACATGTCGAAGGACCATAAAATCTAAATTTTGGACAGAAATCATCAAAAAGTGGACGTAAAACGGCCATACATGTACACGATAACAAGAGATGAGTATATAACATGTTAAATACTGCGAAATAATGTATGTAATTGTATTGTGACATACTGGATTCGCACCGTGATTGCAAGGTGTGAACTTGTGTACAAAAAAGATTTTTGTCGTATAAAATTGCGGTGATTTCTAGACATAATAATGCCTAGTACAAAGTTAATTTACAAAGTGCTCGGTACTTCTGCTGTGAAAGATTTACTAAAGATAAAGACCAGTCCAAATCCAATTCCGGGGAGATGTCTTCAGAAGATAATCCGTAGCAATTTTAAATTCACAAGAAAATAATCTTTGATTAAAACACAAGTTATGTAGATCAAAACAATGACATGTACTGACTGAAAGCGGTCATATGTAGAACAACACCTTATCCACATGTACAATGTACATATAGACAGACATGTAGTGATTAGTAGGGCTAGAACGGTGCGTCTAAATATTGCTTAGCAGCCTGAGTCGGTCCGAAACCCGCCTGCTCAGGTTTGACGAAATATAGCTGCACGAAGACAAAATGACATAATATTCGTTACACTGTCTATGTATGCACTGCCAGAAGTAACTGCTACGTAGAACTAGCTGTTATGATTTTCATCGCAAGTTTCAGTTCTAAGGGAGCGAAATTGAAATGTTAACACTTAATTATCTATTACGTTTAGCTGTAATACTATAAGCTTCGGCAAGTCTTGCTTTTGCATTTATGACTCAAACTGCATTCGTTTTTGTATAAATTACCGTAATTCTACTTAGTAAGACATCAGTATTTTTCACTGTAAACATAATCAAATAGAATCCTTTAGCGAGAATTTAGCCTATCCACCATTCTATAAGCATGTCTCTTAAACAAGTCTGATAAACTTGCAGACGGTTACAACCCGGGAATCCTTCGATGTACTGCATTGCTTGCAATTGACCCTTTTACAGTCAAGAACTTGCATTGCTTTTAAATTACACGATGACCGGACAGGTCGTTGAGACTATATGAAAACAGTGACTTAAAGCCATAATTGGACAGTCACTGTTGGATTTTTGTCTCTTCGTCTCTCCAGTCGTGCCCTATATAGGTGGGACAACTTGAGCTGTCTCCATACCCTTTACGTGAGATTGCAGAGTAGGTATAACATCGGGATTTTTGGTACCTTTACTACATATAATATGTCAACTGCGGATAAATCCTCGGCTTTTATGATATATTGTTTTAAAACGTATTAACTCTAAAAAATACTACGTTTTATTTTGTTGATTTGGGTTGTTTTCTAAAATTCGATGATTTCTTTCGTATTTTTTACATTTCACTTTTGACACTTTTGGCATATGACGTCATGGCATTGTATGACGACATTATATTGCTCTTATAATATATCAGCGCTTGTACTGCTTTATTTTTTTTTTTTTTTTTGAAACTACTCTTTCATTTGGAATTTTTAGGTTGCCGAGGCTTTTATCTACTGTACATACCGTACATATATTGTTAGTTAATTTTATTACTAGTTGTTATGTATGTACATACGTTCATTTTATCTGTTTTAACTCCCGATGCAGGTACTTACAGTTAGTTGTTTCACTTTGACGGGATATTTTTATTTACACTGTTTGTTTGATAGAAAAACCTTCAGGAAGTGCGAGGTTGGAGCGCTCTACAAACCAGGTTTAAGCACCCCAGTTGGCCCTTTTGTCGACTGACCGTTCCAAGGCGGTAACTGATGGTTTTTCTTTTTGTGTGTTATGTCTCGTCTCTGTGTTTTTGTCACATTTACATTTACCTTGTTTGATTTTGTCTACTGGTAGATACAATTTAAATATCTGTGAAAATCTTGATAGGACCTTTTCTTATTTACTTATTCTGTATATGCTTTCAATTCGCTTGCATTTTAAGTCAGTTATTGTTAGAATACTAAAAGGCCTTAAGACATAAGTCCTCCAACATTTTATGGAAATGTATGTTATAAGATTAATAGAAGCAAGCGTTCGACATTTTTCTGTCCCCTTTAAAAGTTGTCAGAAAATGCATTACTACGCGAGAATTGTTCTGTATCCTGCATTGCTTGCGGTCGATACTTCTACCGTCAAAAGCAATAAAACGATAAATTGACAGGTCGTTGAGACGACAGAAAATAGTCACTAGAAACGTCCATTTTAGACTGTCACTGTTTGACAATTGACTTTTCATCTTTCCAGTCGCGCCCTTTATTGTCTGCCTACTTTATTCGCTAAGTCATCGTTTTATTAAATGATTATTAAAGGATTCGTAACTTAAAATTTAATCGCAAAACCGAAATTGTGTTTCCATGATTTAGATTTTTTCCTGTCGTTTTCTTTTTCTACTAGAGTTGGTTTTCTCTATATTATAAAGCGTTCGACATTTTTCTGTCCCCTTTAAAAGTTGTCAGAAAATGCATTACTACGCGAGAATTGTTCTGTATCCTGCATTGCTTGCGGTCGATACTTCTACCGTCAAATGCAATAAAACGATAAATTGACAGGTCGTTGAGACGACATAAAATAGTCACTAGAAACCTCTATTTTAGACTGTCACTGTTTGACAAGTGACTTTTCATCTTTCCAGTCGCGCCCTTAATTGTCTGCCTACTTTATTCGCTAAGTCATCGTTTTATTAAATGATTATTAAAGGATTCGTAACTTAAAATTTAATCGCAAAACCGAAATTGTGTTTCCATGATTTAGATTTTTTCCTGTCGTTTTCTTTTTCTACTAGAGTTGGTTTTCTCTATATTATAAATTTTACATTTTTGTTTGAAATGATGTCATTATTTGTCATCATAAGATGAATTTACATTGCTCTAATTGTAGGTTGTCAATGAGACTGTTTAGATATGATATGCCTCCTTACTTCTTGGGAATCTATTGCCGAGGTATTTATCTTGTGTACATAGTGAACAAACTTATGCATATAAATGATGGGGTATTTCTACTTAATTCAAGCAATCAATTCATCACATACACGCTATTGGTCAATACTGACCGAACTCCGGTCCAGTGATGAACTGCCCCGAAAGTTTCTTTCATTATTACCTGCAGGCCAATATACAGTATAATATATATATATATATATATATATATATATATATATATATATATATATATATATATATATATATATATATATATATATATATATATATATATATATATATATCTATATATATATATATATATATATATATATATATATATATATATAAAAGTGGTTTCATGTGTAAGTATTGATTTAGCGCTGGGTATGTTGTGTTACTGACTGTTGCCTATCAATTCCTTAAGGCTGAATAGTTTCTTTCTGCGTTTATGCGTTATATAGCAGTGTGTTATTTATATAAAATACTAGCCTTAATTGGGACTCTTGCTTTTCACTTTTCTTTGTCTTAATGTACCGCTTTTTTACGTTAAACCGGAGGACCTGGATTTCGCCCCCGAATCGGGCTCCTACACCATAATCGGACGGACCGTTCTAGCCTACAAATCACTACATGTCATTGTCGCCGTGACTCTCAAAGGAAGGCACAATAAAATTATATGATACATATGTTGTAATATCCAGATGGGATGATGAGAGCTTACTAGCAAACAAGAAACGATTTAACACCCAAATTGCTTGCGTCTCCCACTCCATTTCATGTTAAAATTATTTTTGTGCAGAATCATGCTGATCGTAACTTTCAAAGTAGGAAGGTCTGCATAATACATCAATAAATATTTTAATCTGAAAGACAATGTTTTGCATGCTGGAAATAAAAAATGCAAGTTTTCCCAATTATTCAATAAAATATAATTTGCATCGCTTTCAAATGCGAGATTTAAATTAGTCCTTCTTCAGTTTATCGTTAACTGAGAAAACATGTTTGGATAAATTGGAAACATATATTCTGGTTTAGTACAAATGTACATTTTTCTCTCTAATAAGTATGTAAAGTTACTTTTAGAGAATCACAGAAGAGGATATAGTCCGAATAAAATGTGTCAGTAACCGAACGAATAAAATCGCGGAATCAAAACGTGTCAGATCCTGAACGATGCGGGTTGAATCCTACTCAGAACGGCGAAGATTGTTTCAAAATACTATGTAACCATTTATATTGCATATGTATGTTGGAGATAATATTGCTAAAAAGAAAGTAATTATAAAGAAATATGCATTTAGTATCCATGTAATATAGACGTGTCAATACGCGCACTTGCGAAGGCCGTAATCATTCTGTTTTGTTTGTTTGTTTGTTTATTGGGTTTATCGTCCAACCAACAGTATTTTAGTTATCTGGAGACGGTGTCCACTTGAAGCAGATGTAGTGCTGCCTTTACTGTGTATAGCATGCCGTGAACACCCGGCATGATACCACACCCAGTCACATTATCCTGACATCGGGCCAACCAGTCGTTGAACTACCCTTATATTTGCTTGAGCGTTAGCAAGGGAGCTATACCACTACGATTTTTAACGACTTTGGTATGTCGCGGCACAGGATCGAACCCGGGGCCTCCCGTACCTGGCCGACACTCTATCGATTGCGCTACCAGGTCCGATCATTCTGTTTTACTGTGGAAGAATAGAAAATGACCCACTTGTCCATGCAGGGTTTTTGGCGAGGTGGGTTGCTTTTTAATCATTCATATCTTTCATATGATGTTAATTTCAACCCAAATTATTTCAGTTGCTGTGATAAAATACCAAAATCTGAAGTGCTATCAGAGAACGAAGACTTGCGTGACGTAACGTTTATTTCTGTCAGCCCTTGTTTTATAGGGTTAGGCTTTAATAATACATATTACACATTCTACGCTTCATGATTACTCTACAAGCCAGTTGAAAACGAAAGCGGTATATGTGTATAATATATACGAGTATTATATCGATATGGTTGTTGACGGCGAGAAATCTTGTCTGCCGTCTGCGTGTATGTGTTCGTGTGTAAGGATGCGTGTATGTGCGTGTGTGTGGGTGTGTGTGTGTGTGTGTGTGTGCGTTCGTGCGTGCGTGTGACTTTTCTTTTCTAGTGTTGACATTGAGCGTTTTATCAAATGATTTATAGGTAAAAAAAAGGTTATTAATTTATTATATATATATATAATGTATAATGCAAACTTCGACGATATAACTTATTTGTACCTTAAACATAATAAATCAACTGTGCCTAAAACATCGGACATGCTCTAGGCATTCTGTCACAGCTTCTTTTGAGCATTAAATCTTGTTTTGTTAACTGTTTAATCGTTGGAGATTGGATGGGTCCGGAATTGAATTGGGACAACGATTCCTCTCTAATAAATATCATGTCTCCGCAGAATCAACGGAAACCTTTTTACAATCTTCCATTTGTCACGGGACTCGATATTATCTGTAAAGCGGTACAGTTTCCTATGACGAACATTAGTTCTCAAACCGAATGAAATCATAAAGCAATAACGTTTATGACATGACAAAGTATTTTCTAGATGGACCTTTATTAACATTATAACTAGAGGAAACATAATAATATTGAGATAATTATCGTCGTATAGTAAGCAACTATTGTACACGTAAGGTAAGAGTGGCATATATATATTCTTTTCATCGTGCATCAACGTCAGTCAACCGGCAAATTATTGTTTATGAAAAATCACATGAAGCAAAAACTTTTTTGGCAGTTTACAACCTAATGTCGTTTACAAGACCAAAGCGTTGCGTATATTCAAGAAATTCGAAGAAGCTGTTTATGTTATAACCAGTTATCAGCAATTGTCTGCTAATTTGCAGAGCCAATTTCTAGCATTAAGGTCTAATATCTAAACAGTCTGGTCATTTTTACTTGCGTCATCAGGATAAGAGTATTAACACCCGTATTATAATTGTCAAACGTGTAACATTTATACACTTATTAAAGTACAATTTATATTTGATTGAACAACCTCACGGAACAACGTGTCTTTCTAATGCACGCGACATTGTTGCATTGGGCTAGGTATAGAGTGCATATATAAATCGGGGTGAAAAACTGGTTGTTGCTGGTGGCGCTTGTACCCATCTACCGTTCATTTCTCTTAGTTAAGTTTAATTGGGCAAATGTTATGTGTCGTGTTACAATGTTATTTTTAATATATGTAAGTATTCCACAATTTAAAAGGCGTTGAGACACTGTTTTAGTCGCTGGGAACAGTATATTTATTGTTACTGAAATGTTTACTTGAAAATAAGCTTATTTTTGTTTGCATTCAATATATTTTTATTCAAACGAGAGTCATTGACATGTGTGTTATACATGTGATTTGTGAGACATGGGGACTGTATGAGGAACACACCCTATTAAAGTACAAAAGCTTTAGTGTTGGCTTTTTTTATGAATGTTGTTTAGAATATATTAAATAGACATAGATTGTGTTTTAAAAGTGAGCTTAAAACTCAGATATTCCTCTTGTTGATACATGTATGTTTAAGCATGGTGTCGTTATAAGAAATACAACTACGAAAAGCGTCCAACTATACTAAAACAGTTGGTACAAATAAAATTTAAAAAAAACAAACATTTTTTTTTTAAAAAGCTGTAATATTGTCTTTTTGTCAACCCATGCATTTAATGGGGTTTTAATACAAATAGGACACTAATATCTCCATCTCGTATGGAAGCATTCCTTCTCAATGAAAGGTGTTTCTTTCGACCCAGTCCTGTCGAGAGACTGAATGGGCCCCGACGTGAATTAGGATTTATCTATAATTAGGATCTTGTCTTTGCAGAATAAACGGCAACTTCTTCGGAATCTTCCATTTTTCAAACGACCCGATACTGTCGTTACGGCGAGGTAGTTTACCGCGAAGAAAATTTGTTTTCTGCCAAACCTAATTCCGAGTGCAAACATTAATCAAACGATGTATGTCATGATGCAACCTCTTACTTTACTTCAAATGTTAAACCGATTTTTGGCTCATTTGTACGCTTTGATCGAATATGTTTTCATTCCAGCTATTTAGTGTCGTTTCCTGTGGAAATGGCAAAGTTGACCTCCCCTAGACTTATTAGTAAGGTATTTTCCTTTTAATATTCAGCAAATAGAATGATTGTGTGTTGTTGTATTTACCGTCCTTATCTTGTTCGTCTCTAATAATTCTATCTATTCACCATTTTTGCTTCTTTCACTGTTGAGATGTATCATTTTTGTGCGTTATAGCATATTCTACATTTTTACATTTCCGAAATCTGTCACTGCCAAAGACTGGATCTAAATATTAATAATTCATATTTTTTATTTATTGTCTATTACTTTCTGTCCAATGTATTACGGACCCCTACAAACTGTCAGTTTTGTTTCAATCAGCTCATTTTCTACTATATATATTAGGATATAAACTTGAAGTTCAAAAAGCGCTCAATGTCTTGCTAATGAATGAGGAAATCGCCTATTCAGTCACATATGAAGACGTCAATAAAGCAAATAATAAAATTAATAAAATGACAGTTGTATATATAATTAAATTCAAAGTAAAAATTATTAAAATTGAATTTCATTTTGAACGATGCCCTTGCAGTTGATGGTCCAGTTAACGGACTACCTTCTTAAAATCTCATGAAATATGATATAACCCAGCTGTGAAATTAGGTTAAGAAATGATTCCACTACGATGACACGCTTTGTAAATAAATATTAAAACATATGTAAACAGTCGTATATTTGTAAATTCAAGTCCGTCGTCATGAAATTTCTGTTTACATAACATCCGTTTAGTTGTTGTTTTTGTATCTCATTTACGATTTGTAAATAATGACTACCGACGTTTAAGTTGTATACTGTTATATATGAACTTTCGTCTTCGTTGGATGTGTTGTTAGCGGCTCTGTAAACAACATTATCTTATAAATCACATGAGAGAACATTCTGACAACATTTTATTGTCTTAATATTCTATAGTTTTTTTTTATTTTCTAATTGATGATTGGAAGAAATGTAATTACTGCGAAAGGTAAAAATATTCTTACTAAACAGTGCATTAGAAGAAACACGTAAACTCAAGGATATCCGAAGATGATCCTCTTAAGTTCTCGAGTTCACAAAGATGAGTAGAAAAAGTTAGTGCAATTCGTCGATAAAAATGAGTTTGGCCATTTTTGATTCTCCATATTATGAATGTCTGTAATTAAGTAGAAAGTGTCGCTCCCCTGATGGGCTGAGATTAGAATAGGTAAATAAGAAAAGGTACTGTAATTAAACTGAAATCTAATCTAAGCTACAAATATGCTTCGACACTCCATCCATGTAATTTACTAGATCCATATTGGGTAGAAAAGGTGTTGTTAGTGCAATTCGTCGATGAAAATGAGTTTGTTGACTAATACTCATCATATTACGAATGCCTGTAATTAAGTAGAAAGTGTCCATCCTCTGATGGGCTGAGATTAGAAAACGTTTCTTACTGGACCTACGATCTCGGAACTAGGCTGTTTGCAAGGGTTTGGCGATTTGTTTTCCTGTTTTTAAAATCATAGTTTTATTGTGCGGTGAGATGGTTTTAAGGGCAAGTAATTTAATATCATTCAATTTTTAAATATGTATTTTATGAAAAGGTTTATAATATCATGTCTGTTTAGTTATATCTCAATGACGACGAGTTAGAAGAAAATAACTGCTGATGTTGTAGTTTTATGGTTTAGCATATTATCATCAATCATAATTTTATTCTTATTTTATTATTTTTATCTTTTTGTCAAGAGGGGAACAATCCATTTTATGGTCATTCGGGGATCGTTGAAAGGTTTAATTATGTATAATGTCCTTTTGTAACTGTTCGGTAACAGAAGGATCTGATTGAAATCTGGTCTGCTTTCTATATACTTACAAATACTGAAATAGCGAAAGATTGTAAATTGCAATGAATATATTATATAGGCTTTATTTATAAACTATGACTAAATTATTATCATATATGAACGTTCTTTACTACTAAATTGCTACCTTTAAGATTTTAAAAATACACGAAGTTCAAATTGTCGTCAAGATTTAGCCCATTTTATCTGTCTCTGCTTACAACACGTGTCTATTTTAATCACACATGCTTTTTTAAAAGCAGCTACTTGCAAGCTGTTACCATTGTTTATGATCCTTAAACTATTTACTGTATACTTTATGTACATGATTTTGTGGCTAACTTCATATTCACGCCACATGTACCGCTGCAAATATAAAGTATCAACATCGCAAACAAAACAATTTTGCCGGGTCATTTTTAAGTTCAGCAATATATACTACTGAATATAAATCCATCCTCACTGTTGTCTAATATTACAAACTGATGGATCCAGCGTGTGGGGGTATCGGGGAATGCATCCCAATCCACCAATAAGGTAAAAGAGTAGAGTTGTAAAGACATATACATGTAGGTTTAAATAATTCTAAGCTTTTAAAGTATTTTTTGGTTCATACCCCACCCCAACCAAAATTGATCCGCCCCTGTACAACAAGTGAGACAAACTCCCCTTTTGTTTCTCTTCTGTATACAACCTACAAATTTATTACCGTGTGCTGCGGAATGACATATTTTGATGATGCGAGCTCTTTTTTGCTCAGTGGTAGGCAATCATAAAGGAATATATATTTTACAAAGATCGACAGCTACTTCATAAACATGATGTTCAGATGTCGGATTTCTATTTTTATAAACCACATGCTATTTATCAATCTCGGTCTCATACAAAGTTACATTGTTTATTTTACAGAATGCGTATACAGCAGGCTACATATCTCCTACAGTAATAGATACAGTAGCTTTATTTTGACATTTAGAATCTTGTTAACATGTAATTTGACGGTGCAACAACAGTATTTCAGATATCCATATCCGTAGTCATACTGTTGCACGTAATATACAAACCTCATCATGCTGTTTCACGTTATATACAAACCTCATCATGCTGTTTCGCGTTATATGTAAGCCTCATCATGCAGTTTCACTTTATATGTAACCCTCATCATGCAGTTTCACTTTATATGTGAGCCTCATCTTGCTGTTTTACGTCATATGTGAGCCTCATCATGCTGTTATACGTTATATGTGAGCCTCATCATGCTGTTTTACGTTATATGTGAGTCTCATCATGCTGTTTCACGTTATATGTAAGCCTCATCATGCTGTTTTACGTTATATGTGAGCCTCATCATGCTGTTTTACGTTATATGTGAACATCACCTTGCTGTTTTACGTTATATGTGAGTCTCATCATGCTGTTTTACGTTATATGTGAGCCTCATCATGCTGTTGTACGTTATATGTGAGTCTCATCATGCTGTTTTACGTTATATGTAAGCCTAATCATGCTGTTTTACGTTATATGTGAGCCTAATCATGCTGTTTTACGTTATATGTGAACCTCATCTTGCTGTTTTACGTTATATGTGAACCTCACCTTGCTGTTGTACGTTATATGTGAACCTCATCTTCCTGTTTTACGTTATATGTAAGCATCATTATGCTGTTTTACGTTATATGTGAACCTCATCTTGCTGTTTTACGTTATATGTGAGCCTCATCATGCTGTTTCACGTTATATGTGAACCTCACCTTGCTGTTTTACGTTATATGTGAACCTCATCTTGCTGTTTTACGTTATAAGTGAACCTCACCTTGCTGTTGTACGTTATATGTGAGCCTCATCTTGCTGTTTTACGTTATATGTAAGCCTCATCTTGCTGTTTTACGTTATATGTGAACCTCACCTTGCTGTTTTACGTTATATGTGAACCTCACCTTGCTGTTGTACGTTATATGTGAACCTCATCTTGCTGTTTTGCGTTATATGTAAGCCTCACCTTGCTGTTTTACGTTATATGTGAGCCTCATCTTGCTGTTTTACGTTATATGTAAGCCTCATCTTGCTGTTGTACGTTATATGTGAACCTCACCTTGCTGTTTTACGTTATATGTGAACCTCACCTTGCTGTTGTACGTTATATGTGAGCCTCATCATGCTGTTTTACGTTATATGTGAACCTCACCTTGCTGTTTTACTTTATATGTAAGCCTAATCATGCTGTTTTACGTTATATGTGAACCTCATCTTGCTGTTGTACGTTATATGTAAGCCTCATCATGCTGTTTTACGTTATATATAAGCCTCATCATGCTGTTTTACGTTATATGTGAACCTCATCTTGCTGTTTTACGTTATATGTAAGCCTCATCATGCTGTTTTACGTCATATGTAAGCCTCATCATGCTGTTTTACGTTATATGTGAGCCTCATCATGCGTTTTCACGTTATATGTGAGCCTCATCATGCTGTTTTACGTTATATGTAAGCCTAATCATGCTGTTTTACGTTATATGTGAGCCTCATCATGCTGTTTTACGTTATATGTGAGCCTCAGCATGCTGTTTTACGTTATATGTGAGCCTCATAATGCTGTTTCACGTTATATGTAAGTCTCATCATGCTGTTTCACGTTATATGTAAGCCTCATCATGCTGTTTTACGTTATATGTGAGCCTCATCATGCTGTTTTACGTTATATGTAAGCCTCATCATGCTGTTTTACGGTATATGTCAGCCTCATCTTGCTGTTTTACGTTATATGTGAGCCTCATCATGCTGTTTTACGTTATATGTGAACCTCATCATGCTGTTTCACGTTATATGCAAGCCTCATCTTGCTGTTTCGCGTTATATGTGAACCTCACCTTGCTGTTGTACGTTATATGTGAACCTCATCTTGCTGTTTTACGTTATATGTGAGCCTCATCATGCTGTTTTACGTTATATGTGAACCTCATCTTGCTGTTTTATGTTATATG
The DNA here is from genome assembly GCA_007844125.1 of Sinonovacula constricta. Classification (NCBI taxonomy): domain Eukaryota; kingdom Metazoa; phylum Mollusca; class Bivalvia; order Cardiida; family Solecurtidae; genus Sinonovacula; species Sinonovacula constricta. The sequence continues at coordinate 19,195,565 of CM017558.1, forward strand.
TAAGCCTCATCTTGCTGTTTTACGGTATATGTGAGCCTCATCTTGCTGTTTTACGTTATATGTGAACCTCACCTTGCTGTTGTACGTTATATGTGAACCTCATCATGCTGTTTTACGTTATATGTGAACCTCATCTTGCTGTTTTACGTTATATGTAAGCCTCATCTTGCTGTTTTACGGTATATGTGAGCCTCATCTTGCTGTTTTACGTTATATGTGAGCCTCATCATGCTGTTTTACGTTATATGTGAGCCTCATCATGCTGTTTTACGTTATATGTGAACCTCATCTTGCTGTTTTATAACAACAGTGTTGTCGTCATAGTGATTTCATGGAATGTACAAGTTACAGTGTACCACACCAAAAGCAACAACAGTGTTGTCGTCATAGTGATTTCATGGAATGTACAAGTTACATGGTACCACACCAAAAGCAACAACAGTGTTGTCGTCATAGTGATATCACAGAATGTACATGTTGCATAGTACCACACCCAAAGCAACGACAGTGACGTCGTCATAGTGATATCATGGAATGTACAAGTTATATGGTACCACACCCATAACAACTACAGTGCTGTCGTCATAGTGATGCCTTGGAATGTACATATTACATGGTACCACAGCAATAACAACTATAGTGCTGTCATCATAGTGATATCATAGAATGTAGATATCACAGGGTACCAGACCCAAAGCAATAACCTTGCTATCGTCATAGTGATATCATGGAATGAAAACGTTACGTGGTACCACACCCATATCAACAATACTGATGTCGTTATAGTGATATTATAGAATGTACATATTTCCACTTCGGAAGAACCTACAGTCTAGTGTACACAGCAAGAAATGACAAAAATCTACAATAAATAAAAATGTACTTTTTAAAGGTGGTATCCGACAGTTTGGACCATTATTTTTCATTAAACAACCAAATAAACTATTATTACTTGAATAGATCTCGCGAAATGCTGTTTATTGATGTCTGACACCTGTGTGGAAAAGTAAAACATAACGACACAATGGTCATAACTAAAATGTATTTCCTATCTGGGCCACGTTGCACTTTTATGCTTGAACTCATTCACGTCATCCGCTGTGACGTTGATGTCTACTTTTAGCAGGACTCCCAATCGTTCTTATTTGTAGAATTAAATGAATGAATAATTTAAATGCTAATTAACGAGTTTTACTGCCCTAAAATTAAGATACTGTTGAAAATCGTATAAGCTTAGACTAAAGTATGATCTTTCTGCAGAAACTTTGTTCAAATATTGCTTCTTCAAATACCCCAGCCAAAGGTCAGATATTCTTACATATATTCAAATCAATGGAATGAGGTGCAGCTACCGTCATGTGTAATTATACTAAACACATCGAACTTCTCGTCAACATTTTTAGAGCAATTAATAGAAACATGCCAATCTTTAATAATTTGCATATATAGTTGTATTTTATATTATGTCCGGAATTAAATCACGTTTCATCTCTTAATAAAATAAATTATCTTTTTAACTTTAGATGTCGACTCAATAATATGTTGTAAATTTGACTGGATTTCTAGTTTCCTCCACCCACTCATAATTGTAGACGCCATCTTCTGTTTGTTTTTATGAGTTAAATAACGTAAAGGTCATGTTCTAGAAACTTATGGATTGAGAATGTCTTAGATTTTATTTTCTAAAGATCCTTGATTATGTTTGACACGCTGCAAGTTATGTGTAAGTAAGAAAGCTTTGTTTTTATGTCGTGGAGATATTTTTGTGGGGAACGGATCCAAACGTATCAAGGGTACCAAGCCTAAAATGTACCCACACATTTTTTGTCAATACCTATCCAAGTAGAAGTCAAAACGTGCTTACGGGATATTAGTTTCATTGTTCTGTCTGTGTGGTGTTTGTAGTTTTATGGTATTTTAATGTATGTGTGCCGTTATAGCGTTTTCATGCCTTTTGGTAAACTCGTGTCTTTCTGGCGAATTTGTGTAATTTCGCGGATTTGTTGTGATTTCGAGTTTATGTAGAACATCATTGAATTGACTGTTTCTCACGCCTTCTAGATCGATTAGATCTTACACATTTAAGGTATATTTGCATAACCTCGCCCACAAAGGGAGGATTGCAATGTACGTGCAAATTAACTTTTTGAATATCTAATAATGAGTCAATATGTATCGAACTAAGTACTTATGAACACTGGAAATACGATTACACGTATGTTGTTACACAAAGAAAGATATTTTATCATGTTACTAAACAAGCTACCGCCTTATATGCATATTTGCATAATCCCTCCGATACTCACTAGCTATGAATGATAGGGTCTACATATGTAAGTTTTAACAAAAATGAATAGTGCACTGTATACAAGATTCGGTGATGTTTCTGCTATATTAGCATACTCACAAAACCTCTTCATAAAACAAGACAACGTTCATTAATTACTTGTGCACTTATTATATTGAAATGAATAGGTGTTTTTTCTTCACACATAAGCCTAATATATGTGTATCTTCTATTATTATGTCAATTATAATTGTTTATATAACAATTTATTTAGGCCTATTCATATAAGATAGCTCCCTTAAATACAAAAAGAAAAATGAAATCAGAAAATTATAATATTTCCTAAAATAATGTGCACCTTGTTCTGAAAAGAATTTTTATGACATTTACAAATCGGCATGGATGTTACTTTTTTGCCTAATTATTGAAATTTGTTTTATTTTAGCCAAAGGAGAATTCCTGTTTCAAATGAGCAGATGTTCCTTATCACATATTTCTGCGTCTTAATAGTTCTATCCTATGCATCAGAATTCCTTCTTACATAGTAGGTTATCACAAAGAGTCCTATCTATCGCAGCAAGGTTCCATATAGCATACTGGAGTCCCATAACACAAAGTAAGGATCCACCTCATGCAGTAAAGTCCTATATCATACAATAAGGTCCCATCTGACGCAGTAAGTCAATTTCTCACGCAGTAACATCCCATCTCACGCAATAAGATACCGTCTCACGCTGTAAGGTCCCATCTCACGTTGTAAGGTCCCATCTCAGGCAGTTGGGCCATTTCTCACGCAGTAGCATCCCATCTCACGCTGTAAGATACTGTCTCACGCAGCAAAGTATCATCTCACGCTTTATGCATATCATCTCACGCAGTAAGGTCCCATCTCATGTAAAAGAGTCCTATATGACGCAGTAAGGTCCCATCTCATGTAAAAGAGTCCTTTATCACGCAGTAAGGTCCCATCTCTTGTAGAAGAGTCCTATATCACGCAGTAAGGTCCCATTTCATGTACAAGAGGCCTATATCACGCAGTAAGGTCCCATCTCTGGTAGAAGAGTCCTATATCACGCAGTAAGGTCCCATCTCATGTAGAAGAGGCCTATATCACGCAGTAAGGTCCCATCTCACACAGCACAGTTTCATATGACGCAGTAAGGTCCTATCTTATGTAGAAGAGTCCTATATGACGCAGTAAGGTCCCATCTCATGTAGAAGAATCCTATATCACGCAGTAAGGTCCCATCTCATGTAGAAGAGTCCTATATCACGCAGTAAGGTCCAACCCCATGTACTAGATTATCATATCACGCAGTAAGGTCCCATCTCATGTAAAAGAGTCCTATATCACGCAGTAAGATCCCATCTCATGTACTAAATTACCATATCAAACTGTAAGGTCCCATCTCATGTAGAAGAGTCCTATATCACGCAGTAAGGTCCCATCTCATGTAGAAGAGTCCTATATCACGCAGTAAGGTCCTATCTCATGTAGAAGAGTCCTTTATCACGCAGTAAGGTCCCATCTCATGTAGAAGAGTCCTATATCACGCAGTAAGGTCCCATCTCATGTAGAAGAGTCCTATATCACGCAATAAGGTCCCATCTCATGTAGAAGAGTCCTATATCACGCAGTAAGGTCCTATCTCATGTAGAAGAGTCCTATATCACGCAGTAAGGTCCCATCTCATGAAGAAGAGTCCTATATCAAGCAGTAAGGTCCCATCTCATGTAAAAGAGTCCTATATTACGCAGTAAGGTCCCATCTCATGTAGAAGAGTCCTATATCACGCAATAAGGTCCCATCTCATGTAGAAGAGTCCTTTATCACGCAGTAAGGTCCCATCTCATGTAAAAGAGTCCTATATCACGCAGTAAGGTCCTATCTCATGTAGAAGAGTCCTTTATCACGCAGTAAGGTCCCATCTCATGTAGAAGAGGCCTATATCACGCAGTAAGGACCCATCTCATGTAGAAGAGGCCTATATCACGCAGTAAGGTCCCATCTCTTGTAGAAAAGTCCTATATCACGCAGTAAGGTCCCTATTTCATGTAGAAGAGGCCTATATTACGCAGTAAGGTCCCATCTCATGTAGAAGAGTCCTATATCACGCAGTAAGGTTCCATCTAATGTAGAAGAGTCCTATATCACGCAGTAAGGTCAAATCTCATGTAGAAGAGTCCTATATCACGCAGTATGGTCCCACCTCATGTAGAAGAGTCCTTTATCACGCGTAAGGACCCTTCTTATGTAGAAGAGTCCTATATAACGCAGTAAGGTCCTATCTTACACAGCACAGTTTCATATCACGCAGTAAGGTCCCATCTCATGTAGAAGAGTCATATATGACGCAGTATGGTCCCATCTCATGTAGAAGAGGCCCATATCACGCAGTAATGTCCCATCTCACACAGCACAGTTTTATCTCACGCAGTAAGGTCCCATCTCATGTACTAGATTACCATCTCACGCAGTATTATTCCACTGAGTCCCATCTCAGGAAGCAGGTTCCATCCGACGCAGTCGAATCCCTTCCTACTAAATAAAGTATGATAAATATAACTATCTGGGAAATATCCATGACTTTATAGTCCAATATGAAATACAATATCTTTAATTTTGAATTGACGCCATTAACTTATGATTAAATGAAAGTTCCAATCAAATTTAAATCAATACAACTAAATTGTAAATCAACATAAGTTATCGTAAATTTCTTTCGTGATAAAGAAGCATAAAAGGATACAAATCCTTAAATGGTGCAATACACACACACACATGCGCGCGCGCATGCACGCACGCACGCGCGCGCGAGCGAGCGTGCGCGCAGGCAGCTTTTGGCATTAAACCCAAGTTCGCTTTCATACATCGCCACATGCGTACATTAAACAATACAATCGGTAATACATACTAAGTGACTATTAGAAAACATCAAAATAGCAATAAAAGTAATAGTTCATGTATGCTTTTGGCAAAATGACAGACGAAGCCGTGTAAATATGTGTTGTACATATAAAACAAAGATAAATACATTATTCTATCCTAAGGTTGGCATTCCTATTTCACAAATTGCTGCTTAAGAGAATATAATGTTATAACAGATGCGTACAGACCATTGCATACCGTTATATAGTTTTATAATTAAACATATCAATTAAAAAAGAAGACAAGAAGAAGCAATATTTTATGACAGGACGAATTAAATGTTTACACAATACCAATTGCAGTGACATAGAACACATATTATGTTATTTATTAAAAATATAGCAAGCATGCATAAAAAGTTTCCTATAACCTATCCTGACACAATCCAACAATAGGATGTGACTATAATATATGATATTGAACTGTAATGCGTGATATGTGACTGTAATACGTGATATGTTGGTACAGTGCGTTGGAGAGGTCAGTAATACTTGAGATGGGACTGTTATGCATCGAAATGAGTAGAATGAGACTCCACTTCATAATCTGGGACTCTAGTATATGAAATGGGACTGTAATAGGTAAAATGGGACCTTACTGCGGGAGATAGGAACTTACTGCTTGGGATGGGACTTCAGTGCGTGGGATGGCACTCAACCACTGGCGATGGGACCTTGTTGCAGGAGATGGGACCTTGATGCACGAGATGGGACCTTCCTGCACCAGATGAGACCATTCTGGGACTCTACTACGTCAGATGATTCTCTAATTGGTGAGTTGTGGCTCTACTGCGTGAGATGATCCTCTAATGCCTGAGTTGTGACTCTATTGGGTGAGATAATTCTCTAATACGTGAGTTGTTACTCTACTTTGTGAGATGATTCTCTAATACGTGAGTTGTTACTCTACTGTGTGTTATGATTTTCTAATACTTGAGTTGTGACTCTACTGCGTGAGATAATTCTCTAATACGTGAGTTTTTACTCTACTTTGTGAGATGATTCTCTAATACGTGAATTGTGACTACTGCATGAGATGATTCCATAATACGTGAGTTGTGACTCACAGTTGTTTTGTGCAACATGTGATACATGTTTCCTTCTATTAAACGTTAAACAGAAAGCATTTAACGAGATAAGTTCATAGGTAGGTCTATATCCATACACAAAATGTTAATAAATAATAATATATTTTATTATGTGTATGTTTTTTATGTCTTTATCTACAATTTATTGTTAAGAAATTATTCACATTAAATGATTTAATTAAAATCCATTCATATAATTATCCAGGAATTGAAATCTTATTAGGAGAATAAATGGGAGAGAGAGAAATAGAGAGAAACAAAGACGGATAGAAACAGCGACAGGGAGACAGACAGAAAGACAGACAGAGAGAGGGAGAAGGGCAGACAGACAGACAAAGAGACAGAATTACATTTTATCAAATGTGTTATTGTGGAATGTATACATGTATTTTTGTGTACGAAAATAAGTAAAAAAATAAATCAGATATTGATCAATATGTATAGCCCCAAATTATTGTTGTTGTTTTTGTTGTTGATTTTAGTTGCATAGGCCCCTATATATTCATTGTTTTAAGTATTCATGCTACCTTTGTACGTTGCATTCGATGCAAAACAAATGTAAGCCTACGTATAATGAGATACCTTAAACTCATGAAAAAACTGCTTTCTTATGCTTTTAATGTTGAAATCGCTTCACAACAGTTGTTACGAGCAGTTTTGACTTTGGGGGCGGGATTATGCAAATATGCGTGAGATCTTAGCTAACTGTATTGCGTGAGAAAAGGCTGTTTCCGTTTATATCATCATGCAACTCTAAACTCATTTTATCGCTGAAACGAAGACTTTAATGGAAAAACAAGGTAGATCTATTACTAAATATTCGTTATCATTTTATGTATTAGTTTATTCACGCTTTATTTATCTCTTATATCCTGGAAGAATGCTTTGACCTCAATGTTCTTGATTATTGTCTTGAGTTTTCGAAAACAATAATCAAGAACATTGAGGTCAAAGCAGTCAAGTCAAGTGAAGTCAATACGGACTAAATGTTAAATATGTTTTCCTTAAGTATATCAAAAAGTATTTTCGAACTAAATTGTTTACTTTACCAATTTTTTATACAATAAAATACACACAAATGATAATTTATTTAATTTTTATATAGAAATCTAAGTTGGATTACCGATTTTTTTTTCTACTTTCGTTTTCATTTTAGGGAAATTACAAATATACATGCCTTAAAAAGTAGTTTGTTTTATATGGTTACGTGATGTATAAAATAATGAAAACTATTGTTTAATGATTGTGGCTTTCTAAAATTAACTTAGCTGGGCAGGACATAAAATTCACATAGGAGTATCTTTGCAGCTATGTATTCGTCCGCAAGTTCATTTGACCCCCAGTGGTACAAACTGTAATAGTAAAAGTAAGTGACAGTAGCATGATTGGCATTTAAAGAGAATTGTGTTAGTTAACTTTCGATTCAAAGTAACAAGTCCAAAGATCATTCGGGTCTTTGTAGTTCAAAAACAGTTAAAAAGGACCAATATTAGCATTTTATCTTAAGCAATACCCGTAATAACCCATAATTTAATTTATAATGTCTGAATAGTGCTGTAACCCGAATAGCAAATTACATTTATTCAGGACCACCGTCTATCAATGACACCAGAAAGCAGAAAGTTTTGTTCAACAGAAACCAACTTTTCCTATTGACAACTCTGTTCATGTGTGACTTAATGGCAATGACTAAAGCATTGGGGGATTTTACAGCACACCACAAGATTATGTATTTATATGACCTCATTTTTTATTCCTTTCTAACTTGAGTACCGAAGAAATATTAGGCATACTCCTATCAAGGCATTTAAGCAGCGGTACAAAACAGTTCAGAGCAATCTTTATCATCAGCAGCAGTAGGATCAGAAGTAGCATCAGCATCATGACCGCCACAAACATAATCATCACAACCATACCCAACATCATCGATATAACTTCAACCACCACCATCCACTTATTGTCCTCGTCATAACAACCATCAGCATCATCATTATAATCATCATCACCACCACCATAACTATTGATATATTTATAGTAGTTGTAGAAGCAGTAATAGTAATTGTAGAAGTAGAAGTAGAATTAATTGTAGAGATAGCAGTTGTAAAAGTAATACATGTAGTTGTAGCAGTATTAGTAGTACATGGAAAAGTAGAAGTATTTATAGTAGTAGTGGTAGTACTACTAGTAGTAGCATCAGTACTAGCAGTCAAAGTATTAGTAGTAACTGTAGTAGTAGAAGTAGCAGTAGTAGAAGTAGTAGCTCTAGTAGTAGCAGTAGTAGCAGTAGTAGTAGAAGTAGTAACAGCAGCAGTAGTAGTAGCATTTGTAGCAGTATTTGAGGCAGGAGTAGTAAAATTATTAGTATTAGTAGTAGTTGCAGTAATAGTTGTAACCTTATTAGTAGTAATAGAAGTAGCAAAAGCTATAATAGTAGTAGCAGCAATAGTAGTAGCAGTAGTAGCAGAAGTAGTAGTAGCAGAGCATTAGAAGGAAAAATAGTATCGGAAGAAGTAGCTGCAGTAGTAGCAGTAGTAGTAGTACCAGTAGTAGAAGCAGTAGTAGTAGTAGTAGTAATAGTAGAAGTATTTATAGTAGTAGCAGCAGCAGATTAGCAGAAGAAGTAGTAATTGCAGCTGTAGTAGTAGTAGAGGTAGTAGCTGTTGTTGTAGCAATAGTCGCAACAGTAGTAGAAAGTAGTAGCAGTTTAATACAAAAAATCCTATTAAATGTCCTGATAACTGAATCATGTATGTCACTTTGTATGCTCCTTTCTTCAGCTAACATGGATGAGGTATCAGGCCGAGGCACCCAGAAAAATAGAAGCCAGGAAGGAACGTCTGGTCTCCCTGAAAGCAACATCCCATGTGATCAGTGTATGGAATCAGGCCAAATTGTCACTGCAGCAGGATTCTGTGAGTCCTGCACTGATTTCTTGTGCTGCTCCTGTATTGAGCTGCATAGAAAACTACGGATGTCAAAGGATCACAGTGTTTTGAAAGGGTCTGGCATGCCAAAACAGCGGCCGATTTTATTTGATGCAGAGAAATGTTCCGAACATCCAGACAGGCCTCTAGAGATGTACTGCGTGGATGAGGATACAATTGGGTGTACTATATGTTTCTTGGATAAACACAGAGCTTGTCAGAGCATTGACAATATCTCAAATCTGTCAAAGGATATTAAGACATCCAAGGACATGTCAAATATTAATCAGGCAACATTAAAGTATAAAGAATTGTGCAACAGATTTAGAGAAATTATCCAGGAACATAGATTGGCAAATGACATTTGCCAGGCAAAGTGTTTAGAAGACTATCAACGTTTACGGGCAGAGATTGAAACCGCTCTTGACAGAATGGGAGAGGAAGTGTCACGTGATACTTCAAAAGTGCAGAAAGAGAACACTGACAAGTTAAATAATCTGGCAGAAATGATTTCATCTTATGAACAGGACATGGAGTCACTCATGGAGGACATTAATCGGTACATGGCACTCGATCAGAAGCAGAATGACCAGTTATTTATAGCCATGAAGAAAAGCAAGAAACAGATAATGGATACCGTCTATCAACTAGAACAACTTGAAACAGAGATGTATATTCAGGAATTCGATTTCGATTTTGACCGTTCTATAAAAGTATTGATGGAGACAGAATGCAAGATAAGAGTGAAAAGGAATTTACCACCTGCTACCAGATGTACTGATATAACACAGATAAACGTCAAGTCACAGAAAGACCAGGCAAGATGCTCAATCTATGGTGTGGTATCTATCTCAGATAAAGAACTTATTCTTGCTGACAACAATAATCAATGTTTAAAGTTAGTTGATGTCAGTGGAACCAAAATAGTCAAGCGACATTCACTTCCATCAGCACCATATGATGTATGCAAGCTCCCAGTGTCCCGAGTAGCTGTTTCTCTTCCTGCTGATAAGAAAATACAGTTCTACACCGCAGACAGAAACATGGATACATGTGGTGGTATAAGTGTAGATGGCAAATGTCTGGGACTGCACTACATGGGGGAGGACAGACTCGCTGTATCATACTGTGAACCTGTCCCAATGATCCAGATCATGGACCTAAAGGGGAGAGTCATCCAAACATTCCAACATGATATGTCAGGACAGAAATTGTTCAGTCGACCTGAATACCTCACCTTCAGTGCTGAAAACAGGTTTCTCTATGTTAGTGATTATAGAAATAAGACCCTCACCTGTATGAACGTGACAGGGAGCGTCCAGTGGGTGTACAAGGATGAGGAGCTCAGTGGACCAGAAGGTGTGGTTATCGGAGACAGTGGGTGTCTCTACTTGTGCAGCAGGGATACACACACCATCCATGTGGTGTCTCCTGATGGTTTAAAACTTGCCGTTATCAAGAACAATTCTGACTTCAAATATCCCTTTGCTGTATGCTATGACAGCCACGACAAGACACTATATGTGTCAATTGATGGTAATTTTCATTACAATCCTAAATATGGTAACTATATTAGCAAACTTAGGCTGCAGTAACGACAACAACTTAATGCAGTAATGGTGACAGTAGTGACACAGAAACTGTTCCATAGAATTTTTCTCGAGTCATATTAACCTATACGTTATATCGTATTGATATACCTGTGTTTATCATGTTGTGTCATCATCTGGTACATCACTGTGACTAATCATAGATACTTGAAGACATTAGAGCTTAAATCATGTATACTTAGGCACATCATGTGTAGTTTTATTGATATATAAGTGTGTTTTTTTTTAAATAATATATAAAACATGGAATATGTTGTACAAAATTAATTTAATGTCTTACAGAGTGAAATATGATACACAGAGGTTCCTTATTTTCTGTTGAGTCTGTCATATCATAATATGCTTATGATGAAGATGGCAGTGATCTGCAACTTGCTTTTTTCCAGGCAATATGAAAGAGTTGTCAGTATATATAGTTGATATCTTATGCAAAGCATATATTAATGTAGGTATGTGTGGAACTAAATTACTTAACTAGACTGAAATAGGTAACACAATTTTTACTTAATATTGTCATGTTGGAAGGGATAAATTATGTGAAGTTTGGGATTTGCCGGCATTTTTGTCGATACTGTGCAACGACATTTCTATCATTATAGCACATGGGCACTTATAAGGTGCCCAGAGACTGAACCTTGCCGGGTTAATATACTGACACCAACAAGTCAGGAATAATGCTGTCCCCTTAGCTCCGAGAGTTAGGAGGGAAGCCACTACTACCAACTTTAAAGTCTTTGGTTTTACCAGGCCGGGGTTTGAACCAGTGACCTCCTGATCCACAAGCCGGCGCTATACCATCTGAGCTATTGCAGTCGGTGAAGTTTGGTATAAACTGTTGTATTAACTGGTCATTGATTGCTTGATTTGATACTGTGTGTGTTACCAGATATGGACAAGACAAACACAGTCTTGTATTAATCATCCTTGATGGAGATGATCGTCACATGACCTTAAAAGAAATTGCTGTGGAAAGAGTTTTACCTCGTTTATATACCACAACGTACTTAAATAAGCAATGCATACTATTATGTAATGAATTCTGTTTTTCATAAATTTATGAATTCGTATTGAATGAGCAATATGGAGTATGTGTGTCTTAAGACAAAGTATGGAACATATGTCAGGAGGTATTGAAGCATATAATTAGGTAAATTAATTATTATAGTGTTTTATGATATTATTTCCTTAAAAGACTATTTAGGTATTGCAGTTTACTATTGGCTAATATGCACATTTGTGTTGGGGTTAAATCAATTAGATATAAGAGATTAAACTATAGCAAACTGTGATATCACATATTTATCAATGTCACTGATCCTCATGTCTGCTGTCACTGGTTAAAACAGAGATAGTAAAACATTAATAATTGTATGATTGGACGCTTTATCTTATCATTTGTGTTCTGTCATCAATCAATGGCTTAATCTACACACAGTTAGGGCTATGAGTGATTGTCCAACAAAATCTTGAATTGAAATGACTGCTAAAAACTGAATCATGTTTGTGTGAATCCATGTCTATAAAATATGTCATTATATTTGTTACTGAATGCTATAGTAAATATAAACAGTATTTTAGTTGGCTCTCTAGTTTGTTTCTTGGGTGTATCATCCCAACAACATAATTTCAGTTATCTGGAGATGGTTTTCACTATACTACGTTTAGTTAATACATATATGTATAAATATTCATTAGGATTGTGTGTCATGTACTATAATTGTTGTGTTTGATCATAATGCCTTTAAACAATTATTGATTAAATACAACTTGAACAGGTACAATTTGTAATTATTTCTTTCAAGGAGCACATTTATTTATTTCTTCTAGTTACAACTTTTCTTCCTCTCTCTCTCTCTCTTTGTTTCTTTCTCTGCTCTATATATCTTTCTCTTTGTGTGTGTGTCTATTCTCTTTACCTGATTCTCTCTGACTCTCTCTCTGTCTGTCTGTCTCTCTCTCTCCAGCTCCCTCCCTCTCAATTTATCTGTCTTTACCACTTTCTCTATATGTACCAATCTTCATCTAAGTCTCTATCTGCATTTGTTTCTCTTGTTCTGCCTCTGTCTTTCTCCAGATTGTATCGATATTCGTCTTTCTCCACATGTCTTCAGTGTCCATTTTTCCATCTCTTCTTCGCTCTAAATGTCTGTCTGCCTTCTCGCCAACCACCCTTCCATCTATCTACCTAAATGTACCTACCTAACTACTTATTTATATATCCAGCCACTCACCTAAAACCAAACAACAAATTAACTTACACTAACTTACTCAACTACCTACCACCCAACCTCCATCCCTCTGTTTATTTCAATCTGCCCATCTCTATCAATCCCTCTATTTATTCCAATCTGCCCATCTCCATCCTTCCCTCTGTTTATTTCAATCTCCCCATCTGCATCCCTCCGTCTGTTTATTCCGATCTGTCCATCTCCACCCCTCCCTCTATTTATTCCAATCTGCCCACCTCCATCCCAACTTCTGTTTATTCCAATCTGCCCACCTCCATCCCTCCCTCTATTTATTCCAATCTGCCCACCTCCATCTCACTCTCTGTTCATACCAATCTACCCACATCCATCCCTCCCTATGTTTATTCCAATCTGCCCACCTCCATCCCTCCATCAAATTATTCCAATCTGCACATCTCCATCCCTCCCTCTGTTTATTCCATTCAGCCCACCGCCATCCCTCCCTCTGTTTATTACAATCTGACAATGTCCATCCCTCCCTCTGTTTATTCCATTCTGCCCACCTCTATCCCTTCCTCTGTAGATTCCAATATGCCCACCTCCATCCCTCCCTCTGTTTATTCCAATCTGCCCATTTCCATCCCTCCCTCTGTTTATTCCAATTTGCCCACCTCCATCCCTCCCTATCTTTATTCCAATCTGCCCTTCTACATCCCTCCCTTGTTTATTCCAATCTGTCCACCTCCATCCCTCCCTCTATCTATTCTAATCTGCCCACCTCCATCCCTCCCTCTATCTATTCTAATCTGCCCATCTCCATCCCCCTCTATTCTAATCTGCCCATCTCCATCCCTCTCTCTGTTTATTCAAATCTACCCCCCTTCATCCCTAGCTCTATTTATTCCAATCTGCCAATCTCTGTTTATGCCAGTCTGTCCACCTTCATTCCTCCCTTTATTTATTCCAATCTACCCCCTCCATCCCTCTCTCTGTTCATTCCAGTCTGCCCATCTCCGCCCCTCTCTCTATTTCAATATGCCCATCTAAATCCCTCCTGTTTATTCCAATCTGCCAACCTCCATCCCTCCCTCTCTTTATTCCAATCCGCCCATCTCCATACGTCCCTCTATTTATTCCAATCTGCCCACCTCAATCCATCCCTCTATTTATTCCAATCTGCCCATCTCCAGCCATCCCTCTGTTTATTCCAATCTGCCCATCTCCAGCCATCCCTCTGTTTATTTCATTATGCCTACCTCCATCCCTCCCTCTTTTTTTCCAATCTGCCCACCCCATCCATCCCTCTGTTTATTCCAATCAGCTCATCTCCATCCTCCCTCTATTCATTCCAATCTGTCCACCTTGATTGCGCTTATTTGCATACATGTACAATTTTATCCAGACAAATAACCGGAATATGAGTTAAACCGAAAATCAATATTGGAGTAGTGTATTAATGAGCATATCGTGCTTTCAGTTGTTCAAATTTGATTTATTATTATTCACTCTCAGCCAAAAGGTTTGTTTCTTTAAAAAAAATTTAGTCATAGATCTGTTTATAATTTTAGTATAAGAAAAATACGGAATATGTTATCTTCAAATTCTTTTAAATATCTAATTATTTTTCTAAAGGGTCGCAATTATGTTTTTGTGACAGCAAAGTAAGCCGTTTTTTTACGTGGTGTTGCAAAATGCTCTTTTTAGATTTTATTTTTAATGAATCGAAAGTAAATATATTACAAAAACTATCTTATAAAAACGTTGTTTGTTGTGTTGTTTTATTTTGTTTGATTGTTGTTGTTTGTTTTTGTTGTTGTTTTGTATTTTTGGACATTTTGATTTCATTAACAAATTCATTCACCTATCAAAACACGTCTTAGTTAATGTTTGGCCAAGGGAAAGTAATGCTTTAATTAAATTTCCAAGAGTTATCAATTGTGTCTCGCATGAGGTCATTAACTGTTGACACTTGTTAACCTTGGCGACGACGTATTATAAATTTGTCTGGAATACGGTAGAAAGCGTACCGTTCGTAGTAAACCGTACGGGAGTAAGCCGAACAGGCTAGTAATAATGCAGTTGGCACGGTATAGCGACCGTGTTTGCGTATTCTCTGGAATAGGAACTAAAGTTGCCCCATATATAAATTCGCAAGCTCCAGTTGGCAGTGATGGAATATGCTTATAGCCGATATAGGGCCGATACCTTTTGCATATAACCATTAATTTTTAACAAATGTTATGAAGAAAAAGGACTGTATTTGAACATTTTATTCAATAAAACTGAATATGCGTACATGTATAACCGTTATTTGAATAACTGAAATCAATTGTAATCCATACATTTCTAGCAGATAAGTCAACTCACGTTATGTCCTATCTATATATTTTTGCTTAGTAGGCTTGTACCCATATTAAAGACTTAATTGCCAGAAACTAGTTTATGTATACACAATTGTTTTAACAAGATTTGACACATGGGGAAGGCGATCATTTTGCCTACTGGCCTTTCAAAGGTGGCAAATGTTTGTTTTTTATGTATTTGCGTTATGTCTCGTATTTGTATTTTCTTCACGTAATCAAATTAACTTACTTGTGTGTGCGTTGGTCTGTACTTGATCGAATTTTAATATGTGTTGAAATTCCTAAAGCTCGTATACGTTCCTTTTATTATTTAAAACAATAGATAGTTTAAAATTAATTGCCTAAAGTGCTATTTTTTTGCAAAAAACACCACTGCAAAATAAAATTATTAACAAACATATAATAATATACATTGTTTTCTTTTTAAAATAAATTCTTATTTTAAATATCCACTTTATCAACTAAATTAACATTGTTATTTAACCATTGAAATGTGCAGATTTAACAAATATAGATATTCTTTATTTACCATAAGCATAAAGTTTATTTTTACACGTTCGCCGTCACGGTTTAAATATCATAACTTGGCACTGACGTCGGTATTAATGTCATATACAATAACGGCTCATTAATTTTTTCAGTGTATTGCTTTCTTACCTTTACTTAGTAGTGTTATTATATGCTTAGAAAATTATGTTATAAGGTCCTTAAATAAGGTTTCTGTTGCCATACAATCCTACATTTCTTCAGCTGGGAATATAACATGTGGACATTTTATTGGAAATCTCATCTAAGAGAAAAAATTAACTGGCAGACAATGTATCAAAAGGTCGAACTAATCAGTCACCAATTGTTAATTCAAATGTCTGGAACCCAGACTATGGGTGTCAAAATAACGGTAAAAAGTTCGAAATTATTTTTGTTTTTATCACTATTGTAGATCCAAGTAGCTGTTTACTACTTGAGTAAATTGGAACTTTATACAGTGAGTATGATAATAAAAAGTATTTAGTTTTTCAACTATTTCAAGATTTTGTCTTGTGTATATTTTGTAATGTTAGCCCCCGACCTGGGGAGGATATTGAGATATGGAAATATTTACTTGCAAAACAAGCAGTTGCACGTAAACATGATTGCTTTTAGAACGATCTACCGCTGTTGTTTTGGTTGCTGTTGGTTTGGTTATGACCAAAGAACTTTACAGTTGTTTTGGTTGTGACCAAACAACGAATCAACACTGTTGCTTTGGTTGTGACTAAAGAACTGTCCAGCACTGTTGTTTTGGTTGTGGCCAAACAACGGTCAATCACTGTTGTTTCGGTTGCGACCAAACAACAGTCCACCACTGTTGTTTTGGTTGTGACCAAAGAACGATTCATCACTGTTGTTTTGGTTGTTATCAAAGAACAGTCCATCACTGTTGTTTTGGTAATGACCAAACAACGGATCAATACGGTTGTTTTGGTTGTGACTAAAGAATGATTTATCACTGCTGTTTTGGTTGTGGCCAAACAAAAGATCAACACTGTTGTTTCGGTTGTGAACAAAGAACTGTCCATCACTGTTGTTTTGGTTGTGGCCAAACAACGGATCAACACTGTGGTTTTGGTTGTGATTAAAGAACGGTTAACCAAAAAACTGTCCACCACTGTTGTTTTGGTTGTGACCAAAGAACTGCCCACCACTGTTGTTTTAGTTGTGACCAAAGAACTGCCCACCACTGTTGTTTTGGTTGTGACTAATGTTGTTTTGGTTGTGACCAAACAACGGATCAACACTGTTGCTTTAGTTGTGACTAAAGAACGGTCCATCACTGGTGTTGCGGTTGTGACCAAACAACGGATCAACACTGTTGTGTTTGTTAGGACTAAAGAACGGTCCAACACCGGTGTTGTGATTGTGACCAAAGAACGGACCAACATTGTTGTTTTGTTTGTGATCAAAGAACTGTCCATTCCAGTTGTTTTGGTTGTGACCTAACAACGGATCAACATTGTTGTTTTGGTTGTGATCATAGAGCGGTCCATTACTGTTGTTTTGGTTGTGACCAAACAACGGATTAGCACTGTGTATTGGGTGGGACGAAAGAACTGTCCATTCCTGTTGTTTTGGTTGTAACCTAACAACGGATGAACATTGTTGTTTTGGTTAGGACTAAAGAACTGTCCATCACTGTTGTTTTGGTTGTGACCTAACAACGGAGTAACACTGTTGCATTGGTTGGGAATAAAGAACGGTCCATCACTGTTGAGACTAAAGAACGCTCCATCACTGTTGTTTTGGTTGTGACCTTACAACGGAGTAACACTGTTGCATTGGTTGGGACTAAAGAACGGTCCATCACTGTTGTTTTGGTTGTGACCTTACAACGGAGTAACACTGTTGCATTGGTTGGGACTAAAGAACGGTCCTTCACTGGTGTTTAGGTTGTGACCTAACAACGGATCAACATTGCTGTATTGGTTGTTACTAAAGAACAGTCCACCACTGTTGCTTTGGTTATGACCAAGGAACTGTCCATCATTGTTGTTTTGGTTGTGACCAAACAACTGATCAACATTGTTGTTTTGGTTGTAACTAAAGAACTGTCTATCCACTTTCCGGCAAATGTAATTAAGCGTTATTGTAGTACCTTGTTAATTGGCATAAGACAACGCATTTTCTTAAGGAAAATTTTGTTTTATCAAACAATGATCAAAAGTTATGGCACACTGTGCGTTTTTCTAAGTCGGAAAGTATGTAAGACAGATATATACCGGGTCGTTGGTCGGTTCTTTATTTGCCAATCAAGTACGTTTCATAAACAGCAAACTTCAAACCACGCGGCATACTGTTGACCTTCTTTACACAAAAATAACACCAGTTGTTTGTGAGCACTTGAATAAGGCATGAAAAGAAACCTTCGAAGAATCAATGATGTTTTATACACATTGCAAAACCCTTATTGATTGAAGTAAACATTAACCAACCAAGCTTCCTTGATTGTCGGACTTTTTTTACTAATGGTTCATACTAACAACTACTTAATTTTATAGATCAATTAGTTACAATAATTATCTTTATAAATTGTTTTGATGTTACTATTAACATCACCTATATATTAACTACATCTAGTTAAAAGTAAAGGAAATAGCTATATCGATGATAGAAATGTAATACATTACATACGTTCAATAAAAAATATACTTGCTTCATATTGTGATTACACAGATTATTGAGCACATTCCTTCATGGATATAATATTCGCAGATTTTCTACTGCCAACAATGTTATTTGGAGTCATTTTGTTCATATTGGAGAACTTCGAAATTAACAAGTTGTGACTTATTTCCGCACCTTTGACTTCTCTGTATGGGGTTATACCGTTCCTCTCCCTGCGCTATCTTGCACATGTAGGATTGTAATACCGCGTCAAAAGATTCACCGACGCATTGATGGTTGTGATATAACATTTACCTTGGCTTTAAAGTGACAATAATATTTCATTATTATTTTAAAGCCTATATCATACACGGTAAACAACAACAAAAACATGAACAATCGGTGAGACAAATAACATGAACTAAATATCACTCTTCCTCAGAATTTCGGCCCTTCGGCCTTTTTCACTGGTTACGATTGCTTTTGGCGTTCTTTTATTTTTTCTTGAAAATGGCCGAAGGGCCGAAAATCGAGAAAGAACTATTTTATGTATAAATATGCAAAATGTCATCAATAGATAAAAATTAAAAAAAGTATATTTCATAAACAACACATTTACCAAAAATCATATTAAATCAATAAACAATATTAAATGTTGATAATATTTGCAAATATTATTTCGGTCGCAAGTTATATTTATTGTTTAAAATCATCATTATTGCATCGCGATGTCAATTTGCGTGATCTCAACATGAAACAGAACTGACATGTAATGATTTTTAATGCTAATAAAATATATACATCGGCTACTGCCTCGCTCAAACATGCAATATCAGTGTATAATAACATCCACTGAAACGTCAGTAATATAAAGTCCCGAATATTGATAATATATTATTAATTGAGCTTTAGAAAATCAAATATTATTTGAACATTATGTACGTAAGTCTGTGCATCTAGGACACGCATTATTTCTTTCTTAATATGCTATTATTTACTGATATCTAACGATTTAAACATTATTTTCATTTTTTTTTTACTTCCTGAAGTAATTTCATTTAAATCATTTCTGATCATTCGACACAGTATAATTCCACTGGGAAAGAATCGGCGCCTCTTTACAATTGGTTTTCAGTCATTTAGACAAAACTAGCTTATTGAAATTGTGAACACTGCTCTTTTTCTATTAAATAAGAGCCCTCCTTCCCATGCATGCTAGCTAATGGCAACCAAAACACTGTCCATCGCCGGATTTTGTCTATTAACATTGTTCTACTTATCTCCTTACACATATATTTATTGATTCGAAATTTATCGCATTTCTTTAAATATGTGCACAGAATCAAATAATTAAAAACGTTATTGACTAAGTACCCCGAAAAGTACCACCGAAGCGTCCAATATCGGAAGCATGGTTGGGAGAGCCTCGATATGAGATGTGTAGGAATACTGTTGTTGAGTTGAGAGTATTCTATGACAGGGTGAATGTGGCACTATATTTTCAAATACCGTCTCTGCAGAACTGAAATGTTGTTTGTGTATCGTGAGTACGCCCAAAATAATGGCAAATATGGCTCATTATCGCCAACGAAAATTGTTTTTGTCTGAGCCATAAACAAACAACTTTACGTATGGCGTAATATGAAGATTAACATCTGTTTCGCAGAAATACGACTTTAATTTATATTCCTGAATGTTCTGTTGTAAACTGTGTTATATATTGAGCATTATCACTCTGCAAAGGAAGTGCTTACCTCTCACAAGTTATGTATTTCCGTTTGCGGACAAGAGTAAAAAGAAATCAGGACGTTGTAAATTAATTTCCTACGCCCTGCAGCATGACATTCCTTTCAACGGACTGCATAATTCTTGGCTACAACAGTAGTGAAACATGTAATAAGTTTTCTAAATTGTATCAATATTCGATATCAGTTACAGTTGATTTTATTCAGTAATAAATCGCTAGACACATCAAAATGATCCAACAAAGCCGGGTTTGTATGCGATTTTTATCTTAGAAACGTTTACTATGTGGACTTGCACGGATGTTTGTAAAGCTCTATGTTTCCTATTAGGCAATATTTACATAAAATGCGATGACACTTATTTAGACGAGTAATTGATATTTTGAAGGGAACCATCTGTGCATCATTATTTGCAGATAGTTTCATATTGTTTTGCACGTAATTCCATGTTAACTTTATCCTCTTCTTACCAAAGCCACGTTATATAGACTTTCAAATCAACGTCACGCGATCTTAATTAATAAATATTCTTACTACATACAATCCTTCTTTTTCTTAAATTATTCATCTGATTTACCCGTCAGAAGTTACCCTTAATAAAGCTAATACCCGGCATTTAAATGCAGCATTTATAGACATTCAGATTTCTATGATAACGTCTCTACTACAATCTTTATCAAGAGTGATGATTTCAACTTCATTATTGTGAAATATCCATACCTGGACGGAAATTCACCTCGTGCTCCCGGGAATCTTTTGTTGTATGCATTGCTTGCAATAGACCCTTTGACAGACCAGAGCCTGCATTGCTTTTACATTACACGATATGACCGAATAAGTCGTTGAGACTCCATTAAAACGGTGACTTAAAGCCATAATTTGAAAGTCACTGTTGGATTTTTGTCTCTTCATCTCTCAGATTTCACAGTAAAACATCGTGATTTCATTTTTTGTATTGTTTGTTTTGTTTTTCCTTGATAATGAAATATGCCAATCGCGGATAAATCATCGAAAATAATATAATATTTTATTTTGTATTTCCTTACCTATTATATCTTCCCAACAATACATATTGTGTGGCTGGTTTTTTAGTTGTTTTCTAAAATTCGACTGTTTTGTTCGTGTATTTCTGTTTTTCACATTTTTGCACATCTTACATATGACGCCTTCGCACTTTTTTTCGTATGACGGCATTAAATAGTTCTTAGTATACGTCATCGTTTGGGCTTGTTTTTTCTTTAAACTGCCCCCCTCGTCTGGCACTTTTAGGTTGCGGAGGCTTTTATCTACAGTACATATGATACATTTGTTTGTTGTTTATTACAAAAATAGTTATTTGTCTTTATGTAAGTTCCTTTTATCAGTTGAAACTCCTGATGCAGGTGATTACTGTTTGTTGTCCCACTTTGACGTGATATTACATTTACATCATTTACACTGTAAGTTTGATAGAAAAACAAGAAGTGCGAGATTGGAGCGCCACACAACCCAGGTCGAAGCACCCCAAATGGTCCTTTTGCCAACTGATCTTTCCAAGGCGTTGATTGCTGGTATCGTTGTTGTGCATGTATGTGTGTGTGCGCGCGCGCGTGTGTGAGTATACTCGCGTGTGTGTGCGTGCGCCCTTTCGCGCGTGTGTGTGTGTATGTGTGTGTGTAATGTCTCGTCTCTGTGTTGTTGTTCGTTTGTAGGTGTTTTTATGTCACTTTTACATTTGCTCAAATTTAATCATCTGAGTAAATTCTTCTAGAACGTTTTCTTTTTTTTCCTGTTCAGAAGACATAAACACTTGTACAATTTGAAGATGCATAATGTACGCGGAGATTAATACAAACTTATATAATTTAAAAACCGTTGTAAAACTACTTACTCTCCAAAACTAAACAAAAAAGAAAATTAAAAAAAACATTATCAGTCATGCAAAACAAAAACTAGGCAAAGTAGGCTATCTCTGTCTGTGACTCTTTACACATGACCAAACGGATTTTTCAGTAAGATAATTACATTTTTGTGTACACAGAATACGTTGTAAGGCGGCATGGCTTTCTCATTTTCTTCTCCTTTTCCAACGGTGCCGCTTGTGATGAGAAATTTGGGTTTTGGAAACACACAGAATTGACCCTGAATGACCTTGACTATTCCCGGTCAGTTATTTGTGCCTCGGAAGAAGTAGTGTGTGTACAGAACAAATATCTATGTAAAAGAAGACGAGACACGACAATTCTGCCAATGTCAACATTAATATTGTTATCTGTTTAAACTGGAAGTTCATTATATTCAGATATACCTAAAATACAGATTAATAAATCAACAATACTGTGTACGAATATTACTCATTCACTATAGGAAAGGGTCGAAAAGGGCAGTGAACTGCGATTAGTTCCACTGACTATGCATCTACTAGGCTTAGCTATTTGGGATATCCCGCACGGGGCTTCATTGCCTTCAACGGCTCTGAACCAGTTTATGTAATGATATAGGTCATTCGTATGATGTCAGTATCTCAGTCTTAAGCTTCCGTACCCCTTCGATGAAGAAAGACGCACAGAGGTAGTAGTTAATTTCAAACTTATCTTATTTTGGTCGTATCCGGTAGCATGTTTGAGCATTATTTTAGACCTAACTTTAAGTCTAAGTTTAAGTCCATCTAAGTTAAAATGGAAAACCATATAGAAAGTATTGAATGTTTAATAAAAAGGTTTCTGTTATCGGATGTATGTCACTCAGATGCAACTTTTGTCCCAAAGTATAATTTATATTTTAGAAGAGGTGTTTATTTGCAGCAGAAAAGTTGTCTGCTTTCTGATGCGTTGTAATTTTGATTTAGTACAGATTAGTTTTGACCATTGTTTGCACAGCTATTATCGCGTACAAGGTCAAACTTACATCACCGAAACATCGCTTCTAAGCGCTTTGATTACTTTAGAGGCTGTTGATTGATGGCTTACAAACCTACCCCGATAACAACAGAAGAAAATGTTGATGATAGATTCTCATATTGAAAACCAAAAAACTTCGGAAATCTAGTTGTTGCAACACAACTTAATTATGACGAAACTAAACGAACATAATGTAAACAGAACTATCTTGACGGCAGATTTTAAGTCGTAAATCTGCGACTGTTGAAATTGTATATCAATATTTATCTACAACGCGTGCCGCAGTAGCTTACCATTTTCATCACATAAATTTCACACCTGGGTACTAAAAACATACACACGGAGCCTCCAGGCCTGTAAAAGAAAGTCCTGAGTCTCGACCAGCGCAGGCTGGTGCATCATGATCTAAATTTTCTAGGCCCTTGACGATGATTTTTTTTTATATTTTATATAAAAAATTCTTTATTCAAACTGGATACAGTTGACTTCTTCTCTTTTATGTTATGTACCATCTCAGAGTTTTTCATGTAAGTTGTAATTCGTCAAGAATTAATTAAACATTTTACAATGTGTTAAGATGTTTAAACGACCTGTCAAATTTTATACAGGACAGTATTTATTTTTTCCCGTTAATCTGCAATGCAATTCAATATAAATATTGTATTGGATTAAAACAATAAATGGTCAATAAAATTCCGGAAGGATACAATACAAACACGAGGTAAAGGACTTTTGGGCAGTATTCTGTAACTGATATATATTTGATGAACGACAAATTATTCCAACAAACATTGTCCATTTATTAAGACAGCTTAGCTTATAATACTTTATATGGGAAGCATAATAACGTTTTCCTTTACTTTTAATGATACATAATCTTAATTACTGCCTTCTATAACTTGCAAGATAAATGTATGAGAATTTCTGATGGTGTTATGAATTTTAGTTTCTTATCTTGCATTTTAATCGCCCTCGTTCTCAATGTAAATCATGGGAAGAAATTGTATGCTTTGTAAATCTATTCTACAGTTCGGTTCGGAGCGGATATTTATTAAAGATAAGTAAATGTTTAGATGCGCAATAATTATTAAGTATTTTTAAATTATTTATTGATGAAATCCAATGCTTTCATTTAATTGCTTGCAATAAGTTATTTAATGGCAATTATGAGTTCAGCACTTTTTTGACGGACATAACTTGGTAATATTTTCTTTGATACTTAATATTACGAGCTATTGCTAGTTTGTATTGATAATAGATTGTAAATTACTGCGCGATGATCACAAGGTATCCTGAGCTATTATAGCCTGTGTGCAATTCCATTTGACGTTTTGAACAAACACAATCCTAGCGTTTTAAATGACTCATATTTGTAATATGTTTAAAATAAAACGTAAAACAAAATAAAAGGTTATTATTAGAAAATCTTGATGTGCCTTTAAAACTAGGATTTTAGTATTTATTTTCACTATTCATGATTAACAACCGCAAGATCTGCGAAGAATAACATGAAAAGTTTCGTGATCTCAACGTTAACAATACTATTTATGCTTTAATACATGGTATTAAAATATCGGTACGGTAATATAAACATATCAATTTACTGGCAATATATAATTTGTGGTATTACCAAAACGTTGTCAGTTATGAGTTCATGTCTTTATGGACATAATGGACAATCAATGAAAATATGTTGTTTTGTTGTTTGTTTTGTGTTGTTAAAGCATCTTACAGAAAAAGATAACGGTGACCTTCTTGTGTACTCGTATGATATTTTTCGTGTTGTATCGTTACTTTGTCTTTTGGTTGGTTACACCTACTGATAAAGTATCACAAAACCAGGAAGAATAATATACGGACAAAATCTGATGTTATAAAAAGTGAAAATGAAAGCTGGAAAATCTGTTATTACAATTACATAAAAACATTTACTATATATGCATAAAGGGACAGGAAGATATACTAGAATAAGACAGGAGAGTCGTTAAACACTAGGCTCAACATTGTTTAGTTGATATCCTACTCGAGCTTTTTCATGTAACAATGAAGTGCTAAAGATACAAAATGTCAAAATACCGAACTTGAGCTCGATGTCAGTTGAGAACGGATTCTGCCAGGGACACCAGGCCATTGTAAAAAAATACTGTGGAATACAACCCGCTCATCATTTCAAGAAAACACCTACCTCATAAAAAATGGCAATCAAATATGTCAATAACACAAGATGGTGGATGTGAAAACAGGATAATAACAAATGAGAAAAACAGCTAGTCATTACAGATAAACCATGATCGCAAATCGGTTCAATGTCCATCCAGTCACAGAGAGATTGGACCACTGACAACACGCTGAAGGAAAGCTGACATACGAGGTCTGAAATATGCTGCCGTTTTAAAAGTTGCCTACTGAATGATTTCGAGTTGATATTCACAAATTTTGCAACATCCTTTAAAAAAAGAATGATAGTCACCATGCAAATAATGTGTCACTTTAGTCTGGTACAACAGAAATAATAAGAAATACGCCGGTAAGAAATACGTTTAATACTAGCAAGAAAAAAACAAGACGATGTTATGGCAATTCTTTTATATAGTTTCATTTAGTGTAATGTTTTTAAAAAAGCAAACTTTCTTCGGCTATACTGGTCATGCACTAAATATTCTGACAAATTAATTCCGATCCCAAATCGGTTCGGAGCTTATCCTGTTTCTCACAAACAACAATCTTTTACTTACAAGAAGTAATGTCATAGTTGCCGTTTTGTTACAAAAGCCCACTTAATGCACTGCTAAAATGATTTTTCAAATTAAACTTTAAACAAAAAAACTAAATAAAAGATATACGAGCACTAAAAGATGGTATTCTCGTATGGCATACGTATCAACTTATCCCCGGGACTATTTTCTGTCAAATCGAAGTCAACAGTCCCTTTTCGCTTACCATACTAAAATGATATCGTACTTTACACTGACGTGTCAAATGAAATAAAAAAAATAATTAAGCAATAAAAATGATGAAATAAAAATTAATGAAATAATATGATATCGCCATGATTTAATATATGTCAATTACAAAACATGTGATTGAAGGTCATTGTCTGTCGGCTTAAATTAATCAACATCTTTAAATGATTGAAATATTTTTAACGCGTTTTAAAAACAAACCATCCTACATACAAATCCAAACAAACAATCTGGAATCCGTCAGCAGTCGAGACAACTTTTGTCATAAGATTTACATGGCCACATTGTGAGTTATCTCTTTTGATTGGCGACGCGCTGGAGCGCGACGCCTATATATGGAATGCTCATTGAAATTTGCACATGAAGAAAAGTTTGTTTTTCGGACTTTCTTAACCTGATAAAAAACGGGTCTGAATTCGGAAAACGTCGTTCTATTTTAGTTATTCATTTTTATAGTTATTTATTTTTGTGTGTCTCTTACTTTCAACGTAACTTTGAAAATTAACAATAAGATACTGAGAAAGAAACAACATACCACGTTCGAGAAAAGCGCTGGAGTGCGACGCCCATATATAGAATGCTCACTGAAATTTGCACATGGAGAAAAGTTTGTTTTGCGGACTTTCTAAACCTGATAAAATACGGGTCCGAATTCGGTAAAGGGCGTTCTATTTTAGTTTTTTTTATTTTAATTGTAACGTATGGGTTTAAAGTGACCCGGACTCAAATGGTCTATCGTATTTTAACATTGGCAGTAAAAGACGACATTCTAATACAAAACATTGAAGAAGTAGCTTGAAATTTTATTGTCACTAATTACTTGCAAGGATAAAAAAGTTTCATTCAAAATGTATTGTTGTATTTAGTTTACGCATTAATCTGGCGTTACAATGGGATACGAGTTATATTTCCGGTAAAACCATAATTGATCAAATTTGAGAGGACCTTTACATTTCAAACTAGAGCTAGCAACACTACTACGTTATAAATGAAGTAACATTCTTCTATATGAATATGTATATATTCGTCACCACTAGGACACCAGCCCCATGAGGCCGAGAAGTGTTTAATCGTGAACTCTAGCCGTTCGGCTAAGGACTCACTAAAATGTCGACCGTACTTCTTCCACTCACCAAAGTATAAAATACGAAAACTAAATATGATTTTTACAAGGAGTATTGTACTTTATAATATACATGAAAACACACAAGACAGAAGTATTCACAAGCCAGTCAAATGTAAAAGCAAAAAAAAAACAAAAAAAAAACCAAAAAAAAAAAACAACAACAACAAGACATTACAAATAAAAGAGCAAACACAACGATTACCGCCTTGGCACGGTCAGACAGCAAACGGCTTCCAAAAGGCTGTTCGAACCGATTTACAGAATCCACACATTCATTTAAAAAAGGCACCGATGTACTAAACTAGAAAGTGAGATGTTACTAAGAAAACAATAAAATCTTATTTTATTTTCCCGGCAATGTCTACAATACCATTTCAAACCGCAAAGGACTGCATAACATACATTGAGTTTATAAATATTATCTGTTCTTTTGAGTGGTGCTTTAAATTTTTGTTTATTTGAAAAGAAGCAATTAAACTGATTTGTATTCGGTATTATAATATCAGTCAGTCGGTTCATTAGCTGCAAATGGCATTAGATCGTTATTCGGTTTGTGAATTTGGCAATACAATAACAACAACACTATCTCTTATAATCTTTGTCCTTGCACTGGTGAACTATTCGGTTTAATCAGCAGAATTTATCCTTCTATTACTATTGTTGTGAATGGAATCAATGTCGGACGTAATGAAGTTATTGAGGCGAGGGAGTGCGACGTTTGTACATAAATATCTGAATCTTTTTATCATTTAGAACGAGAGAATGCAATATTAGGTGTAGTTTCGTAATTGATGCTTTTCCAGGAACATAGGGGTGCAGTTTTACATGAAATTGGATGTCCTACAAGTCATATCTAATATCATATAAATCGTTAAAGTTAATTTACAACTACAATTATTATTATTATGTTTTATTTTTAAAATTATCATTATTATCATTATTTTTATTTATTTATTTATTTTTATTTATTTATTTATTCCTTTTTTTATTTATTTTATACCATTTGCAACATGCGTTAATGTAGTGTTATAAATGATAAATAAGTTAATGTCTCTGTGTTCTTGCAGTATCTCTTAGGAATGAAACTGGAACTAACTCTATTGGTATTGCTGATATTTTAATGGATCTGGGAGCTGTTTATAGAAATATAATACTTCATATTTGTTTTACGGTTAACAATTTTTTATAGTTTACTTTTCTAAACAAACTAGGCTCTTATCTTTTAGTCAATGTTAAACCATTATGGGGGAACATAATCCAAAATCATTGATCATCAGTTTAAAAACAAAACCCACTTCACTAAATTGAGAACAAAAGCGTGTGAACGCATCGGGAAATAACAAGGTCTAAATCTCCCTGAATACATAAATTTGACACTTTGATAAGAGTATTTTCTCAGACCTCAAGACATTAAATATTAAAATTAACAAACGGAAACGTACCACCAGAACCTTTGGACACCGTTGTCTGAGCAATATATCTGGTATTCAGAGAATAAACGATGCGTCTATGTGCCGCGCTACAGTTCATGTATCGTTAATTTTAATTGAAAGTAACATTAATATAGATAAAGATATTATTTTCATGATATAATGAAAAGAGTGTAATTTGCAGCAAAATGGTTATATCATAAGGTTTTAAACGTTGTCGAAATCTTTTCTTTCTTTGTTTTTGTTTGTTGTTGTTGTGTATTGTTTTTTTTTTTGCTGCTGACATAAATCTTAATTTTAGCTTTGGAGTTTGTTATAACTGTCAGCAGACACTGTATATTCTTTAGCTGTTTGCATTAAGTAATCTGTCATAATATTTATGTACAGGAAAAAGCAATTGGATTATTTGTTTTGTTCGTGTACGCAACCATTCTGTCCTCGATTTTATGGTGTAACGATATAGTTTAATAATATAGTTTAGTTTTATATTAATATTTCTTTAATGATGTTAGTCCATTGTAATCTGAGAGGAAAATAAACTTGACCAGTGCATTACCGGCTAAAATAATGCTTAGACACAGTTCAGACCCAGAACCTCGAGATATCATGGAACACTGGGTTCAACACGTCAAGCTTTACTTTAATATGTATCTCAGCCTATTTAACTTCGTCCATGATTAACCAATCGTATAAAAGACAAGATGGAGGTCGAGCATAAAAAATCTCAATATGTAAGTTTTACTGGTAGGAACTGATATTCATGTCGAATATTTGTTTCACAAAGCTGTTTTCCTTGAAATGCGAGAAGGAGATTAATATTAGACGCCATTCGAAGACGTGTTTTCACGGATTTGTTTTGGTATCAAACGAAGACAAAATAGTGCAATCGTACATTGTTCTTTTTAATGAATTGGTGGATTTAATCTTTGGTGAACTGATGAAAAATATCGTCGAATACTGCTGCGCTCGTAGCCAAGCGGTTAGAGACGCCGACCCAAAGAAAATTCCAGCCAATATCACCTTGTGATCGAGTCCTTGTCCAGGTGAATATAAAAGTATGTTTGGAATTTGATGCACACCGCGGAGATTTAGACAAGAAATATTTTAAAAGCATATGTGGCTTCTGTAGGCCTTTAACACATATAATTCACTCATTTTAAATACACTTGTAAAAAACAGAAAAAAACACCAAGACATTATATATTTTACAAGTATAATATACCTTCAGGTATTTACAAAAACAAACATTGTTTCAACATTTTGGCATCCGGTTTATTTGTGACTAAAGTATTTCCCCTTTGGAAAATGTTACGTTCGTAGTGGCTGAGTTGGAGGCATATTAATATAAATATATGATGAAAAGCATCTTTTTTTTGTGAATACTAAATCCGACATCTCAACATCATGTTGCTGAGGCTATCTGCCGAATTGTTTATATATCGTCCTTTATCACTCGTCATTGTGTACAAAAACTGCTCACCTTGTCACACTCTCTGCTGGGAGTAATATTAACGTTCAACGTTTCGTACAACTCTACAGTAGACCTCAGACAGATGGGAAACGAGAGATCAGTTGTTTCAATATTTTTTAGCAGTAATTATTGATTTATATTAAGTAATGTATTGCGCAACACGTCCAAAAGACCCGACAAAAACAAATTATTATTTTTAACGTGCTTTTGGTTTGCATATGGTGTCATGCAATTAACTCAATTAACTATAGCTATATATATCTGTGTATGCGCGCGCGTACAAGTGCGTGCTTGTGTGTGTGTACTGTTATTGCTTAAGAATACATGGCGCCATTATATGCATGTGCAATTTAATAGTGTATAAAATAATCAGGGATTATTAACACAACAAGTTTTAGTTTCCGATATTCGCCTTAATAAAATGAAACATGATCATTTGAAAGACAATAGACTCATAAAACACAATTATTCGGCGCTGATTAGTTTTTTAATTGAATATTATTCGAGGGTGTTTAATAAAGCTTTGTTACATCGAGCAATAAAAAACTTATCACAAACATGTTGTGTTTTTTTTTCAATTGTGCACAACTGGTTGTGAAGTTATATTTTTTCTGTGATCACGCCATTTCCAGATGTCTCCACTCGTTAATCACCAAACAACATACGGAAAGATTTATGATAAATACTTACATACAAAATCTTTAAAGTAGAACGTTAACAGTCTATGTCTAAAAAAGACTTAACGGACATAACGTAAACATGCGCTATTTTGATTACAGATCTAAAATGATAAATAAGCGACAGCTGCAATTATATCTCAATATTTATCTACAACGCGTGCCGTTGTAGCGACTCATTTTATTGTTAAAAATCTCAGACTGGTCTTTAATACAACATATGGAGCCTTTCACACTGTGAACTTTTCAATACATTTTAAAAATAAATAATATGTTCCTTTGCCAGACAAGCATATCTTAGACACATTGTAGCTTGTGTACTTAGAATTTTGTTTTTGTTTTGCGTTGTTATTAAAAAAGCATAAACCAGGATTTATGTTATGTTACTTATTTTTATCTGTACAACAATGTTTAAATATATGGCGTGCTGTATCCTTGCGTGGTTCTGTGATTTTGTTGATTATAAGTACAGAAAATGTCATAATAGTAAGAAAGCAAACCATCTGAACACAACATTCGTTGTTTTTAAACATTGTGAAAATGGTATGGTAGATTTATTAACATACAAATTACAATACGCATGAGATAAGAAAAGAAAATCCTGAATAACAGAAGCCTTAATATTCCGACGGTATATAAAATGGCACAAAAGGTTATTATAACTATGACATCTGGAATAACCATCAAATACACATTTCGGACAGCAATTATCTTCATAAAATATATGGAGTGAAAACACGATAGCAAGCGATGATAATAGCATGTTTAAAATTGAGCAAGAAAGTATGTGATTGTATTATGATATAAATGGATACGTTTAATAATTTCTCAGTGTGTGTTTTTGGAAATTGAATTGTGTTCACGACATAACATGGTCTAGTAAAAGAAAGTAATAAAATAACTGGTTATTCTGCGAAGAAAGATATTTACTTCAGACAAATAGCAGTCTCGATTCAGTGCCGGGCAAATGACTTCAGAAGATAACACGTAAGTTAAACTTTTAATTAACAAAAAATAATCTATGATTAAAACAAGTTATGTAGATCAAAACAATGGCATGTACTGACTGAAAGCTGTCATCTGTAGACCAACACGTGATTCACATGTACAGTGTATGTATACACAGACATGTAGTGATTGGTAGGTGAGTCTACATATGGCTTAGGAGCTTGAGTCGGTGTGAAATCCATGTGCTCGGGTTTGACACAAAAGACAGTGACACGAAGAGGAAGCGGTCCATAGTCGTCATGCACTGTCAGAAGCAACTGCTACCCAGAAATCCTGGTAAAATTTTCCTCAAAATTTAAGTTCTTTGGGAACAAAATTGAAACGTAAATACTTTATTATTTAAATATTAAAGACTTGCTTTTGCATACATTGGTCAAACTGCAGCCGTGTTTAATTGATTCGCCTTGGTATATCAGAGTAATTATGGTATATACTAGAATTCCAACTTTAAATACTCTTACTGTTAACCCGTTCCTTAGAAATCAATAGCTGTTACAATACTCTTATTCATCAAAGCATAAGCCGTTCAACATTTTATGGAAATACGCTTTTAAGATTAACAAAATCAAGGTTTTAAAAATATATCAGACCACTTCGAATATTGTCAGAAAATGTATTGATAACAAGAAGCTAGGATGTGGACATCCACAGCGCCGTAGACAGCGTGCGATTTAAACAAAAAGATGACTATCCTGAGAATTAAACATTCTTTGACACTGTCGATGAATTATATAAACATTTGATAGTAACGAACCATGACTGATGGGAAAGTACAGTATTTGATACTTTGTTTTCCTTGTACTGTTACATCTATATTTACAAGTTGCATTACTAACATTGGTATACTCGGATTCTTTTGTTAAACAACGCTTCGCCACACAGCTGCCAAAAACGGAGTACTCAGTCCTTTTTTCTGGAAATGGTCTCACAGAACAGCTGCGATTTCTTGCTTTTGCCAGCTAAACTATTGTCCATTTAAAGATGTTGGTAACAAACCGAGAATTGCTCTTTGTTCTCCACTGCTTGCAGTTGCAGTTGACCCTTCTACAGTTAAAAACATTGCTTTGAAATAACACCATAAATTGACAGGTCGCTTAGACGACAGACACTGGCCATTTAAAATAATAATTTTAGATTGTCACTTTGGTAAAACTGGTACTCAATTAAAGAATGGCCATGATGGTCATGTGTCAATTATGCAAACTATACTTACAAATATTTTTAAATTTTAATGGGCATCTAAATATAGACTTTATTTTTGAAAAGATAATTAAGTTCTTTTTATTTTAAAGCAATATTCAAACAAACTCAAACGTTTCCAGTTTATATACATATAAATATTTATAAGTGCTAAATTAAAAATACATCATTGACACATGACCATAATGGCCATTCATCAACTATGAATTGAGTACCAGTTTTATACTTCTATCACCATTTTGGGGAAATGTTATAAGCATTTTTCTAAACATACCCTCCTATCAAAATTTCATGATGGATGCCATGGAAGCCATTAGTTTTCATATAGCCCAAATGAGTTGTTTTAGTAATTTGGTGATTCTGTTATAGACACCCTAACGAACATTATGGTACCCATGAAAAAATGTCTAGGAGTCGTGGGTGCTGTGCGCGATACATAGCTGCCGAACTAATTGTAATTTTAATAGGACATTTTGTGTGTTGCTATTCACTCACATATGTAAGATTAGCCCGCTGTATTTCATAAATTCGGGATAACAATTCGTCTTACTTTACAAATAAAGCACAGCTCCAAGGCTATTGATCCAGAACAAAAAATTTACATAGCTCAGTCCATAGTCAGGTATGGCGTATTTCTACTTAATTAAAGCAATTCATCACATACATGTTAGTGGTCAATATTGACCGAAGTCCTGTCTAGTGGTTAAATGTCTAGTAGTAAAGTAGTTTCTTTCAATCTCATCCCCAACAAACATACATTGCTTAGATGTGGATTCATGTGTATTGATTTAGCGGTGGGGAGTAGTGCTACTGCCGCCTAGCTATCTCTGAAATGTTAGTTATATCTTTCTGAGCATATGTGATATACACCACTTTCTTGAAAAACTTTTATCTTTCGTGACCTTTGATCACTCGTCATATTTTGGGACCGAATGTGGTTCCTAAGCCGTATTCCTGTCCTACTAATCACTGAAAGTCATTGTATTGACGCCCGAAAGACGACACAAAAGATTCAGATAATTTCTATGTTTAAATACGCAGGAGGGTCAGACCTGGGTTTAAACCGTCATAGACGGTAACTCAAACAGACATGTACTGAACCAGTACCTAGATAATTTATTTACATTAAGTGTTACTGAGTACAATGAAATCCCTCCACTGTAAAGTAGTTTCGATCTTTTCGACTTACACCGCAGTAAAGATAACTGGGCTTATTAGAACAATAAGGAATGATTTAATCCCCAAATGGTCTGTGTCTCGAATTCCATTTCATGATGAAATAATTTTGTGCGGACTGAAATTGATCGCGACATTCCAAGGTGGGTGAGGGGGGATAAATCATTTTATCTGAAAGAGAATGCTTTGCATGCTGGAAATCACAAAGGTAAGTTGCCCAAATTGTTCAATAAAATATCATTTGTATCACTTTCCAAGAGATCTTAAATAGTCCCTCTTCAGTTTATCGTTAACTGAGAATACATGTTTATAACAAATTGGTAACAAATATTCTGGTTTTGTACACTCGTGCCTTTTTCTCTCTTGTAAATATATGACATTACCTTTAGAGAATCACAGAAGAGTACATAGTCGGAATAAAATGCGCCAGTTGCCGAACGAATAAAGTCGTGAAATCAAAACGTGACAGATCCTGAACGATGTGGGTTGAATCCTACTCAGGACGGCGAAGATTGTTTCAAAATACTATGTAACCATTTATATTCCATGTGTATGTAGGAGATAATATTGCTAAAAGAGAAAAATAACTAACTATAAATAAATATGAATATAGTAGTCATGCAATCTAGATACGCCATACGCTCAGTTATTTCATCATGAATATATATTGTTTGTCATTATTGCTTACCGTTTAATTATATGAGAATAATTCTCTCTTTAAAATATGTTGACTTATGGTTGTTGGTATCTTAAAAGCAAGTTTTTTATTATAATTTATTTGAGCTCTATAGGGCAATGTATTAACGATCTGTCGCAGCTTTTTTGTGCATGAAGCCAGTTTTGTTAACAGTTTGATCCTTTGAGACTGGGTGGGTCCGAAACTGAATTGGAAGAACGATTTATCTGTAATAAATATCTTGTCTCTACAGAATCAATGACAACAACATTACAATCTTCAATGTTCCACGGGGTCCGATATTGTCTTTAAGGCAGCACAGTTTCCTTGGACAAAAATTCGGTTTCTGCAAGATCTCAAGCCGAACGAATTCATGAAGCTATAACGTGTATGGCATTACAAAATCTTTTTTCTATGGGCTTTTAATAACATTAACACGACTTATATGTGACATATCGATAATTAACCTGGTATAGTAAGCCACGATCATACACGTGGCGTAAGAGTGGCGTAAAATAGCTGTTCCTTTCATTGTACATCCAAGTCCGTCACCTGATAAATCATTGTTTATAAATAAGTAAAATAAACCTGTTTTTTGCAGTTTACATCCTAACCCCGTTTGCGAGACATGAACTGACAAAGCGTTCCGTATATTCTAGAATGTTTTACAAGCTGTTTCTTTACTATCACTTGTCAGCAACAGTAATCATTATCTGCTAAAATATAACTTGCTAAATTCGTTAGTGTTTATTTGTATCATTTGGCCGTAAGATCCAACCGTTTCTTATTTTTATTTTGGACATTATTTTATATAATCGAGTGGACAGTTCAACACCCGTATAACAAATGTCAAATGTGTAACAGAGAAGTATACGCTAAATAATCAGCATTTTGTATTTGATGGAACAGAAAACAATGCTGCTCGCAAAGGGACTCGGCAATGGTCTCTTTCGCAAGGTAACCGATGCGGATATAAATCAGATTGAAAAAAAGTTGTCATTTGGTTGACGTTGATATGCTAGAATGTGGTAAAATTTCTGAGCAGCTCAACTCTTAACCCTGATTTATTTGTTAACAACCCGCGAACGCCGAAACATTATTGCACAAACGTTTCATTTTTTATACTCTTATATCTATACACCTTTTTAAATTCAGCTATTATCTCATTGTGTATAAAAACATGTTACCGTTGAGCACAATTTACAAGAAGAACAATTATTTAGAAGTTTTTATTTTCAAACAATTAACATTACGCTTTTGAAGCCTTATGTTTTGTATATGTTCTTTGAAAGTTTACTATAGAAACAATCAACAACAGAAAATCAGGCCACAGCAAAATGAACAACGAATTTATTTATTTATTTATTTATTTATTTATATGGATTATACGGCATACCGACACTTAACAGGTCATACGGCGCCGAATACAAAGAAGTTCAATGCAAATCAGTTAAATTCTAAACTATGTCAGTAAAATATAGAAAAATACAAAAATCTATCAAGTTAAAATAATTTGAACTACAATCGAAAATAGGTTAATATATTAAACGCTTTAAAAATGTATCTTCATCTACTCATGAATCAATAAACTACTGAAATCGTGAAACAAATTTCAATATTTCAATGTTTTATCCATTTATTCCTTCTTAAAAGTTGAAAGGGTTAAAATTTCCAGTGAATCAGTAAAATCACGCTTTTGCGAACAAATTATTTATGGGTATATTAAATAATATTTTAAACACCACACAGTTTCCTGGCAATGGTTAAAAATATGGCAAGGAGATTTCAAAAACGTATAACAAGATCTACAAACTCATATCGAAGGTTCAACCATTACAACACGGAGGCGCGGCATACCCTAACCAGAGGAATAAAACGTTACCAATTGGCAAAAGATGGTACTTTGTAAGAAAAAAATCATAATTCATTAAAATAAGAATTCATGTTAAAAAGTACCAGTCTCTGCTGACCCATATACAGGACTGTCTAATACAGGCTTGTGGTATAAATATGTTTTATTTCAAAAGTAAGCTGATTAATTACATTAAGTTTGTTTCTGATTGTATTATGTATGTATGTAAGATGTGCTGGCATAGATATATTTGAAGTTCAGATTGTATTATGTTATATGTGACCATTTTGGTCTGTATTTAAGTCAAGTCAGCTACAATCGTCCTTGTAACCTACACGACTTGTATCTGATTGTTATGATGTTTAACACGGAATGTGCTGTATATACCTGTTCCAGTTTTCGACTGATTTTTTCTACGTGCATGCCACCTGCACTAGTATTATGAAACCAGTTTTATTGCAAACAAAAAGCTGACAAAAAACTTTCATATGAATACTGCAACAGGCATTAAAATAGTTGGCATAGCTTAAGATAAGGTACATATATTCACGTGTCCGTAAAACGGGAAAGGTGCAAAAACTGAGACGAGACATTAAAAACTTTCAAAGTTTTATCAAATATAGTAAACCCAACAGTTACAGTCTTGGCACGGTTCTAGTAAACCCAACAGTTACCACCTTGGAACGGTTATAGTAAACCGAACAGATACCGCCTAGGAACGGTTATAGTAAACCCAACAGTTACCACCTTGGAACGGTTATAGTAAACCCAACAGTTACAGCCTTGGAACGGTCATAGTAAACCCAACAGTTACAGCCTTGGGCCGGTTATAGTAAACCCAACAGTTACAGCCTGGATCAGTTATAGTAAACCCAATAGTTACCGCATTGGAGCGGTTATAGTAAACCAAACAGTAACCGCATTGGAACGGTTATAGTAAACCTAACAGTTACCGCCTTGGAACGGTTATAGTAAACCCAACAGTTACCGCCTAGGAAAGGTTATAGTAAACCCAACAGTTACAGCTTTGGAACGGTTATAGTAAACCCAACAGTTACCGCCTTGGAACGGTTATAGTAAACCCAACAGTTACAGCTTTGAAACGGTTATAGCAAACCCAACAGTTACCGCCTTGGAACGGTTATAGTTAACCCAACAGTTACCGCCTTGGAACGGTTAGGCGCTTAAACCGATATACGGAGCTATAACCTAACAAGCCATTTTTGTCGGACGTTTAGTCGACCAATAAATAAGTAAACATTAATCCATTCTAATTGCGATATTATATTGATACATGTTAAACAAACTAATTCCACGTTTCTCCATTAATATTTTTCAGGAATTGTGAGTTTTGCAGGCCGTTGCCCAGATGTTCACACATGCTGCAAACAGGCATAGATTGTCGGGCAAGTACACGGTTTACACTGTTGTGATAAGTGATAAAACGACAATATATAACAGAAACAACGACAGGTAGCAGAAACATGATGTGAAGATTTATCTATATATTTTGTAGAACAGATGGGGTTTAAAATTCTTGTTATCACATGACACTGTTTAGATATTTTGCAGATTACATTAAGATGGCGATATTACTTCTTGGGCAATAGGTATCTCAAAAAAAACTTCAGACATCATATATACACTACAATATGTATATATTGGTGCCTATTTTATCCATCTACCGTTCACTTCTTTAAGTTAAGTTTAAGTTCGCAAACTGCAAATTGCAAATTGCGTCGTCTTATGAAGTCCTTGTTGCATGCATTGATTAATCTTTAAACATCTTACATCGTTTTGAGACAATGTCTTTGTCAACAAAAATATTTTTTACAGAACTTTAAACTTTTAAACAATAAGCTTATATTTGTGTACATTAAGTATATTTTTATTTAAAGGAGATGGCTATAGAAATGTGTTTAATATCAAACGTGAAATTGCATTTGTGAATTATTTTCACATGTGGACTAAAATAGGAGAATAAATTAAGGACAAAAATGACATCTCTTGTTCTATAATTGTAAAACTATGTTTGTGTCAATGTTTATATGGAAAATAAAACTTTATCAGTGCATCTATCGGGCGTAAAATAAAAAAAGACTTATATCTCCACCTTTTATTGAAGTAGTCCTTCTCAACTGAGGGTGGTTGTAACGAACCAATCTTCTCGAGAGACTGGATGGACCCCTAGCGAATTAAGACTAGGATTTATCTGTTATTAGGATCTTGTCTTCGCAGAATAAACGGTAACTTCCTTACAATATTCAATTTTTCACCGGACCCGAGACTGTCGTTACGGCGCCGTAGTTTACTGTGGAGAAAATTTGTTTTCTGCTAAACCTAATGCCAAGTGCAAACAAAACTCAAACAATGTGTGTCATGATTAAACCTTTTACTTTATTACAAATGTTAAACCGATTTTTTTTTCTCATATGCAATGCTATGATCGTATAAGTTTTCATTCCCGCTTTTTAATATCGTTTCTTTTCAATGGAAGTGGCATTGTCGACGTCCCCTAGACTTACCATTAAAGTATTTTCCGTTAAATGATTAGCAAATAGAATGAACGTGTGCAGTTTTATGAACCATCCTAACAGTTACGCCTCCGACAATGCTGTCTATTCATCATTTTTATTTATTTCACTATTTAAATGTATCATTTTGGTACGTTGTAGCATTTCTAACTTTTTTCCATTTCCGAAGTCCACTACTGTCAGAGACTGGAGCTAAACTTTTACTTCATGAATGTTGAGAATTTTAATTGAAGAGATTTAAAGAACAAATAGAAATGGTTTGGATGCAATATATTTATTATTATACACATAAAAATGTATGATTAAATGCATTCTGAAATATGCTTTCAATAAAAAATGCTAGATCTTTAGGTGTGTCATCAGTTCTGCCCAACATATTTTACCTATACTAACTGGCATTTTTATATACGTTAGAATATAAACCTGAATTCCAACAGCAGCAGTGTCCTGTTAATGAATAAGAACATATTAGAATCTCCTATTCATATAGCAGCAGTGTCCTGTTAATGATTAAGGATATATTACAATCTCCTATTCCAATCGCAGCAGTATCCATTTAATGATTAAGAACATTTTACAATCTCCTATTCCAATAGCAGCAGTATCAATTTAATGATTAAGAACATTTTACAATCTCCTATTCCAATAGCAGCAGCGTCCTGTTAATGATTAAGGAAATATTACAATCTCCTATTCAAACACATACACAGTCGTCAATAAACTTATAATGGAATCTAATGCAAATCAGCTCCTAAGAACATTTTGAGACAATACGTAGAGAAAAAACAAACCGTTAGTTATGTCAGGATAAAATCCGATTTGTATTTATCAATACTTGCCACATTTCTCTTGGAAACATCGCTTGCTATCTTTGCGATGGATTACAAATATATCTGTACATGCTTTCTTTTAAATATGGTGTATTTACATATAAGCGTGCAAATTAAAACCGTTATTGTTATTTCGAAGCAAGGGAAAGAACTCGTATCTCCAACTACGTTGTTGTCGCAAACATTCTAATCCTCTCTAGAATACATGTTACATGTAATGGGCCCTGAACAGTATTGGAGCAGGGATTAATCTGTAATTAATATCTTCGTCACCATTTTTAATGTTCACCAAAATGTGTTTATTTTGCGAAATACATAGAGATGGCTATAGAACTTCTAGAGTAAAAGTTATTAGTCATATTACAACAACAAAACTTCAGCCATCAAATATATTCTACACATTTATTTTGGTGACTCTTGTATTCATCTACCGTTCAATTCCTTTAGTTTAGTTGAATTTTGCGAATGTTTTTGCGTGGTCTAATGAAGTACTTTTGTAGATATTGTTGTCGATTCAAGACATTGTCAATAGAAATGAAATATCGAAGCACCTTGTTTTTACTAAACTTTAAAGTTTGAGTAAACGATGAGCTCATGTGTGTTTACATTAAATATACATTTATTCCAACGAAATAGAGATAGATATGTGCTTTTTATCGTACACGTAATTGCATTTGTGAGACAAAGGGACTATATGAAGACCATGAGCAACATAACATTTTAAGGAACTGAATGAGCCTTCAAAGTTGGCTTGTTATAAAACCTGTATAGAATATATAAAATAGACATGATTGTATTTTTAATGTGAATTTTAATGCCAGTTATTTCTCTATTTGATATGTTAAGGCATGATGTCGTAATAAGAAATACAACTACGAAACCCGGCCAACATTAATAAAATAGTTAATGCAAATTAAAAAAAAGATGTCATTTCTTGTTGATATAAGTAATATTAAACCGCTGCATTTAATGGCTTTTATGCAAACTGGACACTTATATCTCCACTTCGTATGGAGGAAGTCATTCTCAAACGATTTTTAACCAGTCCTCCAGAAAGACTGATTGGGTCCCAACGTGAATAAGGGCCAGGATTTATCTATAATTAAGATCTTGTCTTTGCAGAATAAACGTCAACTTCTTCGCAATCTTCCATTTTTCACTTTATCCGATATTGTCGTTACGGAGCCGTAGTTTACCGCGAAGAAAATTTGTTTTCTGCCAAACCTAATACCAAGAGCAAACATAACACGAACAATATGTGTCATGATAAAACCTTTTACTTTTTTACGAATATCTTTTTACTTATCCGTTGATTGCTATCGCTCGAATTATTATCTCTATTTAATATCGTTTCTTCTGGAAAATTTCCTTGTCCTTGTCTTGATTGAATGATCATGTGCTGTTTAATAAACCACCCTTATCTTCCTCCCCTCGGAAATTCTGTTTATTAATAATTATGATTTCTTCCACTCTTTCGATGTATAGTTATTGCATTTTTTCTATTTATTAAATTACTATCAGATATTATAGCTTAAATTCGCTTATGGCTGTACAAAGAGAGCAAGTATTGGGTGCAAGATGTTAATTATAATACAAATAAAAATATGTATGATTGCAGTCTGGAAGATGCGATTAAAAACAAATTATGGACCTATACCTAGCCTCGGTTTTACTAAACTTCCTCATCTGAGGAGCTCGTTAACCTCAAAAATAAAAAAGTTGAGGAAAATCTCAAAGTAGAGGTTGAGGAGGGACATGATGAATTTTAGTGAAACCAGGGCTTGGCATTTTTGTGCTAAATATCCCGTTTGTGGACTTCTTACACGTACATTATATTCATTACGAGGATATAAGCTAAAAAAGGTGTCCTGTGAATTTATAAGAGACTCTCAGAAAAAATCATAAAAAGAGATAAAAACAAACCTTAACCATTTGATAAAAGATCAGTTTTATATTAAATAAAGTTCAATGTAAAATTCTTTTAAAACATAAGTTTAAATGGTTTTCATATATATATTAGCCCGTTTTCTGTTTCTCTATTTGCAAACCGTGTCTATTTTAATCACAATTTTGTAACAGCAGATACCTACAAGCTGTTATCACTGTTTATGATCGTTAAGCTACTTATTGTATAGTTTATGTACCTGTTTTTGTTGCCTAACTTGCCTAACCATATTCCCAACATATGTACAGATTATATTCAAGATTATCACCATCGCCAACAAACCGATCTTGTCGGCTCAATTTTAAGTTTGAGCAACATGTTTCGTTGAATATAAATCCACCCTAACTGCTATCAAATACTACAAGTGAAAAAACTAACTTTATGTTTCTCTTTCGCCTGGGGCCTAGAGTTTCGAGTTTTAAAGGACTTTAAAATAAATTCATTGCCGTGCGCTGCAGAATGACATATTTTGACGAGGTGAGCACTTTTTCCGGATTCGTAGTCATTGATAAAGAAATAT
The DNA here is from genome assembly GCA_007844125.1 of Sinonovacula constricta. Classification (NCBI taxonomy): domain Eukaryota; kingdom Metazoa; phylum Mollusca; class Bivalvia; order Cardiida; family Solecurtidae; genus Sinonovacula; species Sinonovacula constricta. The sequence goes on from CM017558.1 coordinate 19,238,127, forward strand.
TTATTTTACATACGTCGACAGTTACATCATAAATATGATGTTCAGACGTCGGATTTCTATTTTACAAATCATGTGCTTTTCATCCTTTTCCTTATTATATACCTTTACGTTATTTGTTTACTTAACAGAATGCGTATACAGCAGGCTACATATGCGAATACAGCAGGCTACATATCATTTACAGTAACAGATACAGTTACTTTAATATCACAGTTTGAATCTTTGAATCAACAGTAGTTCAGATAAAGAGAAATGGTGTTATGTTGAATCCACACTGCGTCGGTTCCAGGTGGGGGGGGGGGGGGGGGCGGGTTCGATCCTGGACCGCGACATACCAAAGTCGTTAAAAATGGCAGTGGTACAGTTCCCTTGCTAACGCAATATAAGGGAAGTTCCACAACTGGTTGGCCTGGTGTCAGGGTAATGTGGCAGGTGTTCACGGCATGCTATACACAGTGAAAGCAGCACAATGTCGTCTTCAAGTGGAAACCGTCTCCAGATAACTGAAATACTGTTGGTCTGACCCAATAAACAATAAACAACAATAATATTCCGATGTGTTGATACTCTACTTCTTCACCATTTCCTATGATGGACAGAAGTTTGACCAGTATTAACCACTATTATTTGTATGATGAAGGACTCATCTTGGGAACATGTGCTCGGATTTGGAAACTAACCCTGCTTTTGTGAAAAAAGAACATTTAGCCGGGTTTTTTGTACTCATCTAAGTAAACAACTGGTTAACAATCACTTGAAAAAAATGTATTATATGGACTATATACATGAACAGATTAACAATAAGTTTAAAGGAGTAAGTAAAAGTATTTAAATTGTCTTTAATGTGGCATCCGACAATTTGTACCAGATGTTTTCTTTCAAAGAACCAAATAAATAATTGCTGCCTGAAAAAATCGCGCATTTATTGATGCCATATATCTATGTGAAAAGTGATACATAACACATCACACGTTATTACAAATAGATGTTTCATACCCAAGCAGTTAGCTATTTTAAAAACTATTTGACTCGTAACTTATAATCATTCGGGTAATCCGCTCTGACGTCGATGTCTATTTTAACAGAAATCTCAATCATGCTTGTTTATAGTTTTAGAAAGAATGCGTTTGTAGAGCTATTTATTTCACGATTTCTACCGTCTTACAATTAAGACAGTGTTCAAACTCGTCTCTTATTACACTCAAGTTTATTTTTTTTTCAGAAATTATGGCCCACAATCCCACAATCCCACAATCCAAGTTTACGTATCTTTGATGAAGACAAACTGTCGGATACCACCTTTAATAGTTAGACGTGCCAGGATATGTATAATCTTTTGGCGGCATTTTCCGAACTTATTTCCTACTAAAATAAAATTAACCGATCAATTTATTGCGTTAATTAAAGATTTATCTCAGCTGCATATCGTTTTTAAAAAGCTATTTCCTGTTTCATGTGACATCCTCTTGTGGCAAATATATCAATATTAAGCAAACAACTTCTTTAAAATTTCACTAAACTGCCATATTTATTTCTATGTTGAAAAATCAATTCATGACTCCAATAAGTATTAAGGTATTAAATGAAGTTTTACAGTTTTTTCCTTCATAGCAAATGCGTGGAAATACTACACTAACTGCTCATCAAAAAGCACAGATGCATTCGGTTTTCTTGTCGAAATAATACAAAATGGAAATATTTTCTGGAAGAAAAACAGTTCATTCCTCGAGAAACTGTATAGTCTCAAAACCTGATTGGGTTGTGAGTTTATCTGTAAGGAATATCTTGTCCTCCCAGATTTCACCGGGAACGTCATCACAATCGTCAATTTTTCACCGAACGGATACTGTTTTAAAGACGCCAGAGTTTATTGTCAAGAACTGTAGTTTTCTACACAACCTTCCTCCGAGTGCAAAAATCTAACAAGTAATGTCAAGATAAAATCCAATACGTATTGACCAATCCTTGTCACATTTCTCTTGTAAACATCGCTTGCTATCTTTGCGATTGATTATATATTGTTTATTGTTTGTTTGTTAGTTTTTTATGTTATTGTTTTGTTGTTGATGTTGTTTTGTTTTCCTTCTTTTTCAAAAGATTGTATATTAACAGTTATCTGGAGACGGTGTCCACTTGAAGCAGATATAGTACTGCCTTCACTGTGTACAGCATGCCATGAACACCTGTCATGATACCACACCCAGTCACATTATCCTAACACTGAGCTAACCTGTCTTGGGACTACCCTTATATTTCATTGAGCTTTAGCATGAGAGCTATACCACTTCAATTTTTAAAGACTTGGTATGTCGCGGCCTGTGATCGAAGCCGAGGCCTCCCATACCTGGAGCCGACGACCTACCGATTGCGCTACCAGGTCCGCTAAACACATCCCCACTAGAAGTGTTTTATCCCTTACTGTTGTTAGACAATACGATTTCCATGTAATTTGTTTGTTTTAGGCATGAATATAATGCCTTATACGTACATGTAACACTTTACCTACGTTAATAAACCAATCAATCACTTGATCACGGTTTAAGTAACAAAAGTGCAAATTCTTGTACTTTGATTTTAAGAGAGTTTACACTGAGTTCCTTTTCCTTATTTTTGATATTGAATTAAAATATTAATGCCATGATTTAATAATTCATTTTAAAATTTATGAAAACGGCCAACAAAATAGCGTAGAGACGCACAACAAAACATTTGGTAAAAAGGCCAAACAAATATAATTGTGAAGTAGTAAGACTATCATGACTAAAGACATTAATATCTCTCAATACCGAGAACAATTTATTATTAGAAAACAACAACATAACATTTCAATCGATTGCCTGTTGTTTTCAAAATGACATATGCTGGACTTATAGCCGTCATTGTTGATTAAACTTTTCTTTCAGACTATACAAATAAAGATGTAAACTAGAAATTCGGACAACACAAGTGTCATCAAAATGAAACCTGACTATGTCATATATCATTGTACATTATGTTAAAGGTTGAACTACTTCTTGGTGGATCATCTTACATGTACACGAATACCAACAATTTCTGGGACCGGACATGAAATTAATAGAAAAGGAGCAATCTCTATACTAAAAGAATATTTTAATTAAATAATTTAAAAGTTTAAAAGATACATTTGAAACACACGCCCATTTGGAATAATGCACCATCCTATGGTGGTCCAGATACATGACTGTCCGTTACAGGCTTGCTGGCCCCGTATGTTGTATTTCTCCACCCCAGCTGCGGATTTTTATAATGAAAAGGGTCTGCTACCAAGACTCGCTTTGTAAATAAATATTGATATAGAATTTCAACAGCGGCAAAATTTATATAATCTACCGTTAATAGAGTTTCTTGCACCATTTCCTTTAAGGTGATATCTATTTACGATAAGAAACAAATTGCTCCTAATGGTTTATGACTGTTATGACATATATATAATAAAAATGCGTTGTTTTGTGGGATAGATAACAACATACAAAGAACTATTGAAACAGCTCGGCAATAGTTAAACGTTGAAACGTTTTACAAACCTACAATTTATAATATTTTCGGCATTAGTACACAAAGGGGTCACGAGGAAAAAGACACATTAACACCTTTGGTAAACTTTGTATATTATTTCAGTTTGCACGAAAAAGCGATAATCTCGAATTTGGTTATTTTAATTTTGGGGTAGCAAAAAAGGGTTGGTGGTTGTCGGCTATAATGGCTGTTGTTTCTGCGGATGCTTACAAGTCTCCACTATTGTTTATGATCCTTTTTATACATAAGATCTTCCTTTTTATAGCCTTGTTGTTACACCATATGCAAGTCATCTGTAATGCTGCCAAACGAAATTATCAACATCGCAAAACATTCCGTATTTGTTTAGTCATTTTGACGTGTCGAGCAATAAATAACTGAATATAAATCCGTCATTACTCCCAATTAATATTGATACACGTTACACAAACTACGTTTCTCTAAAGTATAAAGTCAACAGTAAAATACGTTATTCAAGACTTTGAGAAAAACATGAGGCACTTTACAGAAACACATATCAGAGATATAAGCATGTTTTTGTACGGTTGTGGTTGGGAAGGGATAAAGGGCACTATTCATGGAATTAGAATGTCGGTTTTATTATTATTTTAAAACAGATGCATTTCATAATTCTTGCCACCATACGATATGTTACGATGTTTGTTTATTTGCTGGATACATATATAGGAGGTTGTATATCTCCTACAGTGATAGATTTCGTTTTGCAATTTGGATCCTTGTTTACACTTTTATTTCTGCTGGTTTAAAGGTGATACCTCTAAAGAAGGCCATTTTCAATTACAAAGTTTTAAAGTAAGTGTCAAGTTTACATTAACAGAGTTGATGGTGGTGGGATTTTGAGGCTATGGTACGTCCTGTTCAGGTTATAGATTCCTTGTCAGGACCTTACCGAGATACCTGGTCAGATATTGCACATATCCGAAGCAGAAACCCGGAAAATAACAAAAAAATAACTGATTTCACTGATTTAACAGCTTTTTCCAGCCATGATGCATGTTTACCATAGAGGTGTTATTCAGAACGTCCCAAGCAGCTCATTGTCATATTAAAGTAATTACTAAAATACTAAAGAGACTTAATAAATTAAGATATTTACATGTGGTGTACAATGTACCATTGTGTCTATATTAGGTAAGAAAGGCAGGATGACTTTTGCGTACCTCTTCAGCAACAAAACGTCTTTTGACAAAAGGTGTATGAGATTGCGTAGAGGTTACATACTATGCAAAAACAAATAAACTACAATTAAATGTAAAACACAGATTACTTAAGAAAAAAACATTCATCCAGGTTTTGAACCCATACCTGTTCGGACAGAGTGTATTCCTTTCTTGTTCTTTTTCAAATAGCCTGAAGGTCGCCATGTTTATACAATATAAACAATTAACCACTTATTTATATCACCTTGTATTTAAAAAACGTCCCTTTCACGGGTGTAAGCTGTCTTATCTGTTTACATATATTGAAGGAAGATCTATTTTTGTGATCGATTTATACTGCAACAGAGTTTATACTGTTGTGTAAATAACACTTTATATCTCAGAATCCTAGTTATCAATTTGCGATCAACTTCCGGCTAATATTTTATCGCCTTGTAAAATAAAAACCACTTGATCTTAATGGATGTAGTAGAACTGTCTCTGTTGAAATTGTAATAGGCGAGAGTTCCGACGAAGGGTTTTGTGCTTGTACGATCGTATGCAATTCATTGATATCTATAAATACTTATCTAAATTGCTCAACATCCCAGTATATGCATTTGTGATTTACAACTTATGAAATAATAAATATCTTTACACCCCAGGATATGCATTTATGATTTACAACTTATGAAATAATAAATAAAAATATACATACACATACACATGCACACAAATACACTCTCGCACACAAGTATACTAACGTATAATGTAATACGGGTAATTTGGATGTACTTTTCTCAACTTGTACATGTGTAATAATTTGGGCCCAGTCCGCTTTACTGTTCCGATTTTCGTACAGCTCCTTTAAGATTTTCAGACAGAACGTTCTCGTCTAAAGGCGTGACGTTCATGCCTCTAACCTCAGTGTTTAGAAGGCACGTTATCTCCAGATCTGACAGAGCGAGAGACCACTTTCTGACAGGGGTGTCAACACGGAGCTGCAGGATTCATTCTACAACACATACCCTTCGCAAGAAATATGGGTCAATGTATCGTGACATTGGAGTCTTGGAACTTGAACAGTGTGTGGAATGAAAATATAGGCTTAAGTGCACCGGGCCTGGTAACACAGCCGTCGACGCCAGGCATGGAAGGCCCCGTGTTCAAAAGTCGATAAAATGGTACTGGTATAGCTCCGTTCCTTACTATATTCAGAACATTGGTCAAGACAAATGGCATATACCCCATACATGTAACAAAATCTCACCCCTGCTTGGGGAATTTGTGCATAATTGCAGCAAAAACATACTCTTTAGTTTAAGTTAAGTCATTTTATAACAACCTCAATTGTTAGACAGTACGTATTGTTAAATATATCGCTTTAAATGAGAATGATTACCAATTATATAAATAAACGTTATGGGGATTTCAGCTAAAATAGAAATCGATGTCAAAGTTGATTACCCGGATCATCAGGTAACGTGTCTCAAAATGAAAGTGGTTTTCTTAGTTTTAAAATAGCTAACTGTGCAGCGTGACACAGTAAGGAAATTAACTTTATGTAATGGAACGTGGGAAATTATGCCATTATTTTCACATGGAAGTATGGCACCAATAAGCAGCATGTTGCGGTATCTTTCCAAACCAACACTAATTAGTTTGGTTGCATGAGAGGATATACCATGGTCCGAACTGTTGGATGCCACTTTGGAGCGGAGAATTATACCTGGAGAATGGAACGGCTCAGCCTTTGCAAGAATATGTTCGGCAATTTACCGCCACTGGTTGTCACTGTCCCAAAACTTGACTTGAAACGTGACTCCGAAATAGTAAATACTTACCGTGGACAAGCAACACGCGTGTTTGAGGCACATATATTGTTATTGTAAGTTTATTGCTTGCATTTAACGGCTGTTCAATTAGATTTCCTTAAGTTAAATACTTGTTAAGTTATTTGCAATGCATACATCGCTTAAAAGCATAATACAGAACGTGTTACATATTTATATGTCTATTGCGACGTCTTTTAAAATAAATTCTATGTCTAACAAGTAGTAACATCTAATTTTAAATTAACCGAACATAAGTCACTTAATACACCAGCTTTACATCTTCCTGTTGCATTTTACGTCCGGTTAATTGAAATTCATTTTATTGAGACGACAATATAGCAGTCAATCACATAATGTCACAGTTGTTATTTGAGGCACTTTTCAGAGAAAAGAACAGAATTTTCCGTTTTTTTCTAGCAGTGTAGCTTGCAACAATTAAACTTAGCTTGCAATTATAAAAAGTAGCAGGCATTGATAGTAATTTAAAGCCGTTTGGCGAGGTCATATTTAACAAAAGAAACCGAGTATGATGATGTAAGAAATACAGCTGGCAATTACCGATGTAGCAGATAACATGGAAGAAAACAAAGTAGCCGATTGTCTAGTTCCCATCAGAGTTATGGCTCATTACTCTAAAATATTTATATAATGAATTGACAGTATAATTCGTGTTAAGTCTGCAGTATAGCCATCTTCTTGTTTAAAGCAATTCTCTCTTCGGCAAGAAAAGGTATTGTAACAACCTACCTATTAGAACTAAATTAAACTAAAACCTAATCTAAGTTACAAATATACTTCGACACTCCGTCCATGCAACTTACTAGATCCATATCTGTTAAGGATGGGTGGAAAAGGTGTTGTTAGTGCAATTCGTCGATGAAAATGAGTTTGGCTATTGTTGATCAACATCCTTCATGTGATGAATGGCTGTAATTAAGTAGAAAGTGTCCATCTCTTGATGGGCTAAGAATAAAAAACGTTTTTCACTGGACCTACGGTCTCGGAACTAGGCTGTTTGCAAAGGTATGAAGATTTTTTTTTCCTGAATTTAAAATCATAGTTTTATTGTGGGGTGAGGTGGTTTTAAGGGCAGGTAACTTAATATTATTCAATTTTTAAATATGTTTCTTATGAAAAGGTTTCTGTTTATATCATGTCTGTTTAATTATATCTCAATGACGACGAGTTCGAAGAAAGTACCTGCTGATGTTGCAGTTTTATGGTTTAGCATATTATCATCAATCATAGTTTTATTTTTGTTGTTTTGTCAAGATGGGTGCAATCCAGTTTTTATAGTCATTCGGGGATCGTTGAAAGGTTTAATTATGTATAATATGTCCTACATTTTGTAACTTTTCGGTAACAGAATGATCTGATTGAAATCTAGTCTGCTTTCTATATACTTGCAAATACTGAAGTAGCGAAAGATTGTAACTTGCAATGAATATATTATATATGCTTTATTTATTATTTATGATTCGATGTTTATTATGTATGGACGTTCTTTACTATTAATTTGCTGCTTTTCAGAATTTAAGAATACACGGCGTTCAAATTAGCCTATTTATCTGTCTCTGCTTACAACACGTGTCTATTTTCATCACACATTTTTTATAAAAGCAGCTATTTACAAGCTGTTACCAATGCTTATGATCCTTAAACTATTTACTGTATACTTTATGTACATGTTTTTGTGGCTTACTTCATATTCACGTCACATGTACCGCTGCAAATCAAAAGTATCAACATCGCAAACAAACCGGTTTTGTCGGGTCACTTTTCAGTTCAGCAATATATAATTATTACTGAATGTAAATCCATCATCACTGCAATCCAATACTACAACAGAAGGCTATATCGGGGGATGCATCTAGCACCAGCAAGATAAAAGAGAAAAGTTGTGAAAACACATACAAGTAAGCTTTAAACAATACTAAGCTTTTAAAGTAAATTTTATCAGTTGACTGCCTTTGCCGAAATTATGGTCCCCAACTGTGTATGTTTATCCAGTTTTACTGCAATAAAATTGAATGGATCTTGATTCATGCTCCACCCCCACCAAACTTTTCTAGATCCACCCCAGAGACAAACTCACTTTTTGTTTCTCTTCCGTCTACAACCTACAATTACGAGTTTTACAGACAGTTACAAATTAATTACCGTGTGCTGCGGAATGACATATTTTGATGATACGAGCTCTTTTTACTCAGTGTAGGCAATCATAAAGGAATATATATTTTACAAAGATCGACAGCTACTTCATAAACATGATGTTCAGATGTCGGATATCTTTTTTTATAAACCATATGCTTTTCATCATTCTCGGTCTCATACAAAGTTACATTGTTTGTTTATTTTAGAGAATGCGTATACAGCAAGCTACATATCTCCTACAATAATAGATAGAGTAGCTTTATTTTGACATTTTTAATCTTGTTAACATTTAATTTAACGGTACAGCAACAGTACTTCAGATATCCATACGCCCTGTCATACTGTTGCACTTAATATACAAACCGCATCATGCTGTTTCATGTTATATGTAACCCTTATCATGCTGTGTTATATATAACCCTCATCATTATGTGTCACGTTGAATGTAACCTTAAGCTGTCACACGTAATCTATACCCATCGTCAAGCTGTATCTCGTTATATATAACCCTCATGCTGTTTCAAGTTGTATGTAACCCTCATTATGTTCTTTCAAGTTATATGTAACCCTCATCATGCTATTTCACGTTATATGTAACCCTCATGCTGTTTCAAGTCATATGTAACCCTCATTATGCTGTTTCAAGTTATATGTAACCCTCATTATGTTGTTTCAGGTTATATGTAACCTTTATCATGCTGTGTTATATACAACCCTCATCATGCTGTTTTACGTTATATGTAACCCTCGTAATAGTGTTTCGAGTTATATGTAACCCACTAAAGTTTCACTTTATATGTGTAACCGTGTGGTAGGGAGAGAGAGAATGTGTAAGTGCTCCGGTAAGCTCAGTCTGTAGAGCATTCACCATGCTAACGAACGGTCCCGGGTTTGAATACCGGACTGATTGCATATTTTTTCCCTATGTACACATGTAATCCTCATCATGCTATTTCACTTTATATGAAAGCCTCATCATGCTGTTTTACGGTATATGTCAGCCTCATCTTGCTGTTTCACGGTATATGTAAGCCTCATCTTGCTGTTTTACGGTATATGTCAGCCTCATCTTGCTGTTTCAAGTTATACGTAAGACTCATCATGCTGTTTTACGGTATATGTCAGCCTCATCTTGCTGTTTCAAGTTATACGTAAGACTCATCATGCTGTTTCACGGTATATGTAAGCCTCATGATGTTGTTTCACGGTATATGTAAGACTCATCATGCTGTTTCACGGTATATGTAAGCCTCATCTTGCTGTTTCACGTTATATGTGAGCCTCATCTTGCTGTTTTACGGTATATGTAAGCCTCATCATGCTGTTTCAAGTTATACGTAAGACTCATCATGCTGTTTCACGTTATATGTAAGCCTTATAATACTGTTTCACGTTATATGTAAGCCTCATCTTGCTGTTTCACGTTATATGTAAGCCTCATCTTGCTGTTTCACGTTATATGTGAGCCTCATCATGCTGTTTTGCGGTATATGTAAGCCGCATCATGCTGTTTCACGTTATATGTGAGCCTCATCTTGCTGTTTTACGGTATATGTAAGCCTCATTTTGCTGTTTCACGTTATACGTGAGCCTCATCTTGCTGTTTCACGGTAGATGTAAGCCTCATCATGCTGTTTCACGTTATATGTAAGCCTCATCTTGCTGTTTTACGTTATATGTGAGCCTCATCTTGCTGTTTTACGGTATATGTAAGCCTCATCTTGCTGTTTCACGTTATATGTGAGCCTCATCTTGCTGTTTTACGGTATATGTAAGCCTCATCTTGCTGTTTTACGGTATATATCAGCCTCATCTTGCTGTTTCAAGTTATATGTAAGACTCATCATGCTGTTTTACGGTATATGTCAGCCTCATTTTGCTGTTTCAAGTTATACGTAAGACTCATCATGCTGTTTCACTGTATATGTAAGCCTCATCATGCTGTTTCACGTTATATGTGAGCCTCATCTTGCTGTTTTACGGTATATGTAAGCCTCATCATGCTGTTTCACGGTATATGTCAGCCTCATCATGCTGTTTCAAGTTATACGTAAGCCTCATCATGTTGTTTCACGTTATATGTAAGCCTCATCATGCTGTTTCACGTTATATGTAAGCCTCATCATGCTGTTTCACGTTATATGTAAGCCTCATCTTGTTGTTTTACGGTATATGTAAGCCTCATCATGCTGTTTTATGGTATATGTAATCCTCATCGTGTTGTTTCTCGTTATATCGTTATATGTAAGCTTCATCATGCTTTTTCACGTTATATGTCAGACTCATCATGCTGTTTCCCGGTATATGTAAGCCCCATCATGTTGTTTCACTGTATATGTCAGTCTCGTCATGCTGTTTCCCGGTATATGTAAGCCCCATCATGTTGTTTCGCTGTATATGTCAGCCTCATCATGCTGTTTCCCGGTATATGTAAGCCCCATCATGTTGTTTCACTGTATATGTCAGTCTCGTCATGCTGTTTCCCGGTATATGTAAGCCCCATCATGTTGTTTCGCTGTATATGTAAGCCTCATCATGCTGTTTCCCGGTATATGTAAGCCTCATCATGCTGTTTCACGTTATATATCAGCCTCATCTTGTTGTTTTACGGTATATGTAAGCCTCATCATGCTGTTTTATGGTATATGTAATCCTCATCGTGTTGTTTCTCGTTATATCGTTATATGTAAGCTTCATCATGCTTTTTCACGTTATATGTCAGACTCAGCATGCTGTTTCCCGGTATATGTAAGCCCCATCATGTTGTTTCACTGTATATGTCAGTCTCGTCATGCTGTTTCCCGGTATATGTAAGCCCCATCATGTTGTTTCGCTGTATATGTCAGCCTCATCATGCTGTTTCCCGGTATATGTAAGCCCCATCATGTTGTGTCACTGTATATGTAAGCCTCATCATGCTGTTTCACGTTATATGTGAGCCTCATCTTGCTGTTTTACGGTATATGTAAGCCTCATCATGCTGTTTCACGGTATATGTCAGCCTCATCATGCTGTTTCAAGTTATACGTAAGCCTCATCATGTTGTTTCACGTTATATGTAAGCCTCATCATGCTGTTTCACGTTATATATCAGCCTCATCTTGCTGTTTTGCGGTATATGTAAGCCTCATCTTGCTGTTTCACGTTATATGTGAGCCTCATCTTGCTGTTTTACGGTATATGTAAGCCTCATCTTGCTGTTTTACGGTATATGTAAGCCTCATCATGCTGTTTCACGTTATATATCAGCCTCATCTTGTTGTTTTATGGTATATGTAATCCTCATCGTGTTGTTTCTCCTTATATCGTTATATGTAAGCCTCATCATGCTATTTCACGGTATATGTCAGCCTCATCATGCTGTTTCCCGGTATATGTAAGCCTCATCATGCTGTTTCCCGGTATATGTAAGCCCCATCATGTTGTTTCACGGTATATGTAAGCCTCGTCATTCTGTTTCCTGGTATATGTAAGCCCCATCATGTTGTTTCGCTGTATATGTCAGTCTCATCATGCTGTTTCCCGGTATATATCAGCCTCACCATGCTGTGTCACGTTATATGTAAGCCTAATCATGCTGTTTCACGTTACATGTAAGCCTCATCATTTTTACATCATATGTAAGCCTCAGTATGTTGTTTCACATTATATATATATCCCTATAAATGAATAGACGAAAATCTTCAATAAATTTTAATCTTCTTGTTAAAGGTGGTATCCGACAGTTTTTGACCGTTCTCTTCATTAAATTACCAAATAAATTATTGCTACCTGAATAGATCTTGCGAAATGCTGTTTATTGATGTCTTACACCTGTGTGGAAAATCGAACCATAACGACACAATCGTCATTACAAAAATGTATTTCCTATCTGAGCCACCCTGCACAGTTAATTTTTTCAAATAAAGAAAACCACGTGACTTCTTATGCTTCAGCTCATTCACGTCATTCGCTGTGACGTTGATGTTTAATTTTTAGCAGGACTCCCAATCGTTCTTATTTGTAAATTTAAAAAGAATAATCAATTGAAATGCTAATAAACGAGTTCTGCTGCCTTAAAATTAAGATACATTGAAAATCGTCTAAGCTTAGACTAAAGGATAATCTTTCTGCAGAAACTTTGTTCAAATATTGCTTCTTTTAATACACCAACCAGAGGTCAGATACTGTTACATATATTTGACAAACTGTCGGTTACCACATTCAAACCAATGGAATGAGGTGCAGTTAAAGGAATTACCAACATAGTATTTGTTTAATGTTATAAGCGCTTAGACTATGCCATATATTGTCAGTTTTATCACGTTTTCTCTTTTGATAAAAAAATATCTTTTTAACTTTAGATATCGACTCAATAAAATGTTTTAAATTTGACTGAATTTCTATTTTCCTCCACCCATTCATAATTGTAGACGCCATCTTCTGTTGTTTAATAAGTTAAATAAAGTAAAGGTCATGTTCTAGAAACATTTGGACTGGGAATGTCTCAGATTTTATTTTCTAAAGATCCTTGATTATGTTTGACACGCTGCAAGTTATGTGTTATCTGTTAGTAAGAATGCGTACAGCTTTGTTTTTATATCTTGGAGATATTTTTTTTGTGGGGAACTGCTTAAAATGTACCCAGACTAAAACTTACCAAGACTAAAACGTACCCAGACATTTTCGGTCAATATCTACCCAAGTAGAAGTCAAAACGTACTTGCAGAGTTTTAGTTTAATTGCGGTGTCTGCGTGGTGTTTGTGGTTTTATGCTGTTTTATTGTATTGTGATGTTGTCGTTCCGTTATAGTGTGTTCATGCCTTTTGGTAAATTCGTGTCTTTCTGGTGAATTTGTGTATTTTCGTGGGTTTGTAGTGATTTCGACTTTATGTAGAATATCATTAAATTGACTGTTTCTCGCGCCTTCAAGGTCACTTAGATCTCACGCATTTAAGGTATATTTGCATAACCTTGCCCACATCGGGAGGATTGCAATGTAGGTGCAAATTAACTTATTGAATATCTTATACCGAGTTAATATGAATCGAACAGAGTACTTATGAACACTGGAAATACGATCACACGTATGTTGTTACACAAAGAAAGATAGTTTATTATGTTCCTTAACAAGCTACGGCCTTATAGGCATATTTGCATAATCTCCCCATACACACTAGCTATTAAAAATAGGGTCTACTAAGATGAGTTTTAACAAAAAAAAATGAATAGTGCATTGTATACAAGATTCGGCGATGTTTCTACTATATTAGCATACGCACAAAACTTCTTCATAAAACAAGACGTTCATTAATTACTTGTTCACTTATTATATTGAAATTAATAGGTGATTATTTTTTCACACATAATTTATGTGCATATTTTATTTATGTTTCTGTTATATTTATATTACAATTATTTTAGGTCTGCTCATATAAAGTTGCTCCGTTAAATACAAAAAGAACAATGAAATCAGAAAAGATATAATATTTCCTAAAACAATGTACACCTTATTCTGAAAAGAGTTTATTTATGACATCTACAACTCGGCATACATGTAACTTTTTCACAATTATCTTAATTTGTTTTATTTTTGCAAAACGAGAACTTCTTCATAAAACAAGGCAACGTTCATTAATTACTTGTTGACTTATTATATTAAAATGAATAGGTGATTTTTTTACATATAATATATTGTTTATTTTATTTATATTTCTATTATATTTATATTACAATTCATTTAGGTCGGCTCATATAAGATAGCTCCTTTAAATACAAAAAGAACTATGAAATCAGAAGAATATAATATTTCCTAAACTAATGTGCACCTATTTCTGAATAGAGTTTATGACATATGTAATTAGGTATAGATGTAACTTATTTTTTGCATACTTATCTTAATTTGTTTTATTTTAGCAAAACGAGACGACTGTCTTCCTGTTTCAAATGAGCAGATGTTCCTTATCATGTAATTCCGTTTCTTAACAGTTCTATCCCGCGCATCATGATTCCTTCTTACGTAGCAGGATTCAATCTCACGCAGAAAGGCCCCATATCACAACGTCGAGTTTTATCTATCGCAACAAGGTTCCATATAGTATACAGGATTCCCATCTCAGTAGAAAGAACCGTCTCATGCAGTAAGGTCACGTCTCATGCAGAAAGGCCATTTCTCACGCAATACGATACCGTCTCACGCGTCAAAGTCCCATCTCACGCTTTAGGGTCCCATCTCACGCAGTAAGGTACCATCTCATGTACTAGATTCCCATCACACGCAGAAAGTACTTATCTCACGCAGTAAGGTCCCATCTCATGTAGCAGAGCCCTATCTCACGCTATAAGGTGCCTTCTTGCACAACACGGTTCCATCTCACCCAGTATGGTCCCATCTTTCACAGTACGGTTCCATCACACTCGGTTAGGTCTCATCTCACATAGTCGAGTCATCCGTCAAGCAGTAAGGTCCCATCTCATCTCGAAGAGTCCTATTTCACGCAGTAAGGTCCCATCTCATGTCGAAGGGTCCTATATCATGCAGAAACGTCCCATCTCACGTACTAGAGTCCCACTCAGAAAGCCGGTTCCATCTGACGCAGTCGATCGAATACCTTTCCTCTAAATACAGTCAAATTGCACGTAGTATGATCAAATATAACCATCTGTGTAATATGTTTTGTTTTACAGTCACATTTCACGCAGTCGTGCCTCCGATACTAGTCACATCTCATGCATTAGAATCATCAATAACTCACTAGAGTTACATTTCGCACATTTAAGTCCTTTGTTATGTTTTAGAGTTACATATTAGGCATTTGAAGGTCATCTCAGAACATGAAAGTACAATAGCCTTAATTTTGAAATGACATCATTAATTTATTATTAAACGAACGTTTTTATCTAATTTAAAATCAACTAAATCGTTAATCAAGATGACTTATTATACAATCATTTCTTTCATGATAAAAAAGTATAAACGGATACAAATCGGTGCAATATACATACACACACACACACACACACACATATTTGTTTAAGCATTTATATGAACCCAAGTTCGCTTTCATACATCGCCCTATGTGTACATTAAACAACACAATCGGGGATGGGATGGGATTAGCCGGCATTTTTGCCGATACTATGCAGCGACATTTCTATCATTATAGCACAGGGGCACTTATGAGGTGTCCAGAGACTGAACCCGGCCGGTCTATTATACTGACACCGACGAGTCAGGCGTAATGCTGTCCCCTTATCCCCTTAGCCCCGAGCGTTAGGAGGGAAGCCACTACTACCAACTTTAAAGTCTTTGGTTTGAACCGGCCGGGGTTTGAACCCACGACCTCCCGATCCGCAAGCCGACGCTCTACCATCAAAATAGCAAAATAGCAATAAAAAAGTTCATCTATACTTTTTAGCAAAATGACCGACTAAGCCGTGTAAATATGTGTTGTACATACAAAACAATTATCCATACATTACATGATTCTAGACACAATCCAATAAAAAGATGAGCCTATAAAACATGGCAACATTAATGCGTGATATGTGACTGTTATTCGTGATATGTTACTGCAATACGTGCTATGTTGGTACAGTGCATGGGTGGGGTCTGTAATACTTGAGATGGGACTGTTATTTGTAGGACGTGACTGTTATACACCGAAATGAGTAGAATGTGATTCTGCTACGAGAACTTGGACTCTACTACATGAGATGGTACTCTACTATGTAAAATGGGACATAACTGTGTGAGATAGGACCTTACTGATAGAGATGGGACTTTAGTTAGTGAGATGGGACTCAACACCGTAAGATGGGACCTTCCTGCATGAGATGAGACTTTATTTCGTGAGATGGATCTCTACTACGTTGGACGATACTATACTGCGTGACATGGGAACTTACTGCGTTAGACGGGACTTTACTACGTCAGATACGACTTTATTACGAAAGATTAGATTCTACTACGTAAGATAGAACTTTACAGCGTAAAATGGAACTCTATTTCGTGGAATTTGACGCTACTACGTGAGACGTCTCTTTAACGTGTGATCTGTGACTCTATTGCGTGAAACGTGTCTATAATGAGCGGTCTATGACCGCGTAGAATGTGTATATTATACGTGAGCTCTGACTACATTGCGTGATACATGTAATTATTGCGTAATGTGTGAATATACTGGGGAGATGGTGTGAGTGTGTATCATGCGTTGGTTGTGTCTCTACTGCGTGAAATGATTCTGTACTATGTGAGTTGTGACTATGCTGCGTGAGATGATTCTCTGCGTGAGATGATTCTCTGCGTGAGATGACTCTCTGCGTGAGATGATTCTCCAATGCGTGAGTTGTGCCTCTCCTGCGTGAGATTATTCTCTGCGTGAGATGATTCTCTGCTTGAGATGATTCTCCAATGCGTGAGTTGTGCCTCTCCTGCGTGAGATGATTCTCTGCGTGAGATGATTCTCTGCTTGAGATGATTCTCCAATGCGTGAGTTGTGCCTCTCCTGCGTGAGATGATTCTCTGCGTGAGATGATTCTCCGCGTGAGTAGATTCTCTTATACGTGAGTTCTGACTCTACTGCGTGAGATAATTCTTTGCGTGAGATTATTGTCTACGTGAGATGATTCTCTGCGTTAGATGATTCTTTAATGAGAGAGTTGTGACTCTCTTTCGTGAGATGATTATCTAATATGTGAGTTGTGACTCTACTTCGTGAGGTGTGTCTCCAAGGAGCCTAAGGTGGTTGAATAATACGTTAGATGTGCCTGTATATGAGGTGTGTCTTTTTATGCATAAGATGTGACTCTCCTGCGTGAGGTAATTCTGTGCGTGAGATAATTCTCTAAATGCGTGAGCTGTGACTCTACTGCGTGATGTGATTGAATAATGCGTTAGTTGTGCCTCTACTTCGTGAGGTGTGTCTTTTTATGCATGAGTTGTGACTCTACTGTGTGAGGTATGTGCACAATGCGTGAGTTGTGACTACTGCGAGAGGTGTGTCTCTAATTCCCGAGTTGTGACTCTACTGCATGAGGCGTGTGCACAATGCGTGAGTTGTGACTAATGCGAGAGGTGTGTCTCTAATGCCTGAATTGTGACTCTACTGCTTGAGGTATGTGCACAATGCATGAATTGTGACTACTGCGAGAGGTGTGTCTCTAATGCCCGAGTTGTGACTCGACTGCGTGAGGTGTGTGCACAATGCATGAATTGTGACTACTGCGAGAGGTGTGTCTCTAATGCCCGAGTTGTGACTCTACTGCGTGAGGTGTGTGCACAATGCATGAATTGTGACTACTGCGAGAGGTGTGTCTCTAATGCCCGAGTTGTGACTCTACTGCGTGAGGTCTGTGCACAATGCATGAATTGTGACTACTGCGAGAGGTGTGTCTCTAATGCCCGGGCTGTGACTCTACTGCGTGAGGTGTGTGCACAATGCATGAATTGTGACTACTGCGAGAGGTGTGTCTCTAATGCCTGAGTTGTGACTCTACTGCGTGGGGTGTGTGCATAATGCGTTAGTTGTGACTAATGCGAGAGGTGTGTCTCTAGTGTCTGAATTGTGACTCTACTGCGTGAGGTATGTGCACAATGCGTGAGTTGTGACTACTGCGAGAGGTGTGTCTCTAATGCTTGAATTGTGACTCTACTGCGTGAGGTGTGTGCATAATGCGTTAGTTGTGACTAATGCGAGAGGTGTGTCTCTAATGCCTGAATTGTGACTCTACTGCGTGAGGTGTGTGCACAATGCATGAATTGTGACTACTGCGAGAGGTGTGTCTCTAATGCCTGAGTTGTGACTCTACTGCGTGAGGTGTGTGCGTAATGCGTTAGTTGTGACTACTGCGAGAGGTGTGTCTCTAATGTCATCGTCGGTTATCCCCCGTTACATTACTCCGCTATGCTGCGTTATGTACCCGTGGGACAATTGGCTAAGAAAATCTCGTAGTCATGAATAATTAATGAGGCAGTTTCATTGGTGCCATAAGGAAACCACCACGGACAACTAGCCAATGAAATTACGTTTTATGACTAAGGTTCAAAATGGCGACATCCATGAGTAAACATGTGCGTTGGTTTCTATTTTTAGTAAGAAAATCCCAGTATGACGTCATTGAGATTGAAGAGTATTTTATTGTAACATGCTATTTCATTGGAAGAAGATTGGTCTCCCCTGCCTCATGCATATTCATGAAAACGAGATTTTGCTAGTCAAATTTCCCACGGTATGTATGGAGTGTAACGGAAGAAAATACTGTGGTTGCCGACGATGCTCTAATGTCTGAGTTGTGACTCTACTGCGTAGGGTATGTGCACAATACGGGAGTTGTGGCTACTGCGAGAGGTGTGTCTCTAATGCCCGAGTTGTGACTCTACTGCGTGAGGTGTGTGCATAATGCGTTAGTTGTTGACAATATATAATGCGCGAGCCGTGACTCTACTATATTAGATGTGGCTATACTGAGTGAGATTTGACTCAAATATGTTATATGTGTATATGCGTGAACTGTGACTCTACTGCGTAAATTGTGTATGTAATGCGTGCGCTGTGGCTCTAATTAGTGAGATGTGACTGTTGCGTTTGGTATGGAAATGTATTGCTAGAGATGTATTTGTAATACGTGTGATATGACTGAAATCAGTCAGATTCTTCTGTAATTAATTCGTGATACATTATTGTGCCCAGTACCCTTATTTAAAATGACTGACACTTTTCCATATATAAAACTGAAGTTTCATGCAACAATAGATGCAGGTTTTCTTTTATTTAAAGTTAAACAGAAAGCATTTAGGAGATAAGTATATGTATACCAACACACAATATGTTAATAAATAAATATGTATTTTATTATTAAAGTTTTTATGCCTTTATGTACAATTTATTGTTTATTAATTGATTAATTAATTAAAATCCATCTATATTTTAGCAAGAAAATGAAATATAACTAGGAAAATAAATGGGAGAGGAAGAGAGAAACAGATACAGGTAGAGACAGCGACGGAGAGACAGACAGACAGAGCGGGATATAAAAGAGGCAGACAGACAGACACACACAGAGAATTAAAACATTACATTTTATTAAATGTGTTTTGTGCAATGTATATATATATGTTTGTGTAGGAAAATAAATAATAAAAATAAATGAGACATCGATCGACTTTCATATCCTCAGTAGTAGTTGTTGTTGTTGTTGTTTAAGTTGCATAGCTCTACCTATGGACTTTGTATTCGTTGCAGTGGGTGGGATTAAACAAATGCACCTATAGTGCTTGTGATATTTAAAATCATGTTTAAATGGTTTCTTTTAGTAGCAATCTATGTTTTTATCGTTTAAATGGCTTCGCAGTATTTATTAACAGCCATCTGAACACTTTTATTTATTCCTCAGATAAGTTTTCAAGCTACTACATAAATATTATTCGTTTTGGGAGGCGGGATTATGCAAATATGCGTGAGATCTTAGCAAACTGTACTGAGTGAGAAAAAGCTGCTTCCGTTACTATCATCATGCATCTGTAAACACCTTCCATTGCTAATACGAATTGGATGAATGGAAAAAGGAGGTATATCTATTACTTAATATTCGTTATTATTTTGTTTGTAAGTGTATTAACGCTTGTTTATTCATCTCTCACATTCTGGACGAATATTTTGACCTCAATGTTCTTGAATGTTTTTTTCGAAAATTCTATTCCAGTCAAGTCAATGCTTCATGTTTGTTCCTTAAAAATAGCTAGACGTATTTTCAACGAACTTACTTGTTTTCTTTACCAACTTCTTTATACAATAAAATACATAAAATGATAATGTATTTAATATGTATATGGAAATCAAGCTAGGAATAGCGATTATTTTTTGTCTACTTTCGTTTTCATTTTAGGGCCTTAAAAATAATTTGTTTTATATGGTTATGTGATGTTTTACATAATGAAAACCATTGTATCATGTTTATGGCATTCTTAAATTAACGTAGTTAGCTGGGCTAGACATAAAATGCACATCAAAGTTGCTTTGTAGCTATGATAACCTATGTTTTCGGCCCCAAGTTCATTCGACCCTCAGTGGTGCATAGTAACTGTAATAGGAGGCGTATAAATGAAAGTAGCATGCCTCGTTTTAAGAGAATAGTGTTAGTTAACCATTGATTCTAAGTTACAAGTCCAAAGTTTATTCGACACTTAGTAGTACAAAATGTAGCAATATTAGCGTTTTATCTTAACAATACCCTTAATAACTAGTAATATATTATGTCGGAATAGTGCTGTAACCCGAACAGCAAAAAAACAAACAACATTTATCCAGGACCACCATCTATCAATGACACAAAAAGCAGAAGGTATTGTTCAACATAAACCATTTTAACAACATTTCCTATTGACAACCTATTTTTTACAAAATGTTCATGAGTTACTTAATAACAAAGACTTAAGCATTGTATGATTTTACAGCGCGCCACAAGAGTATGTATTTATAAATATGACATCATTTTCTATTCCCTTCCAACTTGAATACCAAGAAATATGAGACATACTCAGTACAAAAAAAATCAAAGCAATTTTCATTATCATCATCAGCAGCAGCA
This sequence comes from Sinonovacula constricta, assembly GCA_007844125.1. Classification (NCBI taxonomy): domain Eukaryota; kingdom Metazoa; phylum Mollusca; class Bivalvia; order Cardiida; family Solecurtidae; genus Sinonovacula; species Sinonovacula constricta. The sequence continues at coordinate 19,259,381 of CM017558.1, forward strand.
GCATCAACATCATCGCCGCCAACAACATAACCATCACAAACATTTCCACGTAGTAGTAGTAGTAGAATCAGAAAGTTTAATACATAACATCATCATTTTGTATGTCCTGATTGTGTATTTAAATGCGTATGTTTCTTTCTTCAGCTATCATGGATGAGGTATCAGGCCAAGGTGGTCAGAAAAATAGAATCCAAACAGGAACGTCTGATCTCCATGGAAGCAACATCAAATGTGATCAGTGTATGGAATCAGACCAGTTTGTCACTGCTGCAGGATTCTGTGAGTCCTGCACCGATTTCTTGTGCTGCTCCTGTATTGAGCTGCATAGAAAACTACGGGTGTCTAAGGATCACCATGTTCTAAAAGGGTCTGACATGCCAAAACAGCGGCCAATTTCATTTGATGCAGAGAAATGTTCCGACCATCCAGACAGACCTCTAGAGGTGTACTGCGCGGATGAGGATACAATTGGGTGTACTATGTGTTTTGTTGAAGGACATAGAGCCTGTCAGAATGTTGACAAGATTACAAATCTTTCAGAGGATATAAAGTCGTCCAGTGATGTGTCAGATATTAATCAGGCAGCATTAAAGTATAAAGAATTGTGCAACAGATTTAGAGAAATTATCCAAGAACATAGAGTGGCAAATGACCAATGCCAAGCGAAATGTTTAGAGGACTATCAAAGTTTTCGGGCAGAGATTGAAACCGCTCTTGACAGAATGGGAGAGGAAGTGTCACGTGATACTTCCAAAGCGCAGAAAGAGAACACTGACAAGTTAGATAATCTGGAAGAAATGATTTCATCTTATGAGCAGGAAATGGAGTCACTCATGGAGGACATTAATCGGGGAATGGCACTTGATCAGAAGCAGAATGACCAGTTATTTATAGCCGTGAAGAAAAGCAAGAAACAGATAATTGATACCGTCTATCAACTAGAACAACTTGAAACAGAGATATGTATTCTGGAATTTGACTTCAGTTTAGATCGTTCTATAAAAGTATTGATGGAGACAGAATGCAAGATAAGAGTGAAAAGGAATTTACCACCTGCTACCAGTTGTACTGATATATCACAGATAAATGTCAAGTCACAGGAAGACCTGGGAATTTGCTCAATCTATGGTATGGTAACTATCTCAGATAAAGAACTTATTCTCGCTGACAACAGTAATAAATGTTTAAAGTTAGTTGATGTCAGTGGAAACAAGATAGTCAAGCGACATACACTTCCATCAGCACCATATGATGTATGCAAGCTCCCATTGTCCCGAGTAGCCGTGGCTCTTCCTGATGGTCAGAAAGTACAGTTCTACACCGCAGACAGAAACATGAATAGCTGTGGTGGTATAAGTGTAGATGGCGAATGTCTGGGACTGCACTACATGGGGGATGACAGACTCGCTGTATCATACTATAAACCAGTCCCAAAGATCCAGATCACGGACCTAGAGGGGAGAGTCATCCAAACAATTCAACATTATATGTCAGGACAAAAATTATTCAGTCGACCTGAATACATCACGTACAGTGCTGAAAACAGGTTACTCTATGTTAGTGATTATGGTAATAATACACTCACCTGTATGGACGTAACAGGGAGCGTCCAGTGGGTGTACAAGGATGAGGAGCTCAGGGGACCAGAAGGCGTGGTTATCGGAGACAGTGGGTGTCTCTACTTGTGCAGCAGGGATACAAACACCATCCACGTGGTGTCTCATGATGGTTTAAAACTTTCCGTTATCATCCAGAGCAATTCTGACTTCAGGTATCCCTTTGCTGTATGCTATGACAGCCACTACCAGACACTGTATGTGTCAATTGATGGTCGATATCATTGCAATCCTAAATGTGGTAACTATATGAGCAAACTTAGGCTGGAGTAACGACATCAACCTAATGCCGTAATGGTGACAGCAGTGACACAGAAACTGTTCCATTATATTATCCTTGAGTTATATTAACCTATACGTTATATCATATTGATATACCAGTGTTTAACATGTTGTGTCATCATTAAGTACGTCTCTGTGACTGATCATGGATACTTGAAGACATTATTTAATCGTGCAACAGGTGAGAAAACCAATCAACGACAGCAACCAATACTTCACCTCTTGGTTAGAGCTTAAATGTGTAGTGTGTAGTTTTATTGATATTTAATTATTTTCTTTTAGATAATATATAAAGCACGGAATATGTTGAATAAAATTAATTTAATGTCTAACGGGGTGAAATATGAAACACACAGGATCCTTATTTTCTGTTGAGTCTGTCATATCATAACACGCATATGATGAAGATGGCAGTGATCTCCAACTAGCTTTTTTCCAAGCAATATTAAAGAGTCAGAAGTATATATAGCTGATATCTTATGCAAAGCATATATTAATGTAGGTATGTGTTGAACTAAATTACTTCACTAGACTGAAATGGGTAACACACAATTTTTACTTAATACTGTCATGTTGCAAGGGATAAATAATGTGAAGTTTGGAATTTTTATCGGCAATTTTACCGATTCTGTGCAGCTACATTTCTATCATTATAGCACAGGGGCACTTATAAGGTGCCCAGGGACTGAACCCGGTTGATCCATTATACTGACACCAACAAATCTGGCGTAATGCTGTCCCCTTAGCCCCGAGTGTTAGGAGGGAAGCCACTACTACCAACTTTAAAGTCTTTGGTTTGACCCGGCCGGGGTGTGAACCCGTGACCTCTGTATAAGCAAGCCGAGGCTCTACCACCTGAGCTATTGCGGCCGGTGAAGTTTGGTAAAAACTGTTGTGTTAACTGGTCATTGATTGCTTGAATTGATACTGTGTGTGTAACCAGATATGGACAAGACAAGCACAGTCTTGTTTTAATCATCCTTGATGGAGATGATCATCACATGACCTTCGAAGGAATTGCTACAGAAAGAGTTTTACATCGTCTATATACAACAACGTACTTAAATAAGCAATGCTTACTATTAAGTAATCAATTCTATTTTTCATTCATTAATTCGTATCGAATGAGCAATGCAGAGTAGGTGTGCCTTAAGACAAAGTATTGAACATATGTCAAGATGTATTGATGCATATAATTAGGTGAATTAATTATTATATTGTTTTTGATATCATGTCCTTAAAAGACTAGTTAGGTATGTTTTGTTTAATATTAGTTAACATACACAATGGTGTTTGGGTTAAATCAATTAGATATAAGATATTAAACTATAGCAAACTGTGATATCACACATTTATCAATGTCACAGATCCTCATGTCTGCTGTCACTGGTTAAAACAGAGGTAGTAAAACTTTAATAATTGTATGATTGGACGCTTTATTTTATCATTTGTGTTCTGTCATCAATTAATGGTTTAATCTACACATAGTTATGGCTATAAGTAATTGTTCAGCAAATAGTTATCTTGAATTGAAATGACTGCCACAAAAACCCCACTAAATCTTGTTTGTGTGAATCCAAATCTATAAAATAATTGATATAATTATATTTGTTATTGAATGCTATGGTAAATATAAACAGTATTTTAGTTGGCTCTCTAGTTTGTTTCATGGATTTATCATGCCAACAACAAAATTTCATTTATCTGGAGAGGGTTTTTTACAATGCTTCTTTTTGTTTATACGTATATGTATAAACATTCATTACGATCATGTGTCTTATATTATAATTGTTGTGTTTGATCAGCATGCATTTTAACAATTATTGATTAAATACAACTTGAACAGATACAATTTGTGATTATTTTTTCAAGGAACACATTTATTCCTTTCTTCTAGTTACAACTTTTTATCCCCCACTCTCTCTCTCTCTCTCTCTCTCTCTCTCTCTCTCTCTCTCTCTCTCTCTCTCTCTCTCTCTCTCTCTCTCTCTCTCTGTTTCCTTCTCTGCTCTGTGTATCTTTCAGTGTGTGTGTCTATCTATTCTCCCTACCTGATCCCCCCCTCTCTCTCTCTCTCCCTCCCTCTTAATTTATCACTTTCTCTATATTTATCAATCTTCACCTAAGTCTCTATCTGCATTTGTTTATTCTTGTTATGTCTGTCTTTCTCCCGACTTTCTCTATATTTCTCTCTGTCTTTCTCCTTATGTCTTCAGTGTCATTCTTTCAATCTTTTCTTCGCTCTAAATGTCTGTCTGCCTGCCCGCCAACCGCCTTCCATCGATTTACCTACATTTACCATTTATATTCAGCCCCTCACCTAAAACCAAACAACAAACTGACTTACACTAACTCATTCAACTACCTACCAACCAACCTCCCTCCTTTCCTCTGTTTATTTCAAGCTGCCTACCTCCATCCATCCCTCTATTTTTTCAATCTGCCCACCTCCCTCCATCCTTTTGTTTATTCCAATCTGCCCACCTCCATCCATCCTTCTGCTTATTCCAATCTGCCGACCTCCGTTTTTTCCACAGTTTATTCCAATCTGCCCACCTCACTCTGTTTATTCCAATCAGCCCACCTCCATCCGCCCCACTGTTTATTCCAATCCACTCACCTCCATTCATGCCCCTGTTTATTCCCATCTACAGCCACCCCTCTGTTTAGTCCAAGCAGCCGACCTCCATCCATCCCACTGTTAATTCCAATCTGCCCACCTCCATCCATCACACTGTTTATTCCCATTTGCGGAAGTCCATCCCTCCCTCTGTTTATTCCAATCTGCCTACCTCCATCCATCCCTCTGGTAATTCTAATCTGCCCACATCCCTCCCTCTGTTTATTCAAATCTGCCCACCTCCCCCATTTCCATTGTTTATTCCAATCTTCCTACACCTATCCATCCCTTTGTTTATTCCCATCTGCCCATCTCCAGCCATCCCTATGTTTATTCCAAGAAGCCGACCTCCATCCCTCCAACTGTCTATTCCAATCTTACCACCTTCAACCCATCTGTTTATTTCAATCTGCCCACCTCCATCCTACCTATTCTTTTTTCCAATCAGCCCAACCCACAAATCTCTGTTTATTCAAATCTGTCCACCGCCATCCATCCCTATGTTTATTCCAATCAGCCCACCTCCATCCCTCCCACTGTTTAATCCAATCTGATAAACTTCACCCCCTCTGTTTATTCCAATCTGCCCACCTCCATCTTTCCAACTGTTTATTCCTATCAGCCCAACCCACAAACCTCTGTTTATTCAAATCTGCCCACCGCCATCCATCCTTCTGTTTATTCCAATCTGCCCACCTCCATCCTTCCATCCCTCTGTTTATTCCAGTCGGCCCAACTCCATCCATTCCACTGCTAATTCCAATCAGTCCACCGCCAGCCGTCCCTCTGTTTATTCAAATCTGCCCATCTCCATCCTTCCATCCCTCTGTTTATTCCAGTCTGCCCAACTCCAGCCATTCCATTGTTTATTCCAATCAGTCCACCTCCATCCATTCCTATGTTTACTCCAATCTGCCCACCTCCATCCTTCCATCCCTCTGTTTATTCCAGTCTGCCAAACTCCATCCATCCCACTGCTTATTCCAATCAGCCCTCGGCCATCCATCCCACGCTTTATTCCAATCAGCCCACCCCCATCCCTCGCTCTGTTTATTCCAATCAGCCTTACACTATCCCTCCCTCTGTTTATTCCAATCTGCCCACCTCCATCCATCCCACTATTTATTCCAATCAGCCCATCTCCAGCTATCCCTCTGTTTACTTCAATCTGCCCACCTCCATTCTTACATCCATCTGTTTATTCTTATCTGACCAACTCCATCCATCCCACTGCTTATTTCAATCAGCCCTCCCCCATCCATCCCACGGTTTACTCCAATCTGCCAACCTCCATCCTTCCATCCTACTATTCATTCCAATCAGCCCATCTCCAGCTATCCCACTGTTATTTTCAATCTGCCGACCTCCATCCATTTCACTGGTTATTCAAATCAGCCGACCTCCACCCCTTCCTCGGTTTATTCCAATCTGCCCACCTCCACGCATCCCTCTGTTAATTCCAATCTGTCCATCTCCATGCATCACTCTGTTTATTCCAATCTGCCACTTCCATCCATCCCACTGTTTATTCCAATTAGCCCACCTCCATCCCTTCCTCTGTTTATTCCAATCTGCCAACCTCCATCCATCCCACTGTTTATTCCAATCTGTCAATCTCCAGCAATCCCTTTGTTTATTCCGATCTGCCCACCTCCGTCTATTCCACTGTTAATTCCAATCAGCCCACCTGCATCCATCTCACAGTTTACTCAGATCTGCCCACCTCCATCCTTTCATCCTACTATTTATTCTAATCAGCCCATCGCAATCCATCCCACTGTTTATTCCAATCTGCCCACCTCCAGTCATCCCACTGTTTATTCCAATCAGCCGACCTCCATCCATCCCTCTGTTTATTCCAATCTGCCCACCTCCACGCATCCCTCTGATTATTTTAATCTGCCCATCTCCATGCATCCTTCTGTTTATTCCAATCTGCCAATCTGAAACTATCCCAATGCTTATTTTAATCTGCCCACCTCCGTCTATTCCACTGTTAATTCAAATCAGCCCACCTCCGTCACCCCCTCTGTTTATTCCAATCTCCCCATCTCCATCACTCCCTCTGTTTGTTCCAATCTGCCCATCTCCATCCATCCCACTGTTTATTCCAATCAGCCGACCTCCATCCCTCCCACTGTTTATTCCAATCTGTCCACCTTCGTCTATTCCACTGTTAATTCCAATCAGCCCACCTCCATCACTCCGTCTGTTTATTCCAATCTCCCCATCTCCATCACTCCCTCTGTTTGTTCCAATCTGCCCACCTCCATCCATCCCTCTGTTTATTCCAATCTGCTTACCTCCATCCATCCCTCTGTTTATTCAAATCTGCCCACCTCCGTCTATTCAACTGGTAATTCCAATCAGCCCACCTCCATCCATCCCTCTGTTTTTTTCCAATCTGCCCACCTTGATTGCGTTTATTTGCATACATGTACAATTCTATCCAGACAAATTTATGCAAATAAACGGAATTTAAATTAAACTGAAAATCATTATAGGAGTAGTATATTAATGACCATGTTTTAAGTTGTTTAAATTTGATTTCTTATTATTAACCCTCGGTCAAAACGTTTCTTTAAAAACCGTAAGTCATAGATTATTATATTATTATAAGAACATTACGGAATATCTTGCCTCCAAATTCATTTAAATATCAAATTATTGTTCTAAGGGGTCGCAATTCTGTTTTCTTACAGCAAAAAAAAGCGCCTTTTATACGTGATATTGCAAAATGCTCTTTTAATATTTTATTTTTTAATAAATCGAAAGTGAAATAGATCTTTAAAAAACGTTGTTTTTTGTGTTTGTTGTGTTGTTTTTTGTTTGTTTGTTTGATTGTTGTTGTTTTTGTTGTTGTTGTCTTTTAACTTATTGATTTCATTAACAAATGCATTTACTTAAAAAAGCACGCCTTAGTACCGCATTATTTGGCCAAGGAAAAGTAATGCTCAATTAAACTTCCAAGAGTTAAATCAATCGTGTCACGCATGATGTCATAAACTGTTGACACTTGTAATCCTTGGCGAAGACGTATTATAAATGTGTCTGGAATGTAGTAGTACCATTCGTAGTAAACCGTAAGGGAGTAAGCCGAACAGGCTGGTAATGATGCAGATTAGCGATTAGTTTGCGCTTCCCTGGAAGAGGTACTAAAATTGCAAACTTCACTGGGCAGTGATGGAATATGCTTATAACCGATATCGGGCCGATACCTTATGCATATATCCATTAATTTTTAACAAATTTTATGAAGAAAAAGGACTGTAATTAGATATTTTATTCATTGAATCTGAATATGCATATAACCGTTTTTCGATTAACTGGAATCAATTGTAATCCATACATGTCTAGGGAATAAGTCAACTCACGTTATGTATTATCTATATTTTGCTTATTAGGCTTGTATTAAAGACTTTATTGCCAGAAACCAGTTTATATATACACAATTGTTTTATCAAGATTTGGCAAATGGGGAAGGCGATCATTTTGCCAACTGACCTTTCAAAGGTGGCAAATGTTTGTTTTTATGTATTTGCGTTATGTTTCGTATTTGTATCTTCTTCATTTAATCAAACTCACTTACTTGTGTGTGCGTTGGTCTGTACTTGATCAAATTTTAATATGTGTTTAAATTCTTAAAGCTCGTATACACTCCTTTCACTATTTAAAACAAAACGTAGTTTAAAATAAATTGCCTAAAGTGCTATTTATTCGCAAAAACACCACTTCAAGATAAAACTTAATATAAACATATTATAATATACATTGTTTTCTTTTTAAATAAATTCTTCTTTTAAATATCCACTATATAAACATGTTTTTACCATTGAAATGCGCAGATACAAATATAGATATTGTTTATCTACCATAAGCATATGGATTATTTTTATTAGGAATGTCAACGGATATCCGGATATCCGTTCGAATCACCGGATATCCGAATCGACTTTGGTATCCGTATATTCGCCTAAAAATGTAAAATTTTAAACATTTTATTAAATGTTTTTACCATTTTGCTAAGTTATCTTTCTGCTGTCATGTCAGTGTGCATTCACGCATACGCAGGTGTAACGGATTATCGACAGGTGGTGACAGAGTGGTGACACGCAGTATCGTATATTTGGCTTCACAGTTTTAGAAATGTGCTAAAGCATGATGGTATGTATAATATCATGCTAATTAACCGCCAACGTTTGAAGCTTCTACTGATCCATTTTGTTTAGCGAATACTATCATTCATTTTGTTGATGAACTTCACAGTTTTAGAAATGTGCTAAAGCTTATGTAAAATAATTTGCCAATTAACAGCCATTGTTTGAAGCTATTTTGATTAAGGGTTATTATCTTTAATTTCGTTTGTTCGGCTGTATTAAGAAAAGATAGAGCTACAATTATGTAGACAATTAACAGGTTTGTCGGCAAAGATCAGTTACTCATGTTTAAATAAGTCCGTTTGGATTGTATAAATGAATTGATGAATTTATTATGTTTTCATTCGATCACGGTGATCTTGACTTATTCACATCCACTTCCTAAACAAATCATTAGTTATGCCTTCCAATCTTCAGTCCGATGTTTGGTGACATTTTGTGAGGTCCGTAGACAAATCCAACGCAAAATGTAATTACTGCAGCGTAGAGCTAGCGTATGGCGGCGGCACGTCCAACCTCGGCAACCATTTGAAGAATAATTTTAATCATTTTATTGTGAATTAAAATTACCAAATGTTTTTTATTGTTCGTATTTCATTAATTATTAAAATGATGAAGTGTCTATGCCTATGAAAATGTTGATCTAATTATTTCCATTGAAATAACGATTTAATTATGTCAATGGAAACGTTAGTAACCCCGCACACATCCGACTGCAACATCAGAATTAGTTAATATTTATATCCGGATATCCGGATATCCGTTTAATATTATAACTTGGCACTGATGTCGGTATTTATGTTAAAGAAAATCAAATAACATCAGTATACAAAAAACGGCTCATTATTAATGTGTTCAGTGTTTTGCTTTCTAACCTTTACTAAGTAGTGTTCACTATTATATGCTTATAAAACTATGTTATTAAGTTCTCAAATAAGGTTTCTGTTGCCACGTTTACCTATACAATCCTACATTTCTTCAGCTGAGGATATAACATGTGGACATTTTATTTGAAATCTCCTCTGAGAGAAATATTTAACTGGCAGACAGTGTATCAAAAGGTCGAACCAATCAGACACCAATTGTTAATTCCATTGTCTGGAACCCAGACTACGGGTGTCAAAATAAAGATAAAAGTTCGAAATTATTTTTAATTTTATCACTATTTTAGATGCAAGTAGCTGTTTTCTAATTGAGTAAATTGGACCTTTATACTGTGATTATGATAATAAAAAATATTTTCTTTTTCAACGATTTTAAGGTTTTGCCTTGGTTATATTTTGTTATGTGAACCGCCGATCTGGGGAGAAATTGAGATAAGGAAATATGCACTTGCAAAAACAAGCAGTTACACGTAGACATGATTGCTTTTAGAACGATCCACCGCTGTTGTTTTGGTTGTGACCAAAGAACGGGCCACCGCTGTTCTTTTGGTTGCTGTTCTTTTGGTTGTGACCAAAGAACTTTACTGTTGTTTTGGTTGTAACCAAACAACAGATCGCCACTGTTGCTTTGGCTGTGACTGTTGTATTGGTTGGGACTTAAGAACGGTTCATCACTGTTGTTTTGGTTGTGACCAAACAACGAATCAACACTGTTGTGTTGGTAAGGACTAAAGAACGGTCCATCACTGGTGTTTTGGTTGTGATCTAACAACGGATCAACACTGTTGTTTTAGTTGTGACCTAACAACGGATCAACACTGTTGTGTTGGTTAGGACTAAAGAACGGTCCATCACTGGTGTTTTGGTTGTGACATAACAACGGATCAACACTGTTGTTTAAGTTGTGACCAAAGAACGGTCCATTCCTGTTGTTTTGGTTGTGACCTAACAACGGAGTAACACTGTTGTATTGGTTGGGACTAAAGAACGGCCCTTCACTGGTGTTTTGGATGTGACCTAACAACGGATCAACATTGTTGTTTTGGTTGTGACTAAAGAACAGTCCACCACTGTTGTTTTGGTTGTGACCAAAGAACTGTCTATCATTGTTGTTTTGGTTGTGGCCAAAAAACGGATCAACATTGTTGTTTTGGTTCTTACTAATGAACTGTCCATCATCTATCCGGCAAATATAATAAAGCGTTATTGTAGTACCTTGTTAATTCGCATAAGACAATGCATTTTCTTTAGGAAAATTTTGTTTTATGTAACAATGATCAAAAGTTATGGCACATTGTGTGTTTTTTCCAAGTCGGAAACTATGTAAGACAGATATGTACCGGGTCGTTGGTCGGTTCTTTATTTGCCAATCAAGTACGTTTCATAAGCAGCAAACTGAAAACCACGCGGCATACTGTTGACCTTCTGTACACAAAAAGAATACCAGTTGTTTGTGAGCACTTGAATAAGGCATGAATAGAAACCGTCGAAGAATCAATGATGTTTTATACACATTGCGAAACCCTTATTGATTGAAGTTAACATTACCCAACAAAGCTTCCTTGATTGTCGGTCTTTTTTACTTATTGTTCATACTAGCAACTACTTAATTTTATAGATCAGTTAGTTACAATAAATATCTTTATAAATTGTTTTGATTTTACTAACCACATCCACTATATATTAACTACATCTAGTTTAAAGTAAATGAAATAGCTATATCGATGATAGAAAATGTAATACATTACATACGTAAAATAAAAAATATACTTGTCACATATTGTGATTTCACAGATTTTTTAACATGTTCCTTAATGGATATCATATTCGCAGATTTTCTACTGCTAATACAAATTATTTATTCATTGTGTTTATACTGCAGAATTTTGAACTTAACAAGTTGTGACTTATTTCTGCACCTTTGACTTCTCTGTATGGGTTTATACCGTTCCTCTACATGCGCAGTCTTGCACATGTTGGATTGTAATTCCGCGTCAAAAGATTCACCGACGCATTGATGGTTGTGATGTAACATTTACCTTGGCTTTAAAGTGACAACAATCTTTCATTATTATTTTAAAGCCTATATCATACACCGTAAACAACAACAAAAAACATGAACAATCGGTGAGACAAATAACATGAACTAAATATTACTCTTTCTCAGAATTTTGGTCCTTCGTCTTTTTTTCACCGGTTACGATTGCTTTTGACGTTCTTTTAATTTTTCTTGAAAAAGGCCGAAGGGCCGAAAATCGAGAAGGAATTATTATTTGTATAAATATGCATAAAGGTCCCTATACATTTGTCTGTAATTTGCAATAAAGTTCAAAGTTGCTTTGCTAAAAACGTGCCTCTTGTCAAATTTATGAGAGTTGTATTTTGGGTTAATAAACACAGGACGAGATGAATAATAGGAAAGTGAAATGACGCAGAAATTACACTCTCGTCTCATCGTTACTTCCCCCTATAGACTGCGCTGCGACATATTCTGACATTATATCATGTACTGTATGTCAAAGTATGGTTGATCCACGAACTTAATAACGTGGAAATAAGCTTTAAGCTTGGCAAATAAATACCTTCTCGCCAATTTTATTGTTTGTGTTATTGTAGAAAACTATTGTCATCAAGAAGTAGCATAAGTCCTTTTGTGAAGTATTTCTTAATGGACAATTGTCATAAGTTAGAATGCTTGTATATACATATTTTACTAACAACATGTAAAGTGAATTATGTATTTCCACTAAACATTAATGTGTAAAATAATGCAAAACTAAAATGTAATGTTGCGTGCGTTTAATCCACACTGTGTTTGTTTAAGTCAAGAAGAAAATCAAATATAAGGGTAGTTCCACGACTGGTCGGCCCGGTGTTAGGATAATGTGACTGGGTGTGGTATCATGCCAGGTGTTCACGGCATGCTATACACAGTGAAGGCAGCACTATATCTTCTTCATGTGGACACTGTCTCCAGATAACTGAAATACTGTTAGTGGGACGATCAACCCCAAGAAAACAATAAACAAACAATAATATTCTGATGTATTGACACTCTACTTGTTCACCATTTCCTATGATGGACAGAAGTTTGACGTGTATTAACCACCATTCTGTGTATGATGAAGGACTCAATGTGGACTATATTCATGAACAGATTAACACAAGTTCATAGCTGTAAGTTAAAAGCAAGTTAAAGGTAGTTAAACTGTGTTAAAGGTGGTATCCAACTGTTTGTACAAGATTTTTTTATCTCAATGAACCCAATAAATTATTGTTGCCTGAAAACATCTCGCAAAATGTTACGAAAACCACGTGACCCGTAACATTATATAATCGTTCGTGTAATCCGCTCTGACGTCGATGTCTATTGTTAGCAGAAATCACATACAGTCAACTCTCGTTATCTCAAATTTCAAGGGACCGTAGAAAATAATTTGAGATATCCGAAGTTTGAGATATCCGAATTTAAGGATAGTTTGTGTAAATATTAAAAATCTTACCTGCTACACGATGACTGGTAATGACTGAAATTCCTTGTTATATCTGCCACTGTAAACTAAGTTTCTGCAAGTTTGTGTGGTTTTGCATGTTTAAGTGTTATTAGATTTTTTACAATGTAATTTAATATTCTTCTTTTTATTGTAGGTTGTTGCGTCGTCGTAAGTGCATGGCCTAATTTTGTATACCTAAAGCTGATACCTGCAAGTTCTCAAAAATTTTTACAACAACAAGTACAAACTGAAACACTTTAATCAGCGTTAAAAGATTAACGAAATTGTTGTTCATTAAATCAGCTAATTAAATAATAATCGATTAACCTCTTCTCTAAATTATGTGAAATCCTGATTGCCGATAATTGGCGATAAAACTCGCGCCCAAATCTTCGCGAGTTTCACGGTAGGTGTGAAAATCACTATTGTTGCCGATTTACATCTTATAACAATTTGAAGTTTGAGATAGACCAACTGATTTCAACAGTTTTATACGTGTGGGGACAAAGAATTTAGTTTGAGATATCCGATAATTTGACATATCCGAATTTGACTTAAGCGGAGTCGAACTATATAGAAACTATAGGGAAAAAAACGGGACCGTAGAAAACAGTTTGACATAACCGGAAATTTGAGATAACCGATTTTGAGATAACGAGAGTTGACTGTATATGCTTGTTTATAGTTTTAAAAAGAATGTGCATGTAGAGCTATTTTTCACGATTTCTACCGTCTTCCAATTTAGACAGTGTTCAAACTCGTCTTTTGGTACACTTGAGTTTTTTGTGTGTTTTTCTCCAGAAAATATGCCCCAATGCCCACAATTTAAGTTTTTGAATCTTTGATGAAGACAAACTGTCGGATACCACATTTACAAGTCAGAAGTGCCAGGATATGTATAATATTTGGAGGCCTTTTCCGAACTTATTTCCTACTAACATAAAATTAAATGATCAATTTATTGCGTTAATTATAGATTAACCTCAGCTGCATATCGCTTTTAATAAAAGCTATTTCCTTTTTCATGTGACAAATATGGCAAAATTAAGCAGAAAACGTCATAAGAATTTCACTAAACTCTAATATTTATTTCTATGTTGAAGAATCAATCCATGCATCCAACAAGTATTAAAGGCATTAAATGCAGTTTTACATTCTTTTCCTTCATAGCAAATACGTAAAAATACTACACTTACTGCTCACCAAAATGCAGATACATTCGGTTTTCTTGTCTAAATGTAACAAAACGGACATATTTTCTGGAAGAAAAACAGTTAATTCCTCGAGAAACTGTATAGTCTCAAAACCTGATTGGGTTGTGAATTTATCAGTAACGAATATCTTGTCTTCCCAGATTTCACCGGCAACGTTATCACAATCGTTATTTTTCACCTGAACGGATACTGTTTTAAAGGCACCGCAGTTTATTGTCAAGAACAGTAGTTCTCTACAAAAATTCGCCCGAGTGCAAAAATGAATCTAACAATTTATGTCATGATAAAAACATTACGTATTGACCAATCCTTTTCACATTTCTCTTCTAAACATGGATTGCTATCCTTGCGATTGATTATATGTACATATATACGTGTTCGGTTTTTTTTTTTGGTTTTTTTTTGTGTGTGTTTTTTTATGCTGTTGTTGATCTTGTTTTGTTTTGATTTTTGTCTTTTGTTCTGTTTCTGTTGTGTTTTTGTTGTTGTTTGTTTTCCTTCTTTAAAAAAAAACGATCTATTAACATGCTGGCGTGTGAATGTTATTGTCAAGCAAGGGGTAGACCTCATACCTCTACTTACTATGGGGGCATTCGAACTTGAACTGTGTACTGAACGTGGTCGCAAACATTCTAATCTTCTCCATACTCCATGTAAATGGATATGAACAGAATTGGGACCGGGATTTATCTGTAATGAATATCATATCTCCGCAGAATAATAGGCCATTTGTCACACTTTTCATTTTTTCACCGAAGCCGATATTGTTATAAGAAAACACTCACGCCGAGTGCATTCATAAAACAAACTTGTTTATGTCAAGACAAAATCAAATGCTTTCTTGTTCCATAATCAACATATCGCTTTCATATGTGACTCCTGTTAACACATTCATGTTTATTGAGTTTATCGTCCCACCAACCGTTTAAGTAATCTGGAGACGGTGTCCACTTAAAGCAGACATAGTGCCGCCTTCACTGTGTATAGCATGCCATGAACACCTGACATGATACCACATCCAGTCACATTATCATGACACTGAGCTAACAGGTCTTGGGACTACCCTTATATTTTATTGGCTATTTCGCATCCGTGTCCTTTCTTGTCAATGTTGTGATGCTTTTGTCATCTAAAACGTTTTAACCATTTAAACTGGCACTCATGAATACTCGCTTGTTTCCATAAACGGTTAACAGTTGACTATTTGGTCAAAAAACCCATAGTCCAAGGTGTTCGTGCGTCTGTTTATACAACACCTTAGAGTCTCCGAGGCAAGACGATTTTATTGTAGTGCCAGTTCAATGTTGATAGGCTATACATTAATATATTTTATCACTCCAAGCACAACAAACACGTGCAGCTATTTAAACATATGCCATACACATGCATTGAAAAAGACGTAACAAAACACCTGTTAAGAGGTTTTCTTTCAACAAGTAGTTAACATGTAAGACCCGTCATAACACATTGATAACAAACAGTATTGTGTTTAACTAAGTCACGGTTCTGGTCTTGAATCAGCTTGTTTAAAACACTGAAATACAATAACCATTTAACCATTTTCCTTACAACCTTACCCTTTTAGCAATCGATTTTGTTCCGATTGGATACATGTATGCTGTCTACGAAAAGGAGGTAAGTTATGTCAATGTGCGTGATTAAATGTTTTTTTTATAAAAGCACACATGCTTATTATAACAGGATAATACACATGTGTCTTTGCTATATCATCAAATTAGTGGAATAATATGTATGGTTCACCATACAATATCTTATATGTTGTAAAGGAAGAAAATACCAAAGGCATTCTATTATCAAATCGGAGTTTTCCTCCGTTCATTATATAATATTCTGTCCCTTGTGCTAACTGAATATGTTAGCTATTTATTATGGTAGTTTGGGCTCTACATCGGCAGTTTAGGTCCCAGGTTAACATCCAAGATCGAAACGTGCAGTTTTAAATGTGGTATTCAACAGTTTGGCTTTATTTAGTACATACAATAACATCGGTCCATTGTCTGGGGTATTTGTGCATAATTTCTGTAGATAACCATACTTTAGTCTAAGTAAAGCAGATTTTGAACACTATTAAATTGTAAAATAGTATAACCGTTAAATCACTCCTAATGTTTATTCTTTTCAAATCTATAAATAAGCACGATTGGGCTTTGTGCTTAAAGTAGACATCGACGTCACAGCGATTTTTCCCGGATGACGATAAAGCGTTGTCGTAAAAGTAAGTGGCCACGTGGGTTTCTTACTTTAACAAGTGCCAATTGTGCTGCATGGCTCAAAATGGTAATATATGTCTGAAATGTCGAATGGGGGGGGGGGGGGGGGGGGGGGGGGGGGGGTAGGGGGGTGCGTTTTGCTTCAATGATCACGTTGATTTTGGACATTATTTAACCAAATTTCACGGTATCGATTCTTGAAGTAATGATTTAATTTTATAATTATTTTTAATTCAAATTGTCGGATTGCACCCGTAACGATTCTCTTCTTCACATATATGTTAGTGCGTTTTATTTATGAGGCATTTATTATAAATGAGACATGTTCTGATAGTTATCGTATTACTGTTTCACTTGGCGGTGTCGCGTCCAGCGTTATAAGAAGCTGGATTTAGGAAACACCCAGGATTGACTCTGCATGACCTTGACTAATTGCGGTCAGTTATTCATGTCTGGGAAAAAATAATTCGTATACAGAACAAATACCTATGCCAAAGGAAACTGGACGCTTCATTTGTGCACAGGCATGCTTCAAATGTTAGCATCAATATTGTTTTATTGCTATATTACATTTACATTGTTATTGTTTAAAATGTTCTAGTGATTATCTTGTGTTTTTTAGATATATATGAAATGCAGATGTATGAATGAACAATGTTGCGTACGAAATCTACTGCAGCACTGTGACAGGTTACTTATGCCAGAGGTCATTTTTTGTATCCTATCAGCATCCCATTTCGAAGTTACCCACGATTTTGGACAACAATGGATCTCTCGAGATTTTTAGATTCAGATCAC
This sequence comes from Sinonovacula constricta, assembly GCA_007844125.1. Classification (NCBI taxonomy): domain Eukaryota; kingdom Metazoa; phylum Mollusca; class Bivalvia; order Cardiida; family Solecurtidae; genus Sinonovacula; species Sinonovacula constricta. The sequence goes on from CM017558.1 coordinate 19,276,677, forward strand.
AGGGTTATAGTGTAAACGAAATAAATAGGGGGTTACTTTTAAACTCAGCGTATTTTCATCCCGCCCGGAAGCATTTATTTTAGACATAATTAAAGTTAAAATACAATCATACAATATATTAATATAATAGTTTCTATTATCGGAGACCGGCCGCAATAGCTCAGGTGGTAGAGCGTCGGCTTGCGGATCGGGAGGTCGTGGGCTCGAACCCCGGCCGGGTCAAACCAAAGACTTTAAAGTTGGTAGTAGTGGCTTCCCTCCTAACGCTCGGGGCTAAGGGGGCAGCATTACGCCTGACTCGTCGGTGTCAGTATAATGGACCGGCCGGGTTCAGTCCCTGGGCACCTCATAAGTGCCCCTGTGCTATATTGATAGAAATGTCGCTGCGCAGTATCGGCAAAATGCCGGCTAATCCCTAATCCCTAATCCCTATTATCGGATGTTTGCGTTTGTTTTAAAAAATTATTGGGTCGCCGTACCCTCTGCGAACCTTATATTTATAATTGGTTTTGGAAATGTCTATAGAGTGACACAACGTTGAGAAGCGGTAGTATTTTTATATCGGTAATGTTTATGCAATTTTAGCAGTAAAATGACCATATTGTTATATATCTAGTATGTTTTTTGGGGTTCTTTTCTTTCTTGAACAACAACCACTTAAACTAAAAAAATAAACGTAAGAACTTTGACAAAAATCATAATTAAAACCTTACTAATATCAGTTGCTCATTTTTATTATTATATTACATGATTGCAATTCATTTGTAGGGGCAGTTTGCGCAAACTCTCACAGACTTCTACTGAAATATTGTTAGAGAGAGATGTGTAAAAATTTCTTTGTCATCCGGGTATTGTTAGGATTTAAACTGTTTGGTTGTACTTTTTATGGTTAGTATGTAGTTAGTGACTGCTCTCTTAAAACAGAAATGGTCTGACAATTTGCGATAGGTATACAAGCTAATTCCCATGCACATTGTACTGTAGTTGCGCTTTTCCATCTGTTTTGAATTTCCAGACACTCATGTGACCTCGGTCAAACGGTGCTAATGTAAAATGTGCCATATATGAATGTACAGGAAGATACCTAGTTCAATTTGTTTCCGACTTAAATTGATGTGCTATGGATAACAGAGATATACATTTTTATATGGTTTTACATATGTCTATATATACATTTAATGACCAGTAATAGCTACTTAAATGAGCTCTGAAGTACATATTTGAATCAATACATACTAAGTAAGTGGGCATATATACGAAACAATATCGGTACGAATTAACATTGTAATGACCGAAAATGACCAACAAAGAGTTGCATAGACCAACAGTTTGGGAAAATGGCTTAATGTGTAGATTCAGATAACAGATGCGTAGCGTTGTCGAAATAAAACAAAGCGATTGTGACGAAGCCTTCAACTATAGTTGATTGTCTGACCAACTAATAACTGGGAGATACTTTTGTAGTTTGGTCGCGTCTGGTAGCGCTTATGAGCGTTAAGTTAAATTAAACCTAATTATAACTCAAATATAATAATACGGATTGTAGTGTGTGTTTAATGTAACAGTTTTTATAATCTGATTAAGTGACTGTCTTGTAGCCTTTGTTCAATATGTATAATTTAATTAAGAAAAGGGGGTTGTTTTGCAGTCTTAAAATTGCATGCTTTCCAATGCGTTGCGCATTTTTCTTTTTCACGGCAGCTTTTATATGACCATTTTTATATACCTTTAATCGCTTACAAGGTAAAACTTATTATTCCTTGACAGCGCTCTTCCGATTATATACGGGTATACAGTTTCGTTTTAATTGCTTTACTTTCCCGCTGCTTTGACAAAAACATAAATCGTACTGCATGGTCAGTGAACTTAATCGAGATAAGAAGACTTCGCCGAAATATTCCTTTTAACTTCATAAAAAATCAACTTCGGTGCAGAGATCGGGTTAATTCTTCGCTCCATTAGGCTTAGAAAATAGAACAAGTGTAAATTTGAGCGGCTCATCTGGAACATAAGATTTTAAAAGGTCACGTTTTTATTTAAAAGAAGTTCTGCTTAAAGATTTTTGTATAAATCACACCAACATATTTATTGCAAATATAAGGAAATCCGTCAATAACAGGTGGAAGAAGATTCTGGGCAAATGTCTGGGCAGAACCACCAATGCACCGCGAAAGACATCAACACTTAACTTTTCGTCCGGACACGGACTAATCTAAGCTTTACTGAACTATGGATTTTCGTCGGATAATTGAACCGCTTGACAGCGAAAACCTATTAATTTTAAATAAATGTTATTTAATTTCGTAAAATTAATCAATTACCTGAAGTGCTTGGGGTCAGTGACAGTTTTGGCCTTAAAATGATCGTATTTTAAATGGATAAACATATCCTTTCAATTAACATTGACACATTTCTGCCGCCATAAGTTATGAGGTTTGTTTTCAAAGATCGTTCCAATTTTAATTGTCTTGTATTGTAGAATTTGACTTTTTGTTAAAATTGTAGTAGGAAAATTTCCTCTAGCTATCCTGATGATTTAATTTCATGTTTGCTTAACTTGACAACTGTTTACTAGCGTAAGTGCAGAAATAGTATTCATAAATGAAAAACGCATGTGTAAATTTGTTAAATATATATGTACTTGTTTTTCTTTTAGAATGCCACCTTAATTGAGATCATCCATGAACTATAAGACAACATGGCCAACTCACATGCAGCACTCAGCGTTATAATTGTCGTTTTCCTTTTTGGAAATGGTCAAGGTAACAACTAAAGCCAGTTATTTTAAAGCAGTTGAAGATAATTTATATACTTTATATTAAGAAAAAACTTACTTATATTCAAATATGAATCGCGTACATTGTAATGTTTTTTGTTTTTAAAATTGAATTGCAGTGACGTAATTAGTCATTTAAGCGATGTCTAGCTATTTTGGAGAAGGAAGATAAAAAAACACGATTGGGTAGAACCACCAGTGCACCGCAAAGTATTTCGTCCCGAGTCTCGTACCTAAGCGGTGAGAAGTGCAGTCAGGGCGACTCTACCATTCGGCCAGGAGTGCATTATTCATGTTTTGTTTTGTATTTCGTAATACATGTCCATCGCAGCGCCCAGTTATAATCATTATAGCAACGTCCAGATATTTTGGTGGAGGAAGACCGCAGATAAATGTCTGGGTAGAACCATCGGCGTACCGCATGTCAGCAGGAAGACCTTCCCATATTAAATCCTCCGCCTCCGAATAGAACCTGAACCCACGCGGCGATAGGCTAAGTAGTCAGAGGAGTTACAAGTCATCTATACCAGTATGCCACTGGCGAACCATCTCATTTATGTGTTTTATTAGACCTAGGCTGATGAAAATACAATGGGTTGCAAATAAATTATCAAATGCATGCGGTTTAGGTCATGCTTATTGTAACAAAAATGAAGCTTTTGTTCTTGCGTTTTCATGGTTTTCGTCGGTTTATTGAATAATAAAAGTTACACTTTGGAGGTATGGTTTAATACATACTCTGTTTTATACATGTCACTCCAGCTTATCATTTATATATCATAACGACTTGCTTTTTGTAGCTCTTTTGCATTTAAAAATCAGACAGACACACCCCGCACGCGCACTCGCACACATACACCCACTCACTCGCACTCAGAAGAAATCTCGGGTACTGTATTAAAACTGTCTCAACATTTGTTTACTTGAATTTAGTGATGATTAATTTGATTTATAAATTACGCCAATGTTTACGTTTACAGTTTGCGGTCAGTGTAACTCGACCACCGAACCCCTTGAACTGACCGCGACCGGGGAGCCGCAATATTTGACGTCACCAAACTATCCGAACGATTATGACCCGTAAGTAGTACAGACCGTGACGTCATCTTACTCGGAGGGCCACAACTTTACAACCAGGGTCACGTGAAAATTCATATTTATTCGATGCATTCGTGTTTATCCGTATTTGTATACAGCTTTTCACTTTGCAAATTCAGATACTTGTAACTGCAGTTTGCATCCTCCATATACATGTATTTCTATTTGACACCCGGGGAGGTCTTATTTATAAGAAAGATAAACAAAATTGTAACATTATACAATTAAAATGTTATAATATGTATGGAAGGAGATATCCGCCAATATTCAATTTCTAATTTGCAAATTGCATCACTGCATCTGCTATTTGTTTACACAATCACGTTCGTTTTTATATGTATCTAATTCACATTTCTCGTATTCAATTTGGAAATACAAATCTCAAGTCACAATTATCAAGTCACAAATTTTATGTTCGCTTACAATTTACAAGTTACAAATCTCAAAGTCACAATTCTCAGGTCACAAATTACTAATGTACAAGTTACAAATACTGACAACATCCTGACGCTAGGTGGCGGTACAACATAAATATAGACGTCACTTAGCAAAAAATAGAACGGAATATCATGAGTTTAAAATAGAACGGAAACAGAATTTTATTATATATATATCATTATATGTATCATTATCATCAGTATACAGCTAAATACAGAAAAAACTCACAATTTGAAAGTACACACGAACGCGGACAAGTTCAAGCGATACATTCTATTTATAGATGGACACTCCCGTGTAAGAAGCCCCGACTTGCGTCCCAATGTTAAACTGGTGTTACGCAGTGTACATTATACATTAGAGATTTGTTCCTCTAGATTATTAACTTGTAAATTAGATTCTAGAAATGTAAAATGTATTCGTGATTTTCGCCCCGCGATTTCTAACTTGTGAATTGTATGTGCGGGAAATGTGAAATTGTTCAAATGTAATGTTGAAATTTAAACATTTTCATGTGATATATAAAGGTTAGGATGTAATAAGATAGCGGTTTTTAACATGCGCGGTGTTGCAGTTTACAAATTGACCTTAGAAGTGACAAATTCGTGTATTGAATGTTAGAAATAGTAATAAGAATATTGGCGGATATCCCAGGCGCGAATCTGGGCCGTATTTGAAGTTACGCACAATAACAAGGGACATAACCTTTGCAGTAATACTTTTGAACATATCCAGTTCTTTTCAAATGAATAACAGGTAACATGCGGACATGCGGGGAACTTAACGCAAAATATGAACGACTAGAATACTGACGTGTATAAGTTTATTCATTTAAAACCTTTTCAATTTGATTGGTGTGGTAAAAAGATTTTATAACATAGAAACTACGCAAATAAGATATAGTATTCCTAACCCGGGTAAGGCATCGACTTTCTGAGTGTTTTTGGTACTTTTAAATTTTCGATTTTTCGAACGGAGGTTACGCACGTGCGTAATGGCAGAAACGCGCCTGGGATGTCCCCTTCCATAAATATGAGTCTCGTTTATCGCCGGAGTGGACGATTTCGAAATTCAGAATTGTTAGTTCGTATGAATTAACATGACGTATATTCGCAAATGCGATGTTTGCTGTTATACGACAGTGCTGAGGCACATCCAAGGGCTAAAAAAAACTCAAAACCATTGTAAACTTGGCTTTTTTTCACATTCATAATATAAATCTCTTTAACTTAACGTGTCCTCATGGAAATAAGTATCAGTAGTAACAGTAATCCAATATTGATTGTAGTTAGAGATTGGTTATATCTCGCGAAAGAATAAAAAGCAAATAAGTAAACATACATGTATGTTAGACTAACAGCGTCCATGTAGCTTTAAAACTTTTCCAGGTATTCTGACTGTGAATGGCGTCTGGTATCTTCCGGGGAGCCCATCATCGTTAACGTAGAGTTTATTTTGACAGAAGGATGTGCCTACGACTACCTGGAAATCTACGACGGATGTAAGATTGTACCAACTATGGTGTCTGAGTTCTGCCTTCTCGAGACACTGTCACAAAGCGACCGTGGTGTATTGTTTGCGGCGTCGTACTGCAAAGAATAACTAAATTTTGCAAAATACAGATATCAGATACCGTCACTGTTTTTTGTTTTTGTTTTGCTGCTGATGGGGATCATGATGCTATGTTAATATTATAAATTTGATAATGATAATGATGGCGATGATGATGACCATTATGGTAGAGAAGAAATAGAAGAAGAAGAAAAATATGATGATGATGATGATAATGATGATGACGATGATGATGATTACGATTATGATGTTAATGATGAGCAAGATAATGAGCAGGATGGTGATGATGATGATGATGATGATGATGATGATGATGATGATGATGATGATGATGATGATGATGATGATGACGATTACGATTATTATTTCTAATGATGAGCAAGATAATGAGCAGGATGGTGATGATGATGATGATGATGATTGATGATGATGATGATGATGATGATGATGATGATGATGATGATGATGATGATGATGATGATGATGATGGCGACGACGACGACGACGATGATGATTATGATGATGATCATTATGACGACGACGAGGATGATATTGGTGATTATTTCTCTAAAAGACAACATCAGTTCAACATACCTGGGAAAGTTTTGTACCGATACTTTTGATGCCAACGTCAGCACGGGTCAGTACATGTACTTCACATTCCATTCCGACTCTTCGATAGAAGCATCGGGATTCAACATACTCTATTTTGTTGCTAACCCAGGTTAGTGCTGTAGTCATACAGTTATGTATGCATGTTATACCTTAAAAACTTCAAGTTGGCAGCCTAACAGCCTAGCTGCCTGGCAGTCTAGCAGCCTAAATATACCGATTGATGTAAGTAATTTTGAAACGGTCCGAAATGCATTATAATCACTTTTTATTTTAAGGACACTACAGACCTATTTGCTATGAAATCATCCCTAATTTTACCCTAATTTCTAAATTGGTGGAATTTGAAGAATTCTCAAACGGCCTGAAATGCATTATAATCACTTTCTTACGAAAATACAAGCTTATAAGATATCAAATGAATTCTAAAACCTTAAAAATTCACTTAATCTCTAGGCTGCTGGAATGTGAAGTTAGCAGTATAGCAGCCTGGCAGCCTAGCAGCCTAAGCTTACCGTTTGATTTTAGAAATTTCGAAACGACCCGAAGTGCATTATAATCATATTTTATGGACACTACAATTTGTAAGCATCTATTATTAAGGTTAGGGTGTCAGGCTGCTAGACTGCCAATTTCAGGCTGCTAAGCTGCCGACTTCTCGGACATTTCTAAATCACCTGATCGAGCAATTTGGACATTCATGTATGCGGCTTTTGATCACAAAAACTTTAATATGTATTTCCATTTCCATTTTAACACGTAAGAAGTGGCTTTCTTAAAGATACAAACGCTTACTACTTACTGTGCATTGATTCCACTGTCTTTTCTGATTCCTTTTCGTAAAAGGTATTTACTACTGATATAAAGAAAATAATATCTAAAAAACAAACTAAGTTAGATTTATGTTAACACATACTAAATATGGTATAGTATTCTGTAGTGATGATTATAAAATAACATTAGGAGATACAGGATCACAGGGGTGGGGGGATACAGGATTTTATTCGGGGTTGGGGGCGGATCCAAACTGAGAGAGCACCTGTTGTGCTAGTGTGTCATGCTCCCACTGAAAACTTATAAAATGTAGCCAGTCAAATAGGGCCATATCCGGAATTTTGAGAAGCTGCTAAACCCTTTTCTATGTGTCCAAACTGTTTGTATTTTTGGCAACAATGATAGTCTATAATCATATTTTTTATAATGTGAGGAGAGAGGTCACATTATGCGAGAATAATAGGTACGAGAAGTGTCAGTGGGTTTGGAGGCAGGGGCGTGCCTGGGCAACTTTTGAGTATACGCACTATTCCTAGGGAGTCCGGGGGCGTGCCAAACCCCCATCCGGATTTTTTCCATAGAACGCCATAGATGCATTCGGGGTGTGGGGGGTGTGGGGGTAGTGGCGGGTACTCTCACTGTCTAGAACAAAGAATTGTCTTAGAAGCTGGAAGAGACAGAAATACGTCAAGTTGGATTGTTGGAGATTGTGTAGAATGAGAAAAATGTTTAAATTACATGGATTTAAATAATAAAGACAATTTACTGGTAGTGTCTAACCCGGGTTAGGCGACGATTTAAATTCGCTTTTAGGCGTTTTTATTTTTTTAATTTTTGGAAGCAACTGTACGCACGTGCGTTAGTGCGTAAGCCCAGGCACGCCCCTGGGAGGTATGCTTTCACAAGAGGAATGTTGACATCTAGAATAATGTCATTTCCGGCATTTTAGATGTTTGACAGATCTTTATAGAAAGTATGTTATTACACAAATAGTTTAAATTCAAGGAATTTTAATACTTTTTAGGTATGCGCTTACTGTTCTTATCTACAGCACTGGACACATGTAATGGTAAAGAATATCTCAATGGAAATTCTTGCGGTGGGGGTGGGGATGGGGCGGTGTCCGGACCATCAACGCCTATAATGCTTAGAAGAGCTACACACAAAATATTGCAAAGATAGGCTATTGTTAAAATTATTGTTGTTTTCCATTCCCGCCGAACAATTGTTTGTGCATACGTTTAATCGTAGTTTGGTGAAAATAATTTCACAGTTTGTTAACTGCTAAACAATATATTTAAAAGTACAGATGCTACATTCGATAGATACCCTTTTTGTTCTAGCTTTTCAGTATGATTGCGGTAGCACGCTTATTGTTGACACAACGGTCCGAACATTCGAGTCTTCAAATCTTCCATACGAGTATGCGGGGTAAGTCTCGACGTATGGCAAACATCCATTATTACGATTAGGCTACTGTATTATCAAGCTATGACACGCTAGGGACATAATACGCTAAGACTATTGTACGCTAATGCACCAGGAGAGGACACGCTAAGACAATTGTGCGCTCATGCTATGCCAAGAACATGATACGCTAATACTATTGTCCTCTCTGGCTATGCCAATTTCAGGATACGCTAAGAGGATTGTGAGCTCTGCATATTCCAGGACAGGATACGCTAAGACTATTGTGAGCTCTGGCTATGACCAGGACAGGATACGCTAAGACTATTGTTAGCTCTGGCTATGCCTAGGGCAGGATACGCTAAGACTATTGTGAGCTCTGGCTATGCCTAGGGCAGGATACGCTAAGACTATTGTGAGCTCTGGCTATGCCTAGGGCAGGATACGCTAAGACTATTGTGAGCTCTGGCTATGACCAGGACAGGATACGCTAAGACTATTGTTAGCTCTGGCTATGCCTAGGACAGGATACGCTAAGACTATTGTGAGCTCTGGCTATGACCAGGACAGGATACGCTAAGACTATTGTTAGCTCTGGCTATGCCTAGGGCAGGATACGCTAAGACTATTGTTAGCTCTGCTATGCCTAGGCAGGACCTACTTGGAGCTCTGGCTATGCCTAGGGCAGGATACGCTAAGACTATTGTGAGCTCTGGCTATGACCAGGACAGGATACGCTAAGACTATTGTTAGCTCTGGCTATGCCTAGGGCAGGATACGCTAAGACTATTGTGAGCTCTGGCTATGACCAGGACAGGATACGCTAAGACTATTGTTAGCTCTGGCTATGCCTAGGGCAGGATACGCTAAGACTATTGTGAGCTCTGACTATGCCTAGGGCAGGATACGCTAAGACTATTGTGAGCTCTGGATATGCCTAGGGCAGGATACGTTAAGATTATTGTGCGCTCTGACTATGATCGGCGCAGGATACGCTTAGAATACTGTGCGTGCAGACTCTGCTCAGGACAGGTCACGCTTAGACTATTGTGCACTCATATTTTGCCCGGAACAGCATACGCTTAGGCTATTGTGCGTTCAGAATTTGCTCAGGACAGGATACGCAAAACTATTGTGCTCTCAGGCTTTTGCCCAGCACCGGATACGCATTGAATATTATCCGGGACAGAATACGCTTAGACTATTGTGCGCCCAGACTATGCGCAGGATAGGATACGCTAAGACTAATGTGCGCCAAGACTATGCCCAGGACAGGATATGCTTAGACTTTTGTGCGCTCAGACTATGCCCAGGACAGGATACGCTTTTACTAATATGCGCTCAGGCTATGCCAAGCACACGATACCCATTGACTATTATGCACGCAGGCTATGCCCGGGACAGTGTGCGCTAAGACTTTTTTGCGCTCAGACTATGCCCGGGACAGTATACGCTAAGACTATTGTGCGCTCTGGCTATTCCTAGGACATGATACGGTTAGACTATTGTGCGCCCAGACTATGCCGAGGAAACGATACGCTAAGACTAGTATGTGCTCAGGCTATGCCCGGGACAGGATACGCTTAGACTATTGTGCGCTCAGACTATGTCCAAGACAGGATGCGCTTTGACTTTTATGCACTCAGGCTATGCCCGGGAAAGGATACGCGTTGACTATTATGTACTCAGGCTATGCCCGGGACAGGATAGTTACGCTTTGACTATTGTGCGTTAAGACAGGATACTTTTTGACTATTACGCACTTAGGCTATGCCCGGGACAGGTTACGCTTTGACTATTGTGCGCTCAGACTATGCCCAGAACGGGATACGCTTAGACTATTGTGCGCACAGACTATGCCCAGGACGGGATACGCTTAGACTATTGTGCGCCCAGGCTATGCCCAGGTCAGGATACGCTTAGACTACTCTGTGCTGTCTTTGCGCAGTTTGTCCTAAATTTCATGCTGTCGATGGATGCCTTTAGCCTAGTGGTACAGTAACCGGTTTATCTCTCCTCTGACGCATCGGCGAACTCACCAAGTGTGTTTGAGTCCAGACCAGAGCGAATACTTTATGTGAGGAAGTCTTACAGCTGACATGTGGTGCACTGCTGATTCAACTCAGCCATTTGTCTGGAGTCGCACTCCAAAACAACAGTTGGGTGCAACTTTATGTTTGTGATTGCACGATCCACGTTACAAAAAAAGGAAAACAGAAACAAGTTTAAGCTTTGATACGCGTCATTCATGGTGCGTTTTGCTTATGATCGCCATAGCTCATTTCAGCACGTGGCATTCATTTATTTGCGTTACATAAGTGCGATTCTTTTTATTTCAGAGACATTGACTGTAGTTGGACATTCGTGGCAACCAACAGTTCTGTTTTGATCAAGCTATTGTTTCTTGACCTTCAGACTACTACAAATTGTATCAGTGATTCTCTCACCTTCTATGACGGTAAGATTTGATTTTCTTTATTGTCGGCCACCTTGATTTTGTGTGTGATCGGTTTTTGTTTTTGGTTTTTTTTTTGGGTTTTTTTTGCATGCCACACTGATACCCGAGCATTTCTGAGAATATGAACGCATCAGGAACCCTTGGTTTTTGTGCAACGGCGGACAAGAAATCACTGTAACTGTACCTTATATATGACCCCGAAGATGACCTTATAGGTAATGATTGTTGCGTGGGTGGACTCGGGCTTCAGGTGTAAGCGGCTAGAGGTGGGGATAAGAGTCTTGAAGACAAATGACAATGCAGAAAGTCAATGTGAATTAAGTGTGACTTACCCTTTTTTCGACCGGCCGCAATAGCTCAGGTGGTAGAGCGTCGGCTTGCAGATCGGGAGGTCGTGGGTTCGAACCCCGGCCGAGTCATACCAAAGACTTTTAAGTTGGTAGTAGTGGCTTCCCTCCTAACGCTCGGGGCTAAGGGGACAGCATTACGCCTGACTCGTCGGTGTCAGTATAATGGACCGGCCGGGTTCAGTCCCTGGGCACCTCATAAGTGCCCCTGTGCTATAATGATAGAAATGTCGCTGCGCAGTATCGGTAAAAATGCCGGCTAATCCCTTACCCTTTTTTCGACCACTCCCTCCGTGACATCCTTGTGTATAGAACCCAAACTGAGTATGCCAGCTGTGATTTCACAGCATGGTCTTACTCTATATTGAATGCCTTTAAATCTGAAATGACATTGAGGGTTGCACATGCATTTGGTATGCAGAACACGCAATCAAGTATATACCAGTGCAAAGTTTGATCAAATAATTGTAAAAACTAAGGTTTCAATATGAAGTTACCTGTAACCTAACTGGTTGCACTTGCAAAAAATATGCGCCGTATGTATGATATAAAGTTAGAATAAAGTACTCTAAATAATATGGAATTTATGGCACAAAGCACGGAAAGTCTGACTGCTCAAAAAAACTTTGTGGGCATACAGATATATATTCCTTTAAATGGTCCATCGCATATGAACTACTTACGTAAGTTGTTGAAATGCAGTGTGAATAAACGGGGTTCAGTGCCTATGAGGCTAGCGTATCCTTAACTCACCATCCGGCACGCGTGGTTCGCACCCTATTCAGGAAGACAACTTCCAAGTGAGACTGACTTGCCTGTCAGTGAATCTTCATAGCTATATGCATAAAATCTAACAGAAAAACAGCGGCGAATTCAGCTTCGGACGACACACTGTTCACAATCTCAGGCCAATGTATATTATAAAACATAGCTGCATTGAACTTGAACTTGCACGGATATGTCCTCTGTTGTTTGACGTGATAATGCGACTGAGTTTGGTATAAGGTCAAGTTTTTACAGCAATCTTTGGCATTGAAGGCGACACTTTATTTTATTAAATGACCAGGACATCTTACTATGTGTAAATATTAAACAGCTGAAGGTGGTATTTCTTATGTCCTGCAGGCGACAGTACCAATGCTACGGAGATTACGAAACTGTGTAGTGACGCTGGAGTGTATATGTTTGATGACATCATGTCCACCGGTGACGTCATATTCGTGACGTTCACGACTGACGCTTCAACTGGAGGTCTCGGCTTCAAATTTACGTTCGAGGAATTTTCCCGTATGTAATTCGACACATTGGAATTTGAATTTAAAATGTTCGATTCGTTTAAAATATCGTTTTCTCTGTTTCTCTGTTCCTCTCAATTTCGTTTGATTGCTTAAGTAATGTTATATATATATACATATATTCCTCACGCTATAATAAGCTAATATGATAATAATTGCGTCACTGCGAGAATTAAACAGTATTGTAAAGCGGTATTGTAAGATGTACATAACGAATCAAAGCTATGTTCATAACGCATGGAAACTATGTACGTTAAGCATTGGAACTTTCTACATGACAACTTTGAACTAATGTATTTGACGCGTTACTATGTACATGACGCATCAGAACATGACACATAAATATTTACAATAAAACCATATAAATGACTTATTGAATCTATGAAATCTATGCATTTAAAATTATATGCGTGACGCATCGTTACTATCTACATGACGTATTGATGATATGCACATTAGGCGTTAAACCTAGGACAAGAGGCATTGAAACTTTAAATATATATGCACAGTCTTTCTTACGTATCTGCTTAGCTAAAATAAACGAGAAATAGCAGCCCCAAAACAGTGAGAAACATAAAATCTATCGCACCATTTTACTCGCAGCTTCAACAACAACATCAACAACATCCACCACCACCGCTCCATCCGTCTATAACAGTGAGTGTGAATCAAGCCCCGCTATAAATGTAACTGCAGAATTCTGGGTGAACTACATAACGTCACCAAATTATGGAAACAGTTACTCAAAGTAAGGTTTCTTGTTTTCTCGCTCAATTCAGCTGATCAGAAATGAACCCAAATTATTTAAAATTTAAATAACTCGCTTGATTTTAAAACTTTTGCAGGCGCGTTTCTGCCATTACGCACTTTACGCACGTACGTAACCTCCGTTCGAAAAATCGAAAATCTAAAAGTACCAAAAACACTAAGAAAGTAGATGCCTAACCCGGGTTAGGAATGACATATTTTATTTCCGTAGTTTCCATGTTATAAAATCTTATTTCCACACTAATCAAGTTGAAAAGGTTTAAAATGATTAAACTTATACACGTCAGGATTTTAGTCGTTCATAATTTGCGTTAAGTTCCTCGCATGTCCGCATTTTGTTTGTCATTCATTAGAAAAGAACCGAATGTATTCAAAAGTATTATTAAGGTTATTTCCCTTGTAATTTTGCGTAACTTCGAAAACGGCCCAGACACGCGCCTGATTTACTCTTGTGCCAGTATTAAACTGCAACCACAAATGCACCCATACCGTCGGCATGTCAGCTCTCAGTACTATCTAAACCATTCTATATTTCAACAACCGTTTTATCCATGGCACAGAAACAACCAGTACCACCAGTAGCATCTCCACAAACCTTTCACTCCTGTCACAGATAGCACCTGTATCACCAGTAGCATCTCCACAAACCTTTCACTCCTGTCACAGATAGCACCTGTACCACCAGTAGCATCTCCACAAACCTTTCACTCCTGTCACAGATAGCACCTGTACCACCAGTAGCATCTCCACAAACCTTTCACTCCTGTCACAGATACCTCCTGTACCACCAGTAGCCTCTCTACAACCCTCTCACTCCTGTCACAGATACCTCCGGTACCACCAGTAGCATCTCCACAAACCTTTCACCCCTGTCACAGATACCTCCTGTACCACCAGTAGCATCTCCAAAAACCTTTCACTCCTGTCACAGATAGCACCTGTATCACCAGTAGAATCTCTATAAATCTTTCACCCCTGTCACAGATACCTCCTGTACCACCAGTAGCCTCTCTACAACCCTCTCACCCCTGTCACAGATACCACCTGTACCACCAGTAGCCTCTCTACAACCCTCTCACCCCTGTCACAGATACCTCCTGTACCACCAGTAGCCTCTCTACAACCCTCTCACCCCTGTCACAGATACCTAATGTACCACCAGTAGCCTCTCTACAACCCTTCCACCCCTGTCACAGATACCACCTGTACCACCAGTAGCCTCTCTACAACCCTTTCACCCCTGTCACAGATGCCTCCTGTACCACCAGTAGCCTCTCTATAACCCTCTCACCCCTGTCACAGATACCTCCTGTACCACCAGTAGCCTGTCTACAATCCTCTCACCCCTGTCACAGATACCTCCTGTACCACCAGTATACTCTCTAGAGCCCTTTCACCCCAGTCACAGATACCTCCTGTACCACCAGTAGCCTCTCTACAACCCTCTCACCCCTGTCACAGATACCTCCTGTACCACCAGTAGCCTCTCTACAACCCTCTCACCCCTGTCACAGATACCTCCTGTACCACCAGTAGCCTCTCTACAGCCCTCTCACCCCTGTCCCAGATACCTCCTGTACCACCAGTATCCTCTCTACAGCCCTCTCACTCCTGTCACAGATACCTCCTGTACCACCAGTAGCCTCTCTACAACACTCTCACCCCTGTCACAGATACCTCCTGTGCCACCAGTAGCCTCTCTACAACCCTTTCACCCCTGTCACAGATACCTCCTGTGCCACCAGTAGCCTCTCTACAGCCCTCTCACTCCTGTCACAGATACCGCCTGTACCACCAAGAGTCTCTCTACAACCCTCTCACTCCTGTCACAGATACCACCTGTACCACCATTAGCCTCTCTACAACCCTTTTAATCCTGCCACAGATACTTCCTGTACCACCAGTAGCCTCTCTACAACCCTCTCACCCCTGTCACAGATACCTCCTGTACCACCAGTATCCTCTCTACAACCCTCTCACCCCTGTCACAGATACCTTCTGTACCACCAGTAGCCTCTCTACAACCCTTTCACCCCTGTCACAGATACCTCCTGTACCACCAGTATCCTCTCTACAACCCTCTCACCCCTGTCACAGATACCTCCTGTACCACCAGTATCCTCTCTACAGCCCTCTCACCCCTGTCACAGATACCTCCTGTACCACCAGTAGCCTCTCTACAACCCTTTCACCCCTGTCACAGATACCTCCTGTACCACCAGTAGCCTGTCTACAACCCTTTCACTCCTGTCACAGATGCCTCCTGTACCACCAGTAGCCTCTCTATAACCCTCTCACCCCTGTCACAGATACCTCCTGTACCACCAGTAGCCTCTCTACAACCCTCTCACCCCTGTCACAGATACCTCCTGTACCACCAGTAGCCTCTCTACAACCCTTTCACCCCTGTCACAGATACCTCCTGTACCACCAGTAGCCTCTCTACAACCCTCTCACCCCTGTCACAGATACCTCCTGTACCACCAGTAGCCTCTCTACAACCCTCTCACCCCTGTCACAGATACCTCCTGTACCACCAGTAGCCTCTCTACAGCCCTCTCACCCCTGTCCCAGATACCTCCTGTACCACCAGTATCCTCTCTACAGCCCTCTCACTCCTGTCACAGATACCTCCTGTACCACCAGTAGCCTCTCTACAACACTCTCACCCCTGTCACAGATACCTCCTGTGCCACCAGTAGCCTCTCTACAACCCTTTCACCCCTGTCACAGATACCTCCTGTACCACCAGTATCCTCTCTACAACCCTCTCACCCCTGTCACAGATACCTCCTGTACCACCAGTAGCCTCTCTACATCCCTCTCACCCCTGTCACAGATACCACCTGTACCACCAGTAGCCTCTCTACAACCCTTTTAATCCTGCCACAGATACCTTCTGTACCACCAGTAGCCTCTCTACAACCCTCTCACCCCTGTCACAGATACCTCCTGTACCACCAGTAGCCTGTCTACAACCCTTTCACCCCTGTCACAGATGCCTCCTGTACCACCAGTAGCCTCTCTATAACCCTCTCACCCCTGTCACAGATACCTCCTGTACCACCAGTAGCCTGTCTACAATCCTCTCACCCCTGTCACAGATACCTCCTGTACCACCAGTATACTCTCTAGAGCCCTTTCACCCCAGTCACAGATACCTCCTGTACCACCAGTAGCCTCTCTACAACCCTCTCACCCCTGTCACAGATACCTCCTGTACCACCAGTAGCCTCTCTACAACCCTCTCACCCCTGTCACAGATACCTCCTGTACCACCAGTAGCCTCTCTACAGCCCTCTCACCCCTGTCCCAGATACCTCCTGTACCACCAGTATCCTCTCTACAGCCCTCTCACCCCTGTCACAGATACCTCCTGTACCACCAGTAGCCTCTCTACAACCCTCTCACCCCTGTCACAGATATCTCCTGTACCACCAGTAGCCTGTCTACAACCCTTTCACTCCTGTCACAGATGCCTCCTGTACCACCAGTAGCCTCTCTATAACCCTCTCACCCCTGTCACAGATACCTCCTGTACCACCAGTTGCCTGTCTACAACCCTCTCACCCCTGTCACAGATACCTCCTGTTCCACCAGTATACTCTCTACAGCCCTTTCACCCCTGTCACAGATACCTCCTGTACCACCAGTAGCCTCTCTACAACCCTCTCACTCCTGTCACAGATACCTCCTGTACCACCAGTAGCCTCTCTACAACCCTTTTAATCCTGCCACAGATACCTCCTGTACCACCAGTAGCCTCTCTACAACCCTCTCACCCCTGTCACAGATACCTCCTGTACCACCAGTAGCCTCTCTACAACCCTCTCACCCCTGTCACAGATACCTCCTGTACCACCAGTATCCTCTCTACAGCCCTCTCACTCCTGTCACAGAAACCTCCTGTACCACCAGTAGCCTCTCTACAACACTCTCACCCCTGTCACAGATACCTCCTGTGCCACCAGTAGCGTCTCTACAACCCTTTCACCCCTGTCACAGATACCTCCTGTGCCACCAGTAGCCTCTCTACAGCCCTCTCACTCCTGTCACAGATACCTCCTGTACCACCAGTAGTCTCTCTACAACCCTCTCACTCCTGTCACAGATACCTACTGTACCACCAGTAGCCTCTCTACAGCCCTCTCACCCCTGTCACAGATACCTCCTGTACCACCAGTAGCCTCTCTACAACCCTCTCACCCCTGTCACAGATACCTCCTGTACCACCAGTATCCTCTCTACAACCCTCTCACCCCTGTCACAGATACCTCCTGTACCACCAGTAGCCTCTCTTCAACCCTCTCACCCCTGTCACAGATACCTCCTGTACCACCAGTATCCTCTCTACAGCCCTCTCACCCCTGTCACAGATACCTCCTGTACCACCAGTAGCCTCTCTACAGCCCTCTCACCCCTGTCAAAGATACCTCCTGTACCACCAGTAGCCTCTCTAGAACCCTCTCACCCCTGTCACAGATACTTCCTGTACCACCAGTAGCCTCTCTAAAACCCTCTCACCCCTGTCACAGATACCTACTTTACCACCAGTAGCCTCTTTATAACCCTCTCACCCCTGTCACAGATACCTCCTGTACCACCAGTAGCCTCTCTATAACCCTCTCAACCCTGTCACAGATACCTCCTGTACCACCAGTATCCTCTCTATAACCCTCTCACCCCTGTCACAGATACCTCCTGTACCACCAGTAGCCTCTCTATAACCATCTCACCCCTGTCACAGATACCGCCTGTACCACCAGTAGCCTCTCTACAACCCTCTAACCCCTGTCACAGATACCACCTGTACCACCAGTAGCCTCTCTACAACCCTCTCACCCCTGTCACAGATACCTCCTGTACCACCAGTATCCTCTCTACAGCCCTCTCACCCCTGTCACAGATACCTCCTGTACCACCAGTAGCGTCTCTACAGCCCTCTCACCCCTGTCAAAGATACCTCCTGTACCACCAGTAGCCTCTCTACAACCCTCTCACCCCTGTCACAGATACCTCCTGTACCACCAGTAGCCTCTCTACAACCCTCTCACCCCTGTCACAGATACCTACTGTACCACCAGTAGCCTCTTTATAACCCTCTCACCCCTGTCACAGATACCTCCTGTACCACCAGTAGCCTCTCTATAACCCTCTCAACCCTGTCACAGATACCTCCTGTACCACCAGTATCCTCTCTATAACCCTCTCACCCCTGTCACAGATACCTCCTGTACCACCAGTAGCCTCTCTATAACCATCTCACCCCTGTCACAGATACCGCCTGTACCACCAGTAGCCTCTCTACAACCCTCTAACCCCTGTCACAGATACCACCTGTACCACCAGTAGCCTCTCTACAACCCTCTCACCCCTGTCACAGATACCTCCTGTACCACCAGTAGCCTGTCTACAACCCTCTCACCCCTGTCACAGATACCTCCTGTACCACCAGTAGCCTGTCTACAACCCTCTCACCCCTGTCACAGATACCTCCTGTACCACCAGTATCCTCTCTACAGCCCTTTCACCCCTGTCACAGATACCTCCTGTACCACCAGTAGCCTCTCTACAACCCTCTCACTCCTGTCACAGATACCTCCTGTACCACCAGTAGCCTCTCTACAACCCTCTCACCCCTGTCACAGATACCTCCTGTACCACCAGTAGCCTCTCTACAACCCTCTCACCCCTGTCACAGATACCTCCTGTACCACCAGTATCCTCTCTACAGCCCTCTCACTCCTGTCACAGATACCTCCTGTACCACCAGTAGCCTCTCTACAACACTCTCACCCCTGTCACAGATACCTCCTGTGCCACCAGTAGCCTCTCTTCAACCCTTTCACCCCTGTCACAGATACCTCCTGTGCCACCAGTAGCCTCTCTACAGCCCTCTCACTCCTGTCACAGATACCTCCTGTACCACCAGTAGTCTCTCTACAACCCTCTCACTCCTGTCACAGATACCACCTGTACCACCAGTAGCCTCTCTACAACCCTTTTAATCCTGCCACAGATACCTCCTGTACCACCAGTAGCCTCTCTACAACCCTCTCACCCCTGTCACAGATACCTCCTGTACCACCAGTATCCTCTCTACAACTCTCTCACCCCTGTCACAGATACCTCCTGTACCACCAGTAGCCTCTCTACAACCCTCTCACCCCTGTCACAGATACGTCCTGTACCACCAGTATCCTCTCTACAGCCCTCTCACCCCTGTCACAGATACCTCCTGTACCACCAGTATCCTCTCTACAGCCCTCTCACCCCTGTCACAGATACCTCCTGTACCACCAGTAGCCTCTCTACAACCCTCTCACCCCTGTCACAGATACCTCCTGTACCACCAGTAGCCTCTCTATAACCATCTCACCCCTGTCACAGATACCGCCTGTACCACCAGTAGCCTGTCTACAACCCTCTCACCCCTGTCACAGATACCTCCTGTATCACCAGTAGCCTCTCTACAACCCTTTCACTCCTGTCACAGATACCGCCTGTATCACCAGTATCCTCTCTACAGCCCTCTCACCCCTGTCACAGATACCTCCTGTACCACCAGTAGCCTCTCTACAACCCTTTCACTCCTGTCACAGATACCGCCTGTATCACCAGTAGCCTGTCTACAACCCTCTCACCCCTGTCACAGATACCTCCTCTACCACCAGTAGCCTCTCTACAACCCTTTCACTCCTGTCACAGATACCTCCTGTATCACCAGTAGCCTGTCTACAACCCTCTCACCCCTGTCACAGATACCTCCTGTTCCACCAGTATACTCTCTACAGCCCTTTCACCCCTGTCACAGATACCTCCTTTACCACCAGTAGCCTCTCTACAACCCTCTCACTCCTGTCACAGATACCTCCTGTACCACCAGTAGCCTCTCTACAACCCTCTCACCCCTGTCACAGATACCTCCTGTACCACCAGTAGCCTCTCTACAACCCTCTCACCCCTGTCACAGATACCTCCTGTACCACCAGTATCCTCTCTACAGCCCTCTCACTCCTGTCACAGATACCTCCTGTACCACCAGTAGCCTCTCTACAACACTCTCACCCCTGTCACAGATACCTCCTGTGCCACCAGTAGCCTCTCTACAACCCTTTCACCCCTGTCACAGATACCTCCTGTGCCACCAGTAGCCTCTCTACAGCCCTCTCACTCCTGTCACAGATACCTCCTGTACCACCAGTAGTCTCTCTACAACCCTCTCACTCCTGTCACAGATACCACCTGTACCACCAGTAGCCTCTCTACAACCCTCTCACTCCTGTCACAGATACCAGCTGTACCACCAGTAGCCTCTCTACAACCCTTTTAATCCTGCCACAGATACCTCCTGTACCACCAGTAGCCTCTCTACAACCCTCTCACCCCTGTCACAGATACCTCCTGTACCACCAGTATCCTCTCTACAACCCTCTCACCCCTGTCACAGATACCTCCTGTACCACCAGTAGCCTCTCTACAACCCTCTCACCCCTGTCACAGATACCTCCTGTACCACCAGTATCCTCTCTACAGCCCTCTCACCCCTGTCACAGATACCTCCTGTACCACCAGTAGCCTCTCTACAGCCCTCTCACCCCTGTCACAGATACCTCCTGTACCACCAGTAGCCTCTCTACAACCCTCTCACCCCTGTCACAGATACCTCCTGTACCACCAGTAGCCTGTCTACAACCCTTTCACCCCTGTCACAGATGCCTCCTGTACCACCAGTAGCCTCTCTATAACCCTCTCACCCCTGTCACAGATACCTCCTGTACCACCAGTAGCCTGTCTACAATCCTCTCACCCCTGTCACAGATACCTCCTGTACCACCAGTATACTCTCTAGAGCCCTTTCACCCCAGTCACAGATACCTCCTGTACCACCAGTAGCCTCTCTACAACCCTCTCACCCCTGTCACAGATACCTCCTGTACCACCAGTAGCCTCTCTACAACCCTCTCACCCCTGTCACAGATACCTCCTGTACCACCAGTAGCCTCTCTACAACCCTCTCACCCCTGTCACAGATACCTCCTGTACCACCAGTATCCTCTCTACAGCCCTCTCACTCCTGTCACAGATACCTCCTGTACCACCAGTAGCCTCTCTACAACACTCTCACCCCTGTCACAGATACCTCCTGTGCCACCAGTAGCCTCTCTACAACCCTTTCACCCCTGTCACAGATACCTCCTGTGCCACCAGTAGCCTCTCTACAGCCCTCTCACTCCTGTCACAGATACCTCCTGTACCACGAGTAGTCTCTCTACAACCCTCTCACTCCTGTCACAGATACCTACTGTACCA
The DNA here is from genome assembly GCA_007844125.1 of Sinonovacula constricta. Lineage (NCBI taxonomy): Eukaryota > Metazoa > Mollusca > Bivalvia > Cardiida > Solecurtidae > Sinonovacula > Sinonovacula constricta. The sequence continues at coordinate 19,298,535 of CM017558.1, forward strand.
CCAGTAGCCTCTCTACAGCCCTCTCACCCCTGTCACAGATACCTCCTGTACCACCAGTAGCCTCTCTACAACCCTCTCACCCCTGTCACAGATACCTCCTGTACCACCAGTATCCTCTCTACAACCCTCTCACCCCTGTCACAGATACCTCCTGTACCACCAGTAGCCTCTCTACAACCCTCTCACCCCTGTCACAGATACCTCCTGTACCACCAGTATCCTCTCTACAGCCCTCTCACCCCTGTCACAGATACCTCCTGTACCACCAGTAGCCTCTCTAAAGGCCTCTCACCCCTGTCACAGATACCTCCTGTACCACCAGTAGCCTCTCTACAACCCTCTCACCCCTGTCACAGATACCTCCTGTACCACCAGTAGCCTCTCTACAACCCTCTCACCCCTGACACAGATACCTACTGTACCACCAGTAGCCTCTTTATAACCCTCTCACCCCTGTCACAGATACCTCCTGTACCACCAGTAGCCTCTCTATAACCCTCTCAACCCTGTCACAGATACCTCCTGTACCACCAGTATCCTCTCTATAACCCTCTCACCCCTGTCACAGATACCTCCTGTACCACCAGTAGCCTCTCTATAACCATCTCACCCCTGTCACAGATACCGCCTGTACCACCAGTAGCCTCTCTACAACCCTCTAACCCCTGTCACAGATACCACCTGTACCACCAGTAGCCTCTCTACAACCCTCTCACCCCTGTCACAGATACCTCCTGTACCACCAGTAGCCTGTCTACAACCCTCTCACCCCTGTCACAGATACCTCCTGTACCACCAGTAGCCTGTCTACAACCCTCTAACTCCTGTCACAGATACCTCCTGTACCACCAGTATCCTCTCTATAACCCTCTCACCCCTGTCACAGATACCACCTGTACCACCAGTATCCTCTCTACAGCCCTTTCACCCCTGTCACAGATACCTCCTGTACCATCAGTAGCCTCTCTACAACCCTCTCACTCCTGTCACAGATACCTCCTGTACCACCAGTAGCCTCTCTACAACCCTCTCACCCCTGTCACAGATACCTCCTGTACCACCAGTAGCCTCTCTACAACCCTCTCACCCCTGTCACAGATACCTCCTGTACCACTAGTATCCTCTCTACAGCCCTCTCACTCCTGTCACAGATACCTCCTGTACCACCAGTAGCCTCTCTACAACACTCTCACCCCTGTCACAGATACCTCCTGTGCCACCAGTAGCCTCTCTTCAACCCTTTCACCCCTGTCACAGATACCTCCTGTGCCACCAGTAGCCTCTCTACAGCCCTCTCACTCCTGTCACAGATACCTCCTGTACCACCAGTAGTCTCTCTACAACCCTTTCACTCCTGTCACAGATACCACCTGTACCACCAGTAGCCTCTCTACAACCCTTTTAATCCTGCCACAGATACCTCCTGTACCACCAGTAGCCTCTCTACAACCCTCTCACCCCTGTCACAGATACCTCCTGTACCACCAGTATCCTCTCTACAACTCTCTCACCCCTGTCACAGATACCTCCTGTACCACCAGTAGCCTCTCTACAACCCTCTCACCCCTGTCACAGATACGTCCTGTACCACCAGTATCCTCTCTACAGCCCTCTCACCCCTGTCACAGATACCTCCTGTACCACCAGTATCCTCTCTACAGCCCTCTCACCCCTGTCACAGATACCTCCTGTACCACCAGTAGCCTCTCTACAACCCTCTCATCCCTGTCACAGATACCTCCTGTACCACCAGTAGCCTGTCTACAACCCTTTCACTCCTGTCACAGATGCCTCCTGTACCACCAGTAGCCTCTCTATAACCCTCTCACCCCTGTCACAGATACCTCCTGTACCACCAGTAGCCTGTCTACAACCCTCTCACCCCTGTCACAGATACCTCCTGTTCCACCAGTATACTCTCTACAGCCCTTTCACCCCTGTCACAGATACCTCCTTTACCACCAGTAGCCTCTCTACAACCCTCTCACTCCTGTCACAGATACCTCCTGTACCACCAGTAGCCTCTCTACAACCCTCTCACCCCTGTCACAGATACCTCCTGTACCACCAGTAGCCTCTCTACAACCCTCTCACCCCTGTCACAGATACCTCCTGTACCACCAGTATCCTCTCTACAGCCCTCTCACTCCTGTCACAGATACCTCCTGTACCACCAGTAGCCTCTCTACAACACTCTCACCCCTGTCACAGATACCTCCTGTGCCACCAGTAGCCTCTCTACAACCCTTTCACCCCTGTCACAGATACCTCCTGTGCCACCAGTAGCCTCTCTACAGCCCTCTCACTCCTGTCACAGATACCTCCTGTACCACCAGTAGTCTCTCTACAACCCTCTCACTCCTGTCACAGATACCACCTGTACCACCAGTAGCCTCTCTACAACCCTCTCACTCCTGTCACAGATACCAGCTGTACCACCAGTAGCCTCTCTACAACCCTTTTAATCCTGCCACAGATACCTCCTGTACCACCAGTAGCCTCTCTACAACCCTCTCACCCCTGTCACAGATACCTCCTGTACCACCAGTATCCTCTCTACAACCCTCTCACCCCTGTCACAGATACCTCCTGTACCACCGGTAGCCTCTCTACAGCCCTCTCACCCCTGTCACAGATACCTCCTGTACCACCAGTATCCTCTCTACAGCCCTCTCACCCCTGTCACAGATACCTCCTGTACCACCGGTAGCCTCTCTACAACCCTCTCACCCCTGTCACAGATACCTCCTGTACCACCAGTATCCTCTCTACAACCCTCTCACCCCTGTCACAGATACCTCCTGTACCACCAGTAGCCTCTCTACAGCCCTCTCACCCCTGTCACAGATACCTCCTGTACCACCAGTAGCCTCTCTACAACCCTCTCACCCCTGTCACAGATACCTCCTGTACCACCAGTAGCCTGTCTACAACCCTTTCACCCCTGTCACAGATGCCTCCTGTACCACCAGTAGCCTCTCTATAACCCTCTCACCCCTGTCACAGATACCTCCTGTACCACCAGTAGCCTGTCTACAATCCTCTCACCCCTGTCACAGATACCTCCTGTACCACCAGTATACTGTCTAGAGCCCTCTCACCCCTGTCACAGATACCTCCTGTACCACCAGTAGCCTCTCTACAACCATCTCACCCCTGTCACAGATACCGCCTGTACCACCAGTAGCCTCTCTACAACCCTCTAACCCCTGTCACAGATACCACCTGTACCACCAGTAGCCTCTCTACAACCCTCTCACCCATGTCACAGATACCTCCTGTACCACCAGTAGCCTGTCTACAACCCTCTCACCCCTGTCACAGATACCTCCTGTACCACCAGTAGCCTGTCTACAACCCTCTAACTCCTGTCACAGATACCTCCTGTACCACCAGTATCCTCTCTATAACCCTCTCACCCCTGTCACAGATACCACCTGTACCACCAGTATCCTCTCTACAGCCCTTTCACCCCTGTCACAGATACCTCCTGTACCATCAGTAGCCTCTCTACAACCCTCTCACTCCTGTCACAGATACCTCCTGTACCACCAGTAGCCTCTCTACAACCCTCTCACCCCTGTCACAGATACCTCCTGTACCACCAGTAGCCTCTCTACAACCCTCTCACCCCTGTCACAGATACCTCCTGTACCACCAGTATCCTCTCTACAGCCCTCTCACTCCTGTCACAGATACCTCCTGTACCACCAGTAGCCTCTCTACAACACTCTCACCCCTGTCACAGATACCTCCTGTGCCACCAGTAGCCTCTCTTCAACCCTTTCACCCCTGTCACAGATACCTCCTGTGCCACCAGTAGCCTCTCTACAGCCCTCTCACTCCTGTCACAGATACCTCCTGTACCACCAGTAGTCTCTCTACAACCCTCTCACTCCTGTCACAGATACCACCTGTACCACCAGTAGCCTCTCTACAACCCTTTTAATCCTGCCACAGATACCTCCTGTACCACCAGTAGCCTCTCTACAACCCTCTCACCCCTGTCACAGATACCTCCTGTACCACCAGTATCCTCTCTACAACTCTCTCACCCCTGTCACAGATACCTCCTGTACCACCAGTAGCCTCTCTACAACCCTCTCACCCCTGTCACAGATACGTCCTGTACCACCAGTATCCTCTCTACAGCCCTCTCACCCCTGTCACAGATACCTCCTGTACCACCAGTATCCTCTCTACAGCCCTCTCACCCCTGTCACAGATACCTCCTGTACCACCAGTAGCCTCTCTACAACCCTCTCATCCCTGTCACAGATACCTCCTGTACCACCAGTAGCCTGTCTACAACCCTTTCACTCCTGTCACAGATGCCTCCTGTACCACCAGTAGCCTCTCTATAACCCTCTCACCCCTGTCACAGATACCTCCTGTACCACCAGTAGCCTGTCTACAACCCTCTCACCCCTGTCACAGATACCTCCTGTTCCACCAGTATACTCTCTACAGCCCTTTCACCCCTGTCACAGATACCTCCTTTACCACCAGTAGCCTCTCTACAACCCTCTCACTCCTGTCACAGATACCTCCTGTACCACCAGTAGCCTCTCTACAACCCTCTCACCCCTGTCACAGATACCTCCTGTACCACCAGTAGCCTCTCTACAACCCTCTCACCCCTGTCACAGATACCTCCTGTACCACCAGTATCCTCTCTACAGCCCTCTCACTCCTGTCACAGATACCTCCTGTACCACCAGTAGCCTCTCTACAACACTCTCACCCCTGTCACAGATACCTCCTGTGCCACCAGTAGCCTCTCTACAACCCTTTTCACCCCTGTCACAGATACCTCCTGTGCCACCAGTAGCCTCTCTACAGCCCTCTCACTCCTGTCACAGATACCTCCTGTACCACCAGTAGTCTCTCTACAACCCTCTCACTCCTGTCACAGATACCACCTGTACCACCAGTAGCCTCTCTACAACCCTCTCACTCCTGTCACAGATACCAGCTGTACCACCAGTAGCCTCTCTACAACCCTTTTAATCCTGCCACAGATACCTCCTGTACCACCAGTAGCCTCTCTACAACCCTCTCACCCCTGTCACAGATACCTCCTGTACCACCAGTATCCTCTCTACAACCCTCTCACCCCTGTCACAGATACCTCCTGTACCACCGGTAGCCTCTCTACAGCCCTCTCACCCCTGTCACAGATACCTCCTGTACCACCAGTATCCTCTCTACAGCCCTCTCACCCCTGTCACAGATACCTCCTGTACCACCGGTAGCCTCTCTACAACCCTCTCACCCCTGTCACAGATACCTCCTGTACCACCAGTATCCTCTCTACAACCCTCTCACCCCTGTCACAGATACCTCCTGTACCACCAGTAGCCTCTCTACAGCCCTCTCACCCCTGTCACAGATACCTCCTGTACCACCAGTAGCCTCTCTACAACCCTCTCACCCCTGTCACAGATACCTCCTGTACCACCAGTAGCCTGTCTACAACCCTTTCACCCCTGTCACAGATGCCTCCTGTACCACCAGTAGCCTCTCTATAACCCTCTCACCCCTGTCACAGATACCTCCTGTACCACCAGTAGCCTGTCTACAATCCTCTCACCCCTGTCACAGATACCTCCTGTACCACCAGTATACTGTCTAGAGCCCTTTCACCCCAGTCACAGATACCTCCTGTACCACCAGTAGCCTCTCTACAACCCTCTCACCCCTGTCACAGATACCTCCTGTACCACCAGTAGCCTCTATACAACCCTCTCACCCCTGTCACAGATACCTCCTGTACCACCAGTAGCCTCTCTACAGCCCTCTCACCCCTGTCCCAGATACCTCCTGTACCACCAGTATCCTCTCTACAGCCCTCTCACTCCTGTCACAGATACCTCCTGTACCACCAGTAGCCTCTCTACAACACTCTCACCCCTGTCACAGATACCTCCTGTGCCACCAGTAGCCTCTCTACAACCCTTTCACCCCTGTCACAGATACCTCCTGTGCCACCAGTAGCCTCTCTACAGCCCTCTCACTCCTGTCACAGATACCTCCTGTACCACCAAGAGTCTCTCTACAACCCTCTCACTCCTGTCACAGATACCACCTGTACCACCATTAGCCTCTCTACAACCCTTTTAATCCTGCCACAGATACTTCCTGTACCACCAGTAGCCTCTCTACAACCCTCTCACCCCTGTCACAGATACCTCCTGTACCACCAGTATCCTCTCTACAACCCTCTCACCCCTGTCACAGATACCTCCTGTACCACCAGTAGCCTCTCTACAACCCTTTCACCCCTGTCACAGATACCTCCTGTACCACCAGTATCCTCTCTACAACCCTCTCACCCCTGTCACAGATACCTCCTGTACCACCAGTATCCTCTCTACAGCCCTCTCACCCCTGTCACAGATACCTCCTGTACCACCAGTAGCCTCTCTACAACCCTTTCACCCCTGTCACAGATACCTCCTGTACCACCAGTAGCCTGTCTACAACCCTTTCACTCCTGTCACAGATGCCTCCTGTACCACCAGTAGCCTCTCTATAACCCTCTCACCCCTGTCACAGATACCTCCTGTACCACCAGTAGCCTCTCTACAACCCTCTCACCCCTGTCACAGATACCTCCTGTACCACCAGTAGCCTCTCTACAACCCTCTCACCCCTGTCACAGATACCTCCTGTACCACCAGTATCCTCTCTACAGCCCTCTCACTCCTGTCACAGATACCTCCTGTACCACCAGTAGCCTCTCTACAACACTCTCACCCCTGTCACAGATACCTCCTGTGCCACCAGTAGCCTCTCTTCAACCCTTTCACCCCTGTCACAGATACCTCCTGTGCCACCAGTAGCCTCTCTACAGCCCTCTCACTCCTGTCACAGATACCTCCTGTACCACCAGTAGTCTCTCTACAACCCTCTCACTCCTGTCACAGATACCACCTGTACCACCAGTAGCCTCTCTACAACCCTTTTAATCCTGCCACAGATACCTCCTGTACCACCAGTAGCCTCTCTACAACCCTCTCACCCCTGTCACAGATACCTCCTGTACCACCAGTATCCTCTCTACAACTCTCTCACCCCTGTCACAGATACCTCCTGTACCACCAGTAGCCTCTCTACAACCCTCTCACCCCTGTCACAGATACGTCCTGTACCACCAGTATCCTCTCTACAGCCCTCTCACCCCTGTCACAGATACCTCCTGTACCACCAGTATCCTCTCTACAGCCCTCTCACCCCTGTCACAGATACCTCCTGTACCACCAGTAGCCTCTCTACAACCCTCTCATCCCTGTCACAGATACCTCCTGTACCACCAGTAGCCTGTCTACAACCCTTTCACTCCTGTCACAGATGCCTCCTGTACCACCAGTAGCCTCTCTATAACCCTCTCACCCCTGTCACAGATACCTCCTGTACCACCAGTAGCCTGTCTACAACCCTCTCACCCCTGTCACAGATACCTCCTGTTCCACCAGTATACTCTCTACAGCCCTTTCACCCCTGTCACAGATACCTCCTTTACCACCAGTAGCCTCTCTACAACCCTCTCACTCCTGTCACAGATACCTCCTGTACCACCAGTAGCCTCTCTACAACCCTCTCACCCCTGTCACAGATACCTCCTGTACCACCAGTAGCCTCTCTACAACCCTCTCACCCCTGTCACAGATACCTCCTGTACCACCAGTATCCTCTCTACAGCCCTCTCACTCCTGTCACAGATACCTCCTGTACCACCAGTAGCCTCTCTACAACACTCTCACCCCTGTCACAGATACCTCCTGTGCCACCAGTAGCCTCTCTACAACCCTTTCACCCCTGTCACAGATACCTCCTGTGCCACCAGTAGCCTCTCTACAGCCCTCTCACTCCTGTCACAGATACCTCCTGTACCACCAGTAGTCTCTCTACAACCCTCTCACTCCTGTCACAGATACCACCTGTACCACCAGTAGCCTCTCTACAACCCTCTCACTCCTGTCACAGATACCAGCTGTACCACCAGTAGCCTCTCTACAACCCTTTTAATCCTGCCACAGATACCTCCTGTACCACCAGTAGCCTCTCTACAACCCTCTCACCCCTGTCACAGATACCTCCTGTACCACCAGTATCCTCTCTACAACCCTCTCACCCCTGTCACAGATACCTCCTGTACCACCGGTAGCCTCTCTACAGCCCTCTCACCCCTGTCACAGATACCTCCTGTACCACCAGTATCCTCTCTACAGCCCTCTCACCCCTGTCACAGATACCTCCTGTACCACCGGTAGCCTCTCTACAACCCTCTCACCCCTGTCACAGATACCTCCTGTACCACCAGTATCCTCTCTACAACCCTCTCACCCCTGTCACAGATACCTCCTGTACCACCAGTAGCCTCTCTACAGCCCTCTCACCCCTGTCACAGATACCTCCTGTACCACCAGTAGCCTCTCTACAACCCTCTCACCCCTGTCACAGATACCTCCTGTACCACCAGTAGCCTGTCTACAACCCTTTCACCCCTGTCACAGATGCCTCCTGTACCACCAGTAGCCTCTCTATAACCCTCTCACCCCTGTCACAGATACCTCCTGTACCACCAGTAGCCTGTCTACAATCCTCTCACCCCTGTCACAGATACCTCCTGTACCACCAGTATACTGTCTAGAGCCCTTTCACCCCAGTCACAGATACCTCCTGTACCACCAGTAGCCTCTCTACAACCCTCTCACCCCTGTCACAGATACCTCCTGTACCACCAGTAGCCTCTCTACAACCCTCTCACCCCTGTCACAGATACCTCCTGTACCACCAGTAGCCTCTCTACAGCCCTCTCACCCCTGTCCCAGATACCTCCTGTACCACCAGTATCCTCTCTACAGCCCTCTCACTCCTGTCACAGATACCTCCTGTACCACCAGTAGCCTCTCTACAACACTCTCACCCCTGTCACAGATACCTCCTGTGCCACCAGTAGCCTCTCTACAACCCTTTCACCCCTGTCACAGATACCTCCTGTGCCACCAGTAGCCTCTCTACAGCCCTCTCACTCCTGTCACAGATACCTCCTGTACCACCAAGAGTCTCTCTACAACCCTCTCCCTCCTGTCACAGATACCACCTGTACCACCATTAGCCTCTCTACAACCCTTTTAATCCTGCCACAGATACTTCCTGTACCACCAGTAGCCTCTCTACAACCCTCTCACCCCTGTCACAGATACCTCCTGTACCACCAGTATCCTCTCTACAACCCTCTCACCCCTGTCACAGATACCTCCTGTACCACCAGTAGCCTCTCTACAACCCTTTCACCCCTGTCACAGATACCTCCTGTACCACCAGTATCCTCTCTACAACCCTCTCACCCCTGTCACAGATACCTCCTGTACCACCAGTATCCTCTCTACAGCCCTCTCACCCCTGTCACAGATACCTCCTGTACCACCAGTAGCCTCTCTACAACCCTTTCACCCCTGTCACAGATACCTCCTGTACCACCAGTAGCCTGTCTACAACCCTTTCACTCCTGTCACAGATGCCTCCTGTACCACCAGTAGCCTCTCTATAACCCTCTCACCCCTGTCACAGATACCTCCTGTACCACCAGTAGCCTCTCTACAACCCTCTCACCCCTGTCACAGATACCTCCTGTACCACCAGTAGCCTCTCTACAACCCTTTCACCCCTGTCACAGATACCTCCTGTACCACCAGTAGCCTCTCTACAACCCTCTCACCCCTGTCACAGATACCTCCTGTACCACCAGTAGCCTCTCTATAACCCTCTCACTCCTGTCCCAGATACCTCCTGTACCACCAGTAGCCTCTCTATAACCCTCTCACCCCTGTCACAGATACCTCCTGTACCACCAGTAGCCTCTCTACAACCCTCTCACGCCTGTCACAGATACCTCCTGTACCACCAGTAACCTCTTTAGAACCCTCTCACCCCTGTCACAGATACCACCTTTTCGCCCGCACCAGCCATGTTTCCTACATCTACCACCCCTACCAACTTTACCATGTCTACAACCACTGCCACTTACACCACTTTACCATCTATACTAATACTCATTCTGCCTTTACCATGGCTACAACCCCTTACAATCACACCACACTACCATCTATACTACATGTAATACTCATTCTGTCTATACCATGGCTACAACCACTTACACTCACATCACACTACCATCTATACTCCATGTAATACTCATTCTGTCTTTACCATGGCTACAACCCCTTACACTCACACCACACTATCATCCATACTACATGTAATACTCATTCTGCCTTTACCATGGCTACAACCCCTTACACTCACACCACACTACCATCTATACTACATGTAATACTCATTCTGTCTTTACCATGGCTACAACCCCTTACAGTCACACCACACTAACATCCATACTACATGTAATACCCATTCTGTCTTTACCATGGCTACAACCCCTTACACTCACACCACACTACCATCCATACTACATGTAATACTCATTCTGTCTTTACCATGGCTACAACCCCTTACAATCATATCACACTACCATCTATACTACATTTTATACTCATTCTGTCTTTACCATGGCTACAACCCCTTACACTCACACCACACTAACATCCATACTACATGTAATACTCATTCTGTCTTTACCATGGCTACAACCCCTTACACTCACACCACACTAACATCCATACTACATGTAATACTCATTCTGTCTTTACCATGGCTACAACCCCTTACACTCACACCACACTAACATCCATACTACATGTAATACTCATTCTGTCTTTACCATGGCTACAACCCCTTACACTCACACCACACTAACATCCATACTACATGTAATACTCATTCTGTCTTTACCATGGCTACAACCCCTTACACTCACACCACACTAACATCCATACTACATGTAATACTCATTCTGTCTTTACCATGGCTACAACCCCTTACACTCACACCACACTACCATCCATACTACATGTAATACTCATTCTGTCTTTACCATGGCTACAACCCCTTACAATCATATCACACTACCATCTATACTCCATGTAATACCCATTCTGTCTTTACCATGGCTACAACCCCTTACACTCACACCACACTAACATCCATACTACATGTAATACTCATTCTGCCTTTACCATGGCTACAACCCCTTACACTCACACCACACTACCATCTATACTACATGTAATACTCATTCTGTCTTTACCATGGCTACAACCCCTTACAGTCACACCACACTAACATCCATACTACATGTAATACCCATTCTGTCTTTACCATGGCTACAACCCCTTACACTCACACCACACTACCATCCATACTACATGTAATACCCATTCTGTCTTTACCATGGCTACAACCCCTTACACTCACACCACACTACCATCCATACTACATGTAATACTCATCCTGTCTTTACCATGGCTACAACCCCTTACACTCACATCACGCTACCATCTTTACTACATGTAATACTCATTCTGTCTTTACCATGGCTACAACCCCTTACACTCACACCACACTACCATCTATACTCCATGCAATACTCATTCTGTCTACCATGGCTACAACCCCTTACAGTCACACCACACTACCATCTATACTCCATGTAATACTCATTCTGCCTTTACCATGGCTACAACCCCTTACACTCACACCACACTACCATCTATACTCCATGCAATACTCATTCTGTCTACCATGGCTACAACCCCTTACACTCACACCACACTACCATCTATACTCCATGTAATACTCATTCTGTCTTTACCATGGCTACAACCCCTTACAGTCACACGACACTAACATCCATACTACATGTAATACCCATTCTGTCTTTACCATGGCTACAACCCCTTACAATCACACCACACTACCATCCATACTTCATGTAATACTCATCCTGTCTTTACCATGGCTACAACCACTTACACTCACATCACGCTACCATCTTTACTACATGTAATACTCATCGTGTCTTTACCATGGCTACAACCCCTTACACTCACACCACACTACCATCTTTACTACATGTAATACCCATTCTGTCTTTACCATGGCTACAACCCCTTACACTCACATCACACTACCATCCATACTACATGTAATACTCATTCTGTCTTTACCATGGCTACAACCCCTTACACTCACACCACACTACCATCTATACTACATGTAATACTCATTCTGTCTTTACCATGGCTACAACCCCTTACACTCACATCACACTACCATCCATACTACATGTAATACTCATTCTGCCTTTACCATGGCTACAACCCCTGCCACTCACACCACACTACCATCTATACTACATGTAATACTCATTCTGTCTTTACCATGGCTACAACCCCTGCCACTCACACCACACTACCATCCATACTACATGTAATACTCATTCTGTCTTTACCATGTCTACAACCCCTTACAATCACACCACACTACCATCTATACTCCATGTAATACTCATTCTGTCTTTACCATGTCTACAACCCCTGCCACTCACATCACACTACCATCCATACTACATGTAATACTCATTCTGCCTTTACCATGTCTACCACCCCTGCCACTCACACCACACTACCATCTATACTACATGTAATACTCATTCTGTCTTTACCATGTCTACAACCCCTGCCACTCACATCACACTACCATCCATACTACATGTAATACTCATTCTGCCTTTACCATGGCTACAACCCCTTACACTAACACCACACTACCATCTATACTACATGTAATACTCATTCTGTCTTTACCATGGCTACAACCCCTTACACTCACACCACACTACCATCCATACTACATGTAATACTCATTCTGTCTTTACCATGGCTACAACCCCTTACAATCACACCACACTACCATCTATACTCCATGTAATACTCATTCTATCTTCACCATGGCTACAACCCCTTACACTCACACCACACTACCATCTATACTCCATGTAATACTCATTCTATCTTCACCATGGCTACAACCCCTTACACTCACATCACGCTACCATCTATACTACATGTAATACTCATTCTGTCTTTACCATGGCTACAACCCCTTGCACTCACATCACACTACCATCTATACTACATGTAATACTCATTCTGTCTTTACCATGGCTACAACCCCTTACACTCACATCACGCTACCATCTATACTACATGTAATACTCATTCTGTCTTTACCATGGCTACAACCCCTTACACTCACATCACACTACCATCTATACTACATGTAATACTCATCCTGTCTTTACCATGGCTACAATCCCTTACAATCATATCACACTACCATCTATACTACATGTAATACTCATTCTGTCTATACCATGGCTACAACCCCTTACACTCACATCACACTACCATCTATACTACATGTAATACTCATCCTGTCTTTACCATGGCTACAATCCCTTACAATCATATCACACTACCATCTATACGACATGTAATACTCATCCTGTCTTTACCATGGCTACAATCCCTTACAATCACACCACACTACCATCTATACTACATGTAATACTCATCCTGTCTTTACCATGGCTACAACCCCTTGCACTCACACCAGACTACCATCTATACTACATGTAATACTCATCCTGTCTTTACCATGGCTACAATCCCTTACACTCACACCAGACTACCATCTATACTACATGTAATACTCATCCTGTCTTTACCATGGCTACAATCCCTTACACTCACATCACACTACCATCTATACTACATGTAATACTCATCCTGTCTTTACCATGGCTACAACCCCTTGCACTCACATCACGCTACCATCCATACTACATGTAATACTCATCCTGTCTTTACCATGGCTACAATCCCTTACAATCACACCACGCTACCATCTATACTACATGTAATACTCATTCTGTCTTTACCATGTCTACAACCCCTTACAATCACATCACACTACCATCTATACTCCATGTAATACTCATTCTGTCTTTACCATGGCTACAACCCCTTACAATCACACCACACTACCATCCATACTACATGTAATACTCATTCTGTCTTTACCATGGCTACAATCCCTTACACTCACATCACGCTACCATCTATACTACATGTAATACTCATTCTGTCTTTACCATGGCTACAACCCCTTACACTCACATCACGCTACCATCTATACTACATGTAATACTCATCCTGTCTTTACCATGGCTACAACCCCTTACACTCACATCACACTACCATCCATACTACATGTAATACTCATTCTGTCTTTACCATGGCTACAACCCCTTACACTCACACCACACTACCATCCATACTACATGTAATACTCATTCTGTCTTTACCATGGCTACAACCCCTTACACTCACATCACACTACCATCTATACTACATGTAATACTCATTCTGTCTTTACCATGGCTACAACCCCTTACACTCACACCAGACTACCATCTATACTACATGTAATACTCATCCTGTCTTTACCATGGCTATAACCCCTTACACTCACATCACGCTACCATCTATACTACATGTAATACTCATTCTGTCTTTACCATGGCTACAACCCCTTACACTCACATCACGCTACCATCTATACTACATGTAATACTCATTCTGTCTTTACCATGGCTACAACTCCTTACACTCGCACCACACTACCATCTATACTACATGTAATACTCATTCTGTCTTTACCATATCTACAACTCCTTACACTCGCACCACACTACCATCTATACTACATGTAATACGTATTCTGTCTTTACCATGGCTACAACCCCTTACAATCACACCACACTACCATCTATACTACATGTAATACTCATTCTATCTTTACCATGGCTACAACCCCTTACAATCACACCACACTACCATCTATACTACATGTAATACTCATTCTGTCTTTACCATGGCTACAACCCCTCGCATACAGCCATACCATCTTTATCCTATATGTTTAGCACCTGTTACATGCGTACAACTCCTGTCACACCACCCATACCAACTAAACCTAAACATCTACCACTCTTACCACCTTTATCCTTCCTTTGAACCATGGCACTCATATCACCAAAACAGCCTTTCATCAATACCATCTTTACCATACGACATTTTATCAACCACTTGTGGCTTCATAATAATCCCAACAACACCACCACCAACCATTACGACACTTTTCACTTTAACCATATCTGCAGCCTCCCACCGTCGCAATCCCTCCTTTTTCACCATCCATCTGCCTCCATTAAACCTACCAGCTCTTCTACCCTCCCGATCTCCACCCTTTAACACCTACAGCCCAATTATCTACACTGTGGGAGGGGCGATCAATAAATTCTCGGACACATTTAGTAAATTTAGCAGAACAGACGTCAAGTCTGATTGAAAACCCATGGTGAAAATTTAAAAAGAACGTTTGAAAAAGTAATATGCGGACGTTTTATAGCAAAACCTTGGACCTTCTTTCGAATTCAAAAACAGACATACACAACATTGAAAGCTTCACTTTGTCGCAACGTCACGGTAGAAATTATCAATATATAGAGAATACCAGGTTAGTGTTGATATAGATAAATGTTATCATGCGAGGCTAAGAAAATCAGAAAGCACGAGGCTTGCCGAATGCTTTCTGATTTTCGGACCGAGCATGATAACATTTATCTATATCAACACTAACCTGGTATTCTTTTTATCCCACCATCAACAGCTTTTCAAAGGTAAACATTTAAATTTACCGCTACTGCTCCTCCGTTACATAATCTGACATTCCAATGCAATACACGAAATTCATGCGCGAGCAATAGAGTAATTCGGATATAAGAAATAGTTCTCTTTTAGAATAAAAAAAGACAATAAACATGTTATTTCTTTTATTTTATTTGTGCTATACATAAGGTTGTAATTTTATTGATTACGATAACTGAAAATAATGGTTGGGAAAAAAGAACAACAAAAATCACACCCTCGTGTAAAATTATACATGTAGTGTGTAATGTCAAGGCCGTGTAACATTAAAGTTGCTACACACTTGGCATTAAGAAACGCGAATTACATTCGAGGTTTGTGTGTGTGTTTGTGGCTGTAACAAACAGTAGCTCATGGATTTTAATTGTTGATGACATTGAAATTATGAACATTGAATATAACGCTTTAAAATTTCGAAGATAGATCTAGTTGTGTTTTTGACAGGATGACTTGCGAAATTTGGAGAAATGTTGGGATTGGAGGTGGTGGGTTGGTGTTCATGTTTACGTCTAGAAACTGTGATTTTTAGCACATTTGTCCAGATCTGTGCAGTCGGCTGTATTTGGTTCGACTAAAGCTCGAGCTCTATCTAAACCATTTGAATGTTCATCATGTAACGACATTTGATCATCAGGGTCTGCCCTAAGATTAGGCAGATGATTGCAATCTGAGACAGTTACCACAGATTCAAGATCAAATTCATTCTCAAAAATGTTCGGATTAAAGCCAGATTTTGCCTCGAAATCCTCGTAGCTCATCTCTTCAACACTGCTTAGGTTTTTACATGATTCTTCATCACATTCTTTCAATTCACACTTAATAACATCAAAACAACGGGGACTCGCATGATCTGACATTTCGAGTTGTTTTTATTTTTGCAGACTACAAATTCGTACTTTTATTGATTTTATTACTATTACTAAACAATTTCAATCATGTTCTTGTAATACATGTTTCATTTTTCTATTTTCTATATCAATGTTTAATAAAACTTCGGAAAGTTGCAAGGAACTGTCTGGTTAGCTCAGTTGGTAAAGACGCTGCCACTTAAGTTTTCAATCCTGCAGGTCAGAGATTGAAACTGCTCGCATCCTCTTTGTTTTAATAGCCTCTTTTGCTCTATTTCACCAATATTTATATTATGGACATTTTTGGGGTGACCACAAGCATAATTACGGGATAAATGAGTTTCGTTCTCGTAAACACTCCTGATCGTTTCGTCAAAAAATTAGTCCGGCTTAGAGCAGGTGCGCGAATATCGGTTGATAAAGCTCATCTTTATCACACGGGTTATATCAACCGATATTTACAGAGATGGTGGGATAAATTTTCTTATATAATCTCTTCGGATAAAATTGATGATTAGTTTGCTGCATTCCCTATTCAATAGTTGGACGTCTTCTATCTTTGCCATAACGCGCTTTATTCTGGGCACAATGGTTGTGAAATAAGTATGCGTTTGTGCAATATAACGCTGTAACACATGCAGCCAACGTAGAAAATTAATGTGTCTTTCATTCTTTGTATGCTCTTTCGTGTTCTCGTTACCTTTCCTTAAAAGGCCTGTAAATATTTTAATTTCTTTCACAATACTTCTCTTTTGTCGTTGAGCTAAGGAGAAATAGGGTTTCCTGAGCTTCTTCATAGAGTTTGGAAACTTCAGATTTCACACTTTCACACTTTCGTTTTCCATAGTATAGTCAACCGAATGTATACTAGAAGAAGTTTAAGTGGCATTCTATCAGCAATCATTTCGAACGTCATGGTGTTAAAGTTTTTATAATTTTCTCGATTAAAAAAAGGCATATAAAAATCCCTTGATTAAAACAAACAACATCAGTAAACGTGATTTTGAGTTAGCCCGAATACCCAAACATTAGTAACTATGCCAACATGTAAAATAATTGCATTTGTCCTTGATACTATTGTTGTTACGAAACTCGGCAAGGTGTTGAATACATTCATGGAATATTCTAATGATCTGAGAACGTTTATTTAAAATTTACTAACTGAATCATCTTGATCGTCCCAATTTGCAGCTACCAGACCTGCCACTGGCTAATCACGGCACCCAGCGACTATGCTGTGACGTTGCAGTTCGATCCGAACTTCTATATTGAGTACCACAGCTATTGTGGATATGATTATGTCGATTTATACGACGGTTAGTCAAACCATAATCTTATTTCATAGTTTCGTATAATTGTTGTTATATTTATCGACCCTGTTAGCACAACAGGTTGAAAAGTCGGCTGCGTTCGGAACATCTCAGCGATTCTTTCTGCTTAGCAAATGACAGTGTTCATTGTCAGTCCGAGCCATATTAAAGTCTCAATATTCTTCAAACGGTAATAATAGGGTTCCGAGGCTCACGTTCTTCTTTTAAGTGGTTCCACGACTGGTTTTCAGATTATCAGATATCCGGTAGATGCGAATGAGTGTAGTATCATGTAGGGTAATTAGAGACTAATCTCACGAGATTTAAACAGCTACATGATTTATATATGGATTGTTTTCTACAATTTGTTTATTACATATTCATACATATACATTTCACACGCATGCTATACAATATAAATTAAAGGAATTTTTAGCCAAAAATTATAACTACACTAAATTAGTTCTACATATACATGTATAGCATTTTTGGGGCTTAATATTGTTAAGTGGGTCGTTTTTTGTTAAGAAAGGTTTAGTAATAAGGGACTTTTTAACAGACAAAATGCACACGAAAGTTCCTTTATTAAACAAATATATCACCTTATGTTGATATATTGCATTACTTTTTCAACATTATGCAACTCAATCTTTGAGTAGTTTCTCTATTTTCATTCTTTTTTTGTATTTTTTAAAACAGGGATTGAATAGAAAATACCTGAGTTGCCTGAAGACAAAATTCATATAGCTTTAACACTTTTAGCCCTAGACATTAAAACAAAAGAAACAATAAAATACGTACAATTACAGGTAACAGTACTAGTGCCAGTCGAATCAACCGATTCTGCGGGACATCTGCTCCAACCACGGTTTATCGGACCTCAGATAACGTGGCTCTGATCGTATTCAAGACCGACTACTCTGTCACGAAAACCGGTTTCAAGGTCGGGTACGCGGCGGTTGATAACAGTAAGGGCGACAGTGAAAAATATTCCTCAGCAATAAAGTTACTTAACTTATATTTAAATTAAGTTAAAATAAATATGTTTAAAAGAAAACAGATCGGATATTTGTGTTTCATTATATTTTAAAAAATACATCGCAGAGGCCATATATTTTTCATTATAGCTCCGTCAAACTACTTTAGTGAAGAAAGGTCCCAGGTAAATGTGTAGGTAGAATCACCAGCGCACAGCAGTTCACATTCAAAATAATAAAGGAACATCGCTTTAATAGCAACATTTCATACAACAGTTTTGTACATAAAATGAAATCTTATCTCTTCAGGTTATCCGGCGTGCAAGGAGCCCTACACTTCCTACCCGGTCACATACAATCTGAACATGGGTTGGGACCAGGTTTACAATACCATATCGTCCCCTGGATACAACGGATACTCCTACTATGCAAGGTTATCTTGGGGGAAAAAAACATCATTTTCCATGCAGTCGCAAAGCTACTTTTAAATTGTTGGGGCGGTGGTTCGAATGGGACAGGGGTGGGGGCGAATCGAACTCTTTGTGTCCCGGGATTTTTAAAAACACTACAATTAAAGCTGTAGCACAATGAGCCACTGGGGAAGGACAGAAAAGGTTTTTATTGCTTTCAATAGAATAACCAGATCTAGGAAGCATATAAAGATAAGCTTGTATAGTTGATCAAAGCGTACGTTGAAAGTTTGCTTTACCAGGTTGGTATACCTGTCCATACAAAGAGTGAGAATAAATAAATGCACACATTTATTTATTAATTCTCAATTACGAAATGGGGCCTATAAAAGGGTTTTGACTGCCATTGTTATGTATAAATAAAACATATTTTCATCAACACCTTTCGGAAAGATACCAACGATTTAATACAAACTACATATAATTCAAAATCAATGTTTTAACATTCTTTATATAAGATAAACTTGCTTCATGGGTTGCGTGATTTATATATCAATACTGATTTTCACCAAGTATCTTTAAGGTACATGTATGTGACGTCGTGTAAAAACTTGCAGTTGTCTTCATTAGGCCTGATATTGAACAAGAAATACATTCGCTATTAAGGTTTTCGGAAGATATAACTAAATTCAATCCTTCCCGCCATACCCCTCGCTGTCTATTTAGTTTCGACCCTTTCTTCGTTATTTGTCGCTGCGGTCCAAATGTGGAGCTGTCTCGTTTTCAATGTTTCCAGCAATACTGACGCTTACTGGTTATTTACGAACAATCGTACGGACGAGTACAAGATGGTGCTGGAATTCACTTACATGGATACTGAGAGCTCCTTCGGCTGTGTGTATGACAGCGTCATCCTGTATAATGGTAGGTGTAAACCGATCACAATAATAGGCCCTCGTACAATAAATGTAAACAGGTGGGACAACTTACGTAATTTTTATTTGTAAAGACAAGAAGATACAAGGAAAGTCGATGATGCGAAGCATCAAAGGCGGCGAAAAGAGAGGAAGAGGTAGAGATTAAAGCAATATGGGAGCAAGTAACAAAGACACTTGAACAGTTATGTTTTTTATTTGAACGTTTTTAGTATGTTATAAATCTCGAGAAAAATAATGTATAACTTATGCCATAGAATGGCTTAAAACAGAATTAAAAGCAAAGCATGAGTAGATGTTACATGTATGGAAAAAAAGATGCAAAATTATTATGATTAACAATAAAACTAAAGTGTACAAGCAGAAATTGCAAATGTGCAGCAGCCTCACATTATACAAACAAGTATTGTTCAGATAGTATTTTTCTCGAACGTAGTATGTTTTTTCTGTCTCAGTATCTTGTTTATTTTCAAAGTAACTTTAACGTTACAGACACGCAAAAATAAAAATGAATACATACATAAAAATAAAACGCCTTTTACCGAACAAGGACCCGTTTTTTACAAGGTTTAGAAAGTCCGCAAAACAAACTTTCCACCATGTGCAAATTTCAGTGAGCATCCGTATATAGGCGTCGCGCTCCAGCGTGTCGCCAATTACAAATATGTTGTAATGGCACATATCCGAAAGACATCGTGGTTTAAGCGTTTCCAAAAGAATCTCAGCGGAAATAGCAAAAAAATGAATAAACTCGGAACAAATGTGGTCTTGCTTCAATTTCTCACTCGCAAAACTGCCTTACTGAAACTAAAGCTTACCCTCATGTTTGCAGCCACAGTCAAGATCCCTAACTGATAGACCTGCACCAAGCAGATTGAAATGATCAAATACCGGACAGTGCGCTTCGCCAAGACATACTTCAACTTTTAAGGTTTCGTTTGTAAATCTCGACCACATCATGCTAATGAATCTGAATGATATTCTTTGGCAAATTGTCAACATTTTTGACATCTTGTCGTTTTCATATTTCTGCCCTTTGTTCTTGAAGCAAATTTTATATCGTACCTTCCGCCAGGCTCTGGTGTGCGTTGCTTTTCTTATTTTAGTTTTATGTAGCACATTTCATACATTCGCAGTCCAGCTCCAGCCCGTGTTTGTTTTTTATTATTATACCAGTTAAAGAACAGTGTTTTATAAATGCCTAAATATAAACTTCTGCTTTTCTCCAAGGTGCATGTAAGAAGAACGGTGAGATGGACAAGTCTTGTGGTCGCACTCGGAAGCGCTATGAACTCACTGGCACAGAGTACCTGCTGCAATTCCATTCAGACGCTCTTTACAACAGAAGGGGGTTCACGATGCAGTACTATGCACGTATGAAAAAAGATGGCATATTTAAAGCTTAAATTTATTGACATAAGCAAATTCAAATTTACCTTCATAGGCAAAAGTGTGAGACTTTGAAGCTGCCGGTCTGTGCTGTGCTGAGTGTAAAGTAGAATAAATTCATGTCTTTCTAAAACAATACCAGACTGATGTTTCTTACTTAAAAGTTTCAACAAACTAATTGAACTTTTGTTCTAGTTGCTCTCCCATCGACTCTTCCTCCTACCACTACTACGACCACAAATGGGCCACCTATTGGAGTTGTGGTTGACACTATCAATGAACTGCTGGCCAATTACTCCAGTGATATCCTACCGAACAGAGACCTCTCCAGCCCCATCTACTCTTCTATAGACTTCTATCTTGTTGGCATTAATGGTATAGACGAGGTATGCAAGTTTTTTTTTCTCTTGTTGTAGCACATTTCTTTTGAAATATACAAAATTATACAATGTACCGACAATGTTATTTTAATTCACCTATGATTCTCATTGAGGTGGTGTAAGTAGAGTAACATTGATAAAAAGCAGATTACCTACCTTCCGAAGAAGCTTGGATTTCTACTTCCAGAAAGGGCGTTTAAAACCTAAAATAACAAAAACTAAAATGTTACTGTTTTTCTGATAACGATAATACTCCATTTCGAAGTAAAACGTAATATGATTTTTGAGTCAGCAATGTTAACACAACTCCTTCTCTTATTGGTATATTTTCTACTAATTGCATTGCGATTGTGTTCCTGTGCCGCATTACAAAAACGCACATAAACTTACGAAAAGAAACTTAACAGTCATAGAGGATCTGGCACGAGTTGTCATTTAATATTCATTAAACGAATTCAGGAAAAGTGATAGTAAGCGAGCATATCAGTTTCAGTTTCAGTTTATTGAATACATGTATGTAGGCCACCAGCCCATGACACAATGGTAACAAATAAATAACAGTATAAGTACAAAAGTGAGTTGGTACATGGCAAAATTTCATCATTGTAAAATATTGTACAAATTTTTCCTTTTCATCATAGAGTAATATATATACATTGCTGTGTTCTTTATAATTGTTTCGTTTCTTGAGGCAAGAAGAATATGCATGTTATGCACGGAAGAGGTATTATAATATTTACTAGGTATGTATTTTTGTCTTAAAGATGCAAACGCTGTACATTTAAGTAAAAAGTGTTCTTCGTCTTCAACCTCACCCTGTGAACATAACTTGCATACTCTATCATGCCTTGGGGTATTTGAATACCTACCCCGTTCAATTTCTAAGCTATGTACACCTGTCCGGAACTGTGCAAAAGCATGTCTAAACTTTTTTACTGTTAAAATGCACACATAAAGTTCCTTATCATAATCATCTTTGATATATTTATATACATTTAATTTCGAGCAATTCTCAAGTTTGCTATACCGTGTTTGAATGTAATTGTCCTTCAATCTTTGGGTAAACAAACTTAAGAATGCTTTTTCGTTTGATGTACCTTGGTTATTCCAAATGAAAGCAAATCCATATTTACATAACATATTTTTGACCTCTCTTGCCCAGTTAAAATTATTCTCCAAAGTGATAGAGTTTCTTAACATATTATAACATTTATACACATATCTATCATTTGGCATTTTTAAAATGCGAAACCAATATTTAATCAATCGCCTTGCTGCTTCTATCCATAATGGATAACGACCACAGTCTGCAAGAACTACAGCATTTACTGAGTTTGTAGAAACTGTAAGATATCGCTTACAAGCATGTAACAATAAATTTTCTGTACACTCTCTCTGTTTAAAACCCCAAAGTTCACAACCATAAAGTGATATTGGTAATATTTTTGTATCAAATATTTTAAAAAAGGTGTCATATGATAATTGACCACATGTATTTAATGAAGGATATATAGCATAGAAAGCTCTTTTGGAACGTATTGCTAAGTCTAATGCCATGCTATTATGGGAAAGTGAATTAGTGAATTTAACACCAACATAAGTAAAACACTGCACTACGTCTAGTCTTTTTCCATCGTATTGCCACTTTTCATTTCTTGAAAGAACGCCCCCATTTTTAAATACCATTACTTTCGTTTTCTGTGTGTTCACGATCATGCAAGTAGTTTCACAAAACGCGTGTAATTTATCGATCAGCTTCTGGAGTTCCCACACTGTCTCCGCTATTAGAGCCACATCGTCAGCGAACATAAGTAGTTTTATATCAATATCGTTTGGTTGTAACTGTACACCTTTAATTGTCGTGTCTGTCTTAAACATCGTTGCAAGCTCGTTGATGAAAAATAAAAACAACTTTGGGGATGCCAAACAGCCTTGTTTTAAGCCCGCTGGACAGTCAAAATAACCAGAAAGCTGACCATTACTTCGCACACACGATCTCACGTTCTGATACATAGCCTCTAAAGAATGTAGTAGTTTGCCTTTGATATCTGCTTTTGCGAGTACAGCCCATAGTTTTTGGCGAATAACTGTATCATACGCGGTCTTAAAGTCCACGAAGGCCACGTAAATTTTTCCACCTTTGTTTGAAAGTTTCTTTGATATAAGTGATTGTAGTACAAACGCATTGTCTATAGTGCTATATCCGCTTCTAAATCCAGCTTGGGATTCGTCTATTTTTTCATACACCTTGGCGAAGAAGGTAAGTCGTCTATTGATAATTGAAACATACAATTTACCGAATATGTCCAGAAGAGATATACCTCTATAATTTCCGGGATCTTCAGGATCACCTTTTTTAAAAATTGGCACAATTATCGCACTGCCCCATGCTGTCGGGAATTCGCCATGTTCGTAAAGGCGGTTGAAAAGTCTTACTAAGATTGGCATTAATATATCATATACGTGTTTAAAATATGCTGGTGGTATACCGTCCTCTCCTGGTGATTTTCCTGCGTTTAACTCTTTAACACTTAACACTATATCTTCATCTGTAATATCACTGTTGAAAATCGAATCTTCTACCTCATCTATAGTATCAAGATTAATGTCATGTGTATCTAATTCAATATCAACTTCTTGTCTTGACTGGAACAATTGTTCGAAATGGTCTTTCCATTTGTTAATACCAATATTATTGTCCAAATTTGGCTTCTTGGTAAACAAATTTAACTTTTTCCAGAATGATTTTGGGTTAGATATATTATTCATCAAATCATCTAGGTTTTTGTTTTGCACAAATTGTTTTTTACTTCTACACATGCGTTTTAGTTCACGTTTTATATTTAAATATATTTCAAGATTAATGCTACATCTATTTCCCCTGTATCGTCTTAAAGCCTTATATTTCTTGGATTTTAATGTTCTGCACTCATGGTCAAACCAGCTTGGTTGCTTACGTTTTCGTCTAACGTTTACATATTTTTCACATACACATATGCTATTGTCTATAAGGTCCATGATTGCTTTAATTATTATATCAATATTCACGTTTGTATTACTGATTGAGGCTAATAGTGTAGTAACTGACTTAGACTCCGTTAAGTTTAATAAACACTCTCTCATACACGTAACATTTAGCTCACTAAAATCAAATATCCGTCTAGTTCTGTTTGAGTCATCTTCTATACTGATTTGAGTAACAACCTTCGCTTTACATTCAAATGTTATTTCCAATGGATAATGGTCAGAGTAACTGTTTTCGGCTACACTAAAATTTACCACTTTATCAAAAAGATCTACTGGCAAAAGCATATAATCTATTACGCTGTTACCTAATTTACTAACATATGTAAAATGACCAACATTTTTATCCTCACCACTCCGACCATTTGCTATAACTAAGTTGAATGTTTTACAAAATTCAAGTAGCTTGTCTCCCTGACTGTTTATCGTCTTATCACATGAACTTCTTTGTGGTATCACATTATTATCCCATAACATATCATATTCAGATAATTCAGGTGCATTATGTTCTATAGATATTGTATCAGCTCTTTCGCCTGTCCGTGCATTTAAGTCCCCAACCACTATCAAATGTACATCTAGCAAGGATATAGGTAATGCATTTATATAAAAATCCAGCAAATATATCCCTTTACCTGGTTCGTTTCTATATGAATGTGAGTATACGGGTGGCAGGTAAACAAAGCATAATACAATATCTTTAGAGCTAGAAAAAACATGTTTATCAATTCTTAAAAATATTGCGAACTTGCAGTCTATATCTAAATCTATTACTGAAACAAACTGGTCAAACGATTTATGTATGAAAATCGCTAATCCCGCCATAGCTCTTCCCTGAGATTTATATTTAAAAGCATTTTGTACATAACACTTATAGTTTGGAAAATACTGTAAATAGTCATCAATACAAGTTTCCCAAGTTTCTGAAATTCCAAATATGTGAAATGACAGTAAATATTCGATAAAATCATTATGATCAAGCTTGTGTTTTAAACAAGACACATTCCAGCATAAAAGTCTAAGAAAATTGTTTGTGTCAATTTGGCCTCGGCCAGATTCCTATTGTTGTTCCATATTTACATCATTCATAGTGCCACTTGATGGTGTTTGCTCTTTAGATGAATTGGTTAAGTTCTGGTGTACCTGTCTAGCTGCACGATGGAACTTCCGGTTGGTTATATTTCCAGAATAGGGGTTGCTGGTATCGGTTTCTGGTCTGACCTGTAGTTCGCCTCGATAGAAATATCCAATTTTCCCTTCTGATTTAAGTCTTTTTAGCTGCTGCCGTTGTCGATAGGTAATGTCGTCCCCTACTCGAATTTTACATTTTCGTAGCTCGTCTCTGCCATCATAAACACGCAGTTTGTCATCATCAAAACGAAATGTTACTACAACTAAGGGTTGGCTACCTTCGCCGGGTATCACTCGCACATTTCTTATATCATCCGGATTCCATGGTGTTTGTGGCGATGCTACCTTAAGCACTTTCTTGATAATTGTTTGTTTATGATCGTCCAGTGAAGCCTTATGATCTATGTGTAGTCCGAATATTCGCATGTTGTTTGAAATGCTTTTCTTGTTTAGGGCTTCCACCTCTTTATCAACTCTAGAAATAAACTCGTCTTGTGACTGTGACTGGTAATTTAGATGGTCAATGTCCAGTCTCATATGCTCTGAAATATCCTGTAGATCGTGTACTGCTTTATTTGTCGATTCTAAATTGCTCTTTAATATCTCTTGTGAGTGTTTTATTCCATTAAGTTCTGATCGAAGTTGTTGTTGTTCGTGTTTAATACTTGTAACATCTGTTTTCATGGCGCTAATATCTAATCGCATTGCCTGGAGTTCCTTTAATACACTTTGTTCAGAATTCTTGATAGCTAGAAGTAATGTTTCCATCTCGGTTGGTCCCGGATTGGGCTCTACATCATTGGATAACATGAGTTTCATTGCCGATGTGTCATATTCATTGTTAATTAAGACAGAAGATATCCCAACAGTTCTCAAATTTGGTTGGTTTGCGTATAAGTTAGACATTCCTTGGAAGGCCATGAAAACTAGTACTATAATCAAACACATGTCGTAATTGTATGTATGCCTATGCTCGCTTTTAAATGTATCTGGTTCTGTGTATTTGTCTCTTGTCAGCTTTGGTCGATAGCAAAGACCGAAACGCCCCACCGTAGCTCGATACTGCGTGATATCGATCCCCATTTTGGCCCTAATTACCTTCCGTAGTTTTTCCAAGCAATAGGGACTCCTTATACTGCAGTCCACTTGTCACACATGAATGAATCAGGACAAAGGGCGCTGGTTAGTTATGGCCGCTGTGTTATTGGTGACTATATATGCCTACTTCAAAACATTTATAAAGTTTATGCAAAAATGTGTATCATTTCAAGATCAAAATCCATCAAAACTCACACCATCAGATAGTCCGTGAATTCATGATGTCACTCCTGTAAACACTATTGTATCATCCAATATAATAAACAACATTTTTCCGATTAAAGTACGAGCACAGTTTTCATGACCCACTCACCTGTACGTGTAGTTCACACCATCATATGGTGAGTTTACTGTCATTTTTCCTGGACGCGTTTAATAAATGTATTAAATGACAACGGTGTCAGAGAATCGTTTGATTACTTGATGTTAATCAACAATATACAATAATACGAAAATATCACTACACTACTTGGTGAAATAGTGGTATGAGACGATCTGCATTATGACGGTATCGATGACGTCATCGATCAAAAAAAGCTGTTTTTTCACTAGTGTAATATAACAAAATGTGTATTTGATATGTATTTGATATGTATTGAATGGAAAACAAGTGGAGTCATGTGATAAAATCTTTTGCATAACATATGCGGATGATCTGTTGTTTTTTGTAAACATGCATTGATTGATAGCGCTAAATGATTTTTTCTAAAATACTTGCTGTATTACCTTCATTCAGCAGGTAAAACACAGCTATCAATTTTCTGAAAATACAACGAAATCGCTTTGTTTTCAACAGGTTGAACAGAAGATGACATCTACCGGACAATTCGTGGTCAAGTGGGTGGACGGTTCGATGAACTGGGACCCTTCCAGACGTTCCAACATCCGAAAAGTCTTACTGCCCCAGAACGACCTCTGGAGACCAGACATCGCTCTCATGAACGGCTTTTCCGAGATGGTCCAGATGGGAGCCGATTTCATGTATATTGATGTTGATTATACCGGCAACTGTCTGTGGAAACCATACCAGATCATGGAATCCGTGTGCAAGATAGACATGACCAACTACCCGTATGACATTCAGCACTGTGCGCTTCAAGTAGGTCATTATTCACAACTGAGCCGTTTATATAAATCCTTCTCGACATCGTGTGCAGGAAATTGGCAAACATGTTCACTCATGTCTTCTTTTTAAGTGGAAAAGATATGGACCAATTTGTTGTGCTAACTAATCGAAACAGGATTGGACTCGAAAATAAGACCCTTCAATCCCGCGTCAATCGTCGTATTAGGTTCAGTACGATTCGAGTGTAAGTCTTACTAAAATGCTGAATGAAAACCATTGATGTAACATAAGACACTCGTGTGTTGCATTTATAATTAAATTCCTTTGAAACAGGCACTCTTGCAGTTTTTTCCCTGATCTCAGAAAAATAGTTTTGATTATTCGTTTCTGTCATTTTATTCTCACAATAACCATAGTTGAACATCCGTTTCTATTCCAGTTCGGAACATGGTCATCTAGTGACAAGGAGGTAGAGACTGAAATGGGTACCAGTGGCCTATCCCTTCATGAGGATTTCCAGGGGAGTTCCGATTGGGAACTGCTTAAATACAGCGCCGAGGAAGTCACAATCAACCTGCAAAAAACTATAAAGTTCACTTTTACATTGAAGAGAAATCCCTCGTATGTGACCTTTTACATCACAATTCCAACAGTAATGCTCGCCTTTATGAATGTATTTACTTTTGTTATTCCCTCGGAGTGTGGAGAAAAATCGGGCTTTAGTATTACTATATTTCTTTCATTCATAGTTGTTATGATTGTAGTTAAGGGAAACATGCCAGATACTTCTGAAACCGTTTCACTTTATGCTGTTTATTTGCTTATCTTGACATTCTTGAGCGCCTTGGCATTGGTAATCTGTGTTACCCAAATAAGAATGCTCACGTTTGATGAAAGCGGAAGAAAAATGAGCTCAATACTTCAAGGTTTTGTAAAGAAGATTAATAAGCTCCAAAAAAGATTGATGTGTACTGGACAACCGAAGGAAGTGAGAAATACCCCAAACACGGCGAGCAGTTTCGAGTATGGCACATTAGAAGGTTCCGATTCAGCGGACAGTTTGAGTATTGAAAGTGTGGACTCGGAAAAGTCCCAAAAAGAATATTCAAGTGAAAGCGAAGAATCGGAACTAAATATTTTTAATGACGATGATGACCTAGAAGCTGGCAATCTTGAGCACATTGAACAAGAAAAAATATCTACAACCAAAATCGACTCGTCCTTAGATGGTGATTCTAGCTATATCAGAACTGACAGCAAACAAAATCTCGAGGCAGATGAAGAAGAAATTAAATCTACTGTAGATAGCATTGACAATCTAGTAGAAACAAGAAATGTCACGGAAGGTATTATTGTATATGGGAGCGAGCATTTGCCCATGCCCCCATTCGAAGCCTATCCTACAGAGGTTCAAGAAACAGAATTGTCGGGAATAACAGACCATACGAAAGGAATTATCCGTGATCAAGAATTTGAAAATATCCCTCCTTCTGGAACACATTGTACTCAGTTTGTAAATCAAACAAAACCTCGTGTTTCGTTTGAAAATCAATCTGGCATACGCAATTTCGAAGCAAAAAATGAGATTTCTGAGGGAAATGAAACATTCTATGAGCAAAACAAAGTGATAAAAGGTCAAAACATACCAAATATATTCCAAGAAGAAACTTTCTTCAGAGAAAATTGCCAGCTTCGCCAAGCCGTGAAGTCATCTGAGCAACCAGATCATGCCATTCCTGATGATGAGGTTGTTGAGTACAAAGCTGGGAGACAATCTTCAAGTCAGGGAAGTCTGCTTGAAACGAATCGACCTGGCAGTTCGTCAAGCAAAGAAAATGACCCAACCCGCTCTACAAAACGGCCTTGCAGTTCGGTTAGTATGGAAGATAAAGATCTCGATCCAATGCGCTTTACAAGTCGGTCTGGCAATCCAAAACCGCACATAAATGAAGACATTGAAACAAGTCGCATTGCAAACCGACCTGGCAGTTCAAAAGACCAAGTATATGTAGACCTACAACCAACTTGCGTTACCGATATGATAAGTTTGGATAAGCAATTGGTCTCGAAACTAGCTGGCGAGTCTTTAAACGACATTCAAGACACTGCGTGTTTATCTAAAGAAATCTCATCCGAGCAAAGAAAGGTATCATCGGCAAGCAGTCGAAGAAGTTATAGCTTAAATCACAAAAGGCCTAATACCGCTGAAAGTAACGCCTCAAAACAGTATAGAAGGCTTGAATCCAGCCTGAGTTACGTCAAACGCGTAGGGTCAGCTTTAAGTCACGTTGACCCCCATGCAGGATCGGCATATAGTAGATATAGATATCAGAGTACGGATTCTGACAAAGGAGGAACAAGAACCAACTCGGCCGGCTCTAGAGTAAGTCAGCACTCAAACTTGCAGTCGCTGAAGACACTATGCCCAGATGACACTCCTATAGAAAAGGGAGACACACAATTAACGGAGAAAAATAACTACATTACTATTCGTCGTTCACATTCAGATCTTAGCGACGTCTTTAATATGATAAAACCACGGTCACCGGATGGGAAAAGTTCAAAACTCGCGCGATCACAGTCTGTCATGAGCAGGAATAAAGAAATGGCACTAAGACCAGTTTCAGTACTGACTCAACAAGAAATTGAATTGCGACGATCAATATCCCGCGCTCGTCGAAACGAGCCAGACAAAAACACAAGAACCATATCCCGTGAAAGCGCCAGGAGAGCTGCTTCGATCCTCAGAAATCAAGGTGATATAGTTACCAGGGTTGAAGGAGAAATCATTGAGGCCGTTCCGCTGACAACATTCAACGAAACATTTCCTACGGAAGACCCTAAGCAGTTGGATGGTTTAAAGAAGAACAAGTCAGTTCGGTTTCCTGACCAGATGTCAGGCTATGGTTCCAGGGCAGATGATGAAGCCTATCACAGCCTCAGCAACGAAAGGTCGTCCAGTCAAAGTTCAAGTCTGATAGATAGCGACGATTCTCCAAGTGCTTCTGAAGAAAGTATTGAGCATAGCGAAAGCAACGAGAAAGAAGATGGCGAAATCACCTGGGCTGATCTCGTAATCTGCAGTGATTTTGTTTGCTTCATTATATTCTTTGTTGCAACTTCTGTACTTACTTTAGCGCTTTTTGTTCGCATGTCTATGGTATAAATGACATTTACATGCGTTATCATAATACAATTAGCACAAATAAGAACCAAACCTAGGAATGTTACATTCGTTTTGGGAAAATATAGAAAACACGTGGCTTAAAAGGACATTAAGATATGGTTTGAAAATCATGGCTCGAAGTATATATTACATTACCCATTATATCATTAATGAGATCGGCACGTAGCACGTAGCTTTACATCGTTTCCTTGTTTCTGAATATGACACGGTGTTCTTAATGTGGTAGCAGTATTATCATATACCATTGTTGTGTTGTATTAGGGTTTTTACAATTTGCTTTTCTGTTGTTGACTAACTGAACATTATCCATCGTTTACAGATATGCATAAAATGCATTATCATTGTACATTTATGATTGTTGCAAGCATTATATCTTCTTTATTTACTGTTATTTTCACATAATAAATTTACTATTTTCTTTTGTGAATATAATAGCTCGATGCTCAAGCAAAGGCGATCGTTAAAGATTTGCCAAGCTAAAACTTATTGTAATACCAACGTTTAAATATTATGTACATACTTCTTTGTTTATACTCATTTTCTACATTGAAGTATTAAGAAAATACGTTTTCTTACAAATCTTATATGTGAAGCAATTTGTTTTCAAATGCACATATTTGAGACAGGTTACTTAACTAATTATTGTCCGTTAGAATTAACTCAAGACTCTTCGCTTTCCGTATAATATCGGAACAATTTCGTAAAAGTTCGGTAACTTCCGAGAATCATTTAACGTATTAATAATTGTTTGACGAACGAACTAGGTGAAAGTAAGATGGCAAAGTGGTTTGAACCTCCGTTTTACAAGAACCGAACCCGCCCTCTGTGTGTGTGTGTGTGTGTGTGTGTGTGTGTTTGTGTGTGTGTGTGTGTGTGTGTGTGTGTGTGTGTGTGTGTGTGTGTGTGTGTGTGTGTGTGTGTGTGTGTGTGTGTGTGTGTGTGTGTGTGTGTGTGTGTGTGTGTGTGTGTGTGTGTGTGTGTGTGTGTGTGTGCGGTGTGTGTGTGTGTGTGTGTTTTGTATACTTTTTTCTAAATGTATTTCCCATTAATTTCGTTATTCAATTTCAATTTGTTTTTGTTTTCCTGTGTTTCTAATTTAGTCACCACCTTGATTGTTTTATAGTGGAAATGATGACAGACGTGTCACATGCTTTTATATTTCCTCACTAAACAAAGACAATTACATTTAAAAAATCTTACACGATCTGGGTTCGAACACACAACCAGCTGCTTGACAGTTGAGCATCGATTACAATAGTCTAAATACACTTCGTTGTTATGCGCGCCCGTGTTATTGTTTATTCAAACTGATTGCTGTTGAATCCGAAAGTACAAACCGATGCATATTTCCATAAATAGATAGCCGAACATAAGCGGCATATTTATTAGTCTCAAGTTAATTCTAACGGACAATACTAGCTTTCGATTGTTCGTGTGTGTGACATGTTACTATTGCCTGCGAGAGTTTGTGCAGAACACGGGTTACTTAACTACAAACATTGATTGTTCGTGTGTGACACGTGTTACTGAACTACTCACTTTCGGCTGTTTGTCTGTGAGCTAAGTTACTAAGCTATTGTAAGACTGGTTACTGAATAATATATTGTATTGTTTGTATATCAAAAGGGATAAAAAGAACTTGAATTCGACTGTTTGTGTAAGACGAGTAACTGGTCGTATTTC
Organism: Sinonovacula constricta; assembly: GCA_007844125.1. Classification (NCBI taxonomy): domain Eukaryota; kingdom Metazoa; phylum Mollusca; class Bivalvia; order Cardiida; family Solecurtidae; genus Sinonovacula; species Sinonovacula constricta. The sequence goes on from CM017558.1 coordinate 19,331,710, forward strand.
GATGTTAATTTAGTGTGATATATATAAAGAACTGAAATTAAGACACTAAAATTCACTCGATGTGTTTTATAACTGAGACATTTGAATAAAATAAATGATAGAAAACAGTTGTAAATAAAACGATTTGGTTTCATCGTAATGTTCCTAGTGTCCCATTAATAAACGACTTTAAAGTAAGAAGGCAATCTAAGTTGAATCAAGGAAAATCATTCATACGACACCCTTTTTTCCGTTTCAATTCGCATCGAATGAGACTTTGGTTCTATTTTTATATTTGTCAGTGAACTTTAAGCCGCTGATGGTAAACATTCTTAACACTATTCTGAATATCAGGTTTTGTATGACTTCAAAATCTAAACAAATAAATATTACCGGACCTGGTAGCGAAATCGGCAGAGCTCCAGGTATGGGAGGCCCCGGGTTCGATCCCAGGCCACGACATACCAAATCGTTAAAATGGTAATGATACATCTCCCTTGCTAACGCACAAGCAAATATAAGGGCAGTCCCACGACTGGTTGGTCCGGTGTCAGGATAATGTGACTGGGTGTGGTATCATGCCAGGTGTTCACAGCATGCTATTTACAGTAAAAGCAGCTCTATAACTGTCTCAAGTGGACACCGTTTCCTGATAACTGAAATACTGTTGGTGGGTCGATAAACCCATTAAAGGCAGCACTATATCTGCCTCAAGTAGACACCGTCTCCAGATAACTGAAATACCGTTGGTATGTCGATAAACCCAATTAACAAAGAAACACAGTGAAGGCAGTACTATATCTGTTGAGAAGTAGAAACCGTCTCCAGATGACTGAAGAACTATTGATGTTGGGTCAATAAACCGAATAAATCAATAAATATCAACGCCGATATTCTACGGCATTGATTCAGTTTTCATTTTCTTTGAAAGTACACTATAAGCCATTAATCCACAGCTTATCGAGTGTGGTTAATTGTGACCTAGGTTATCGATTCTGTATGGATAATCTACAAACGTTATTAGATAAACTTATTCTTGTCTTTATTTGTACCGTCGCAATAGCTCAGGTGGTAGAGCGTCGGCTTGCGGATCGCGAGATCGTTCAAACCCCGGCCGGGTAGAACCAAAGACTTCAAAGTTGGAAGTAGTGGCTTCCCTCCTAACGTTCGGGTCTAAGGGGACAGCATTACGCCTGACTCGTCGGTGTCAGTAAAATGGACCGGCCGGGTTCAGTCCCGGGGCACCTCATACATGTAAGTTCCCCTGTGCTATAATAATAGAAATGTCGCCGCACAGTATCGGCAAAAAATGCCGGCTTATCCATCATCCCTCTTTGTTTGTTGGGTCTATTTGATAATTCAAGATATACAACCCACCTGTCCATGTAGCAATACAACTTATGTTATGTCCCCTTTTAACTAGTCTGTTACATGTATAATTTACGTACATTTTTGGTCGTTAGGCCGAATCACAGCCTACATTAACACATTCAAACATATGCTGGAAAGATTCTATTTTACTACTCATTTTATAAAGTATGTACCTAAAGGTGGTCTCCGACAGTTTGGACCATGTATTTTTTCTTCTCAAATAACCCAATAAACGAGTGTTACTTAAAAGGTCCAGTAAAATACTGTTCACTGGTACCCTGGACCTTTGTGAATAATGAAAAATAAATCTTATTTCGCCAATGCCAACTGGTATTTTCTGTCTAAGCCACACAGCACAGATAGCTATTTATAAAACTCCGTGACAACTTACTTTGGGAACATGTTATAGCGGCATATAATAACAAACCCGTCTTTACTTAGATTAACACATCAGCTTAAGCCCAAATTCCTTAAAGCAGAGGTAGGATATTCCCATTCCATTAATTATAGCGACATCAAGGTATCATTATTAAACGACGACCCTACACGATTCATAATGGGACTTATATCACATCATAGATCCATTGGAAGATTTCTTACACGCAATAGAAATCTCATGTATTATCACTCGAACACGATCGTCAACTATGCCCACGAGTTATAATTCGAATATTAGTTATTGTAGTCATATGCCACCTGAGATTTGGTCCAAATCGTAGGACATTCGATAAGTGTGGGTCGTTACCCATATCATTTGTGGTCTAATTTTTAAAATGTTTGGCCGAAAGAATGAATTAAATTCATTTAAATGATTTACACATGCAGTGGTTGTAACGTGTGTTCTGTAGATGATTTCCACATACAGTGGTTGTAACGTGTGTTCTGTAGATGATTTACACATGCAGTGGTTGTAACTTGGGTTCTGTAGATGATTTACATATGCAGTGGTTGTAACTTGTGTTCTGTAGATGATTTACACATGCAGTGGTTGTAACTTGCGTTCTGTAGATGATTTACACATGCAGTGGTTGTAACTTGTGTTCTGTAGATGATTTACACATGCAGTGGTTGTCACTTGTGTTCTGTAGATGATTTACACATGCAGTGGTTGTCACTTGTGTTCTGTAGATGATTTACACATGCAGTGGTTGTAACTTGTGTTCTGTAGATGATTTACACATGCAGTGGTTGTAACTTGTGTTCTGTAGATGATTTACACATGCAGTGGTTGTTACTTGCGTTCTGTAGATGATTTACACATGCAGTGGTTGTAACTTGTGTTCTGTAGATGATTTACACATGCAGTGGTTGTCACTTGTGTTCTGTAGATGATTTCCACATACAGTGGTTGTAACTTGCGTTCTGTAGATGATTTACACATGCAGTGGTTGTGACTTGTGTTCTGTAGATGATTTACACATGCAGTGGTTGTAACTTGCGTTCTGTAGATGATTTACACATGCAGTGGTTGTGACTTGTGTTCTGTGGATGATTTACACATGCAGTGGTTGTAACTTGTGTTCTGTAGATGATTTACACATGCAGTGGTTGTCACTTGCGTTCTGTAGATGATTTACACATGCAGTGGTTGTCACTTGCGTTCTGTAGATGATTTACACATGCAGTGGTTGTCACTTGCGTTCTGTAGATGATTTACACATGCAGTGGTTGTCACTTGCGTTCTGTAGATGATTTACACATGCAGTGGTTGTAACTTGTGTTCTGTAGATGATTTACACATGCAGTGGTTGTAACTTGTGTTCTGTAGGTGATTTACACATGCAGTGGTTGTAACTTGCGTTCTGTAGATGATTTACACATGCAGTGGTTGTAACTTGTGTTCTGTAGATGATTTACACATGCAGTGGTTGTAACTTGCGTTCTGTAGATGATTTACACATGCAGTGGTTGTAACTTGTGTTCTGTAGATGATTTACACATGCAGTGGTTGTAACTTGTGTTCTGTAGATGATTTACACATGCAGTGGTTGTAACTTGCGTTCTGTAGATGATTTACACATGCAGTGGTTGTGACTTGGGTTCTGTGGATGATTTACACATGCAGTGGTTGTAACTTGGGTTCTGTAGATGATTTACACATGCAGTGGTTGTAACTTGGGTTCTGTAGATGATTTACACATGCAGTGGTTGTAACTTGGGTTCTGTAGATGATTTCCACATACAGTGGTTGTAACTTGGGTTCTGTAGATGATTTACACATGCAGTGGTTGTAACTTGTGTTCTGTAGATGATTTACACATGCAGTGGTTGTAACTTGCGTTCTGTAGATGATTTACACATGCTGTGGCAAACAAAGAAAGACATGGATGACTTTACCTTCAATTATAATTGAGCAGCACTTTATTCTCCGTGATTTCAACATTCTTAACTGTGAAACACCAAATTTTACCATGCTCAAATGAGTATAAATTAAATTTATTTATCATTATTAATTTATTAATATTAAAATATTTTAAAATAAAGAATAAAACGTCAATGCTTACACGGTAAAAATGCCCCTATAACATAAATGACATAGGGGTATAAAAGTACCGTCTATTTTCTCGGATGTGTTTTCTTGTTTGTCATTTCGATGTAAGAAGCCTTGCATATGTTATCTTGCTTGTTTGATTTGGACTCTCTGTCCTAAACCCTGCTTCGCGACAGAGGTATGAGCAAATGAGAATATCCACATTTTAGCGTCGATAGGTGAATATAAATCGTGTTTTAGCCTGCAGAACCCAAAGAAGAGAGCTTATCGTTCAGAAATTATTTGATATTCCGACGTTTTTATTGACACCATTATGAATTGTGTCGATTGTGCGTATGTTTGAGTGATTTCGGAAAAATACCGTGTTTATATCACAATCGAAATCTAAGTACGTTGTGGCAAAGCTGTTAATTTAACTTAACGGAACTTAATGGAATATTCCTTATGAAGGCTTGATACACTTGTAGCTTTGTTTAAATAGATACGTGTGCACGTTACAAGCCGTTATATACCGGCCGGGTTTCAATTTAAATACTGATATTGTAAAAGATGGCTGTAAATGAGAAAGGGACTTGTTGCACAACAAATAAGTGCACTTGCACTTTGTTTGTGCTGGTAGTTGCGTCTATTGCCGTCGTGATATGCGTCACGTTCCTAGCCCCATCGGTTCGAGCCCCACACCCGCGCGAGGAGCTAAGCTGGTGGCAGAAGACTATCATTTACCAGATCTACCCGCGGTCCTTCCAGGATAGCGATGGCGATGGAACTGGGGACCTTAAAGGTAAGATTATTTATGTGTTAAAGAGTGCCAGTTCTATATTGGAGAACACAATAGCATTTCTACCACTTTTGTTTCGCTTACGTTGTTGTTGTTGCCGTTGCAGCTGTTGTTGTTGTTGTTGATACTGTTTTGTTGTGGTGGTTGTTGCTCTTGTTGTATAAAAACTGCCCGACGCACGGACTCTTTAAGTTACAAAGTTAAGTTTTCACTTAATCCAGATAAGGGTTGCATCAATGTGCTGGCATGCCGTGGACTCATAAAATCAACGGACAGTTACACTTTCTATTTAAAGAGTTCTATCATTCCGATTTTGGACAAGCCAATTTAGCAGTGCTATACGCGGCTGTAGCCCTAAATTTAATACAATTACACGTTTTGTACTAATTTATGCATCACACTGGTTGTACTGTTTTGATCTTTACTATTTTTGCTTATTACATTTCTATCATAATGATGCAGTTTGTTATAATCTTTATATTTCCATTCGAGTAGAGTTTAAATAACATTATTTAATAATTATACGTTCTTAGTCCTATGAAAAAGCACCTGCCACTTTCAATAACACGACGGCCTGCTTTAAAACAGTGCCAATATCTATATCACTTTTTCGCCTCCCCCCCTGTCCAAGCCCATTATATTTATATAAACTCCGCATATGAAGTGATTTGATAAGCTAATAAGGCAGGGCCAAAAAATAAAAGAGATTTCAGCAAGAAGCTCTGGGAAATGGCAGCCATTTTGTTTTACACTCGGTCTATGTGTAGACACCCCACCTGCCCCCCCCCCCCCCCCCCCCCACCACACACACACACACATTGCATTGGGCCAGCACAACTGCCCTCGGACAAATAACAGGGTCAATATCAAATCACTTATTTATTAGCATATATTGTATTCAGTGTGACACGAACATTTTATATTCAAATATTCAAAACATGTTCTAGTTGTTTTTATCTAATAGTAAAATCGATTACACATCTCCACCCACAAATGAACAACAAGCTACACCCATCTGAAAGTTAAGTTTAAATGGCTGGCTTAACATTATAACGCCATGGATTAGGCATGGAAGATAGCCGTTTGTTTGAAGGGGGTCGCCTGGGTCCTTCAAGCCGCTGATAGCATAACATTTGTGTCAGGAGAGAAATAGAGATGTGAAGGACAGTGTACGGACACGTTATCGGGTTGTGCTGAAAGATATCGTATTCACCTTGCCTTGTCAATCACCGGGATTTCCATATATCTATATTAGACTACACACATATTTAAACAAGCGAATGCAGAAATTAAAAGTTATGCATATGTGCGATCAAACAAGCAGGTAAACAACAGACACATGCATATTCTCTCAAGCATATACACATACGCACCTGTTCACAGTAAAGTGTTTATAAATAAAATAGCACACACACAGGCATGTACATACAAGTACTTCATTATACGCAATTATTCGCGACCACGTTCATTTAAGTTTTTATATACATATGTAGACACAAGTACTCACGTACGCATACTTGTGTTAAAATATGCACATGTTTTCTCAAACACGTTTACGCTATTACCCACTACCACAAAGGTACACAAAAGGACTCACTGACACGCACACGCATGTCCTTACTAAACAAGAACATACAAGTACACAATAACATGTACACACAAGCACCCAACTAACACGCACACACAAGTACTCACTAACAAGCACACACAAGTACTCACTAACATGCACACACAAGCACCCAGCAAACACGCACACACAAGCACCCAGCTAACACACACACACAAGCACAAGCACCCAGCTAACACGCACACACAAGTACTCATTTGTAATAATATATGCAAGTACTCACTAACATGCAATACAAGAACATATTTACCCGCACATACCTGTGCTCACTAGCACACACAAGTACTCAATAACAGTTACACACAATTACACATACACACATTGTCTTTCATTATCATTTGGCGTCATAAAGTTCACTACGAAATGGCTTATTAAAAAAAACACTGAAAATGCATGCTTTTCATAACATACTTGCACAACAAACGTCGTACTTTTACGTAGAGGTAAGAAATTAATTCTTCTAGCCTCAGACATGAAGATGATAAAAGCGACAGGGCATCGAGACTGAACCTGGCCTCATAGTACGGAAAAGTACAAAAAAGTAATTTTACCTTTTATGTTCATTCTAAAAGTTAGAATTTTCTCTGCCATGTGGGCAACAGCCAGTGGTTGGAACAATGACAATGTTGTGTAATATTTCTTTAAGTGAGTATTGAATAGAATGATACTTTTTAACTTGATGTGTATATTTCCTTTCCAGGAATTATTTCCCGCCTCTATTATTTCAATACCATCAACGTCAGCGCCATCTGGTTAAGTCCATTCTATCAGTCGCCGATGCGAGACTTCGGCTATGACGTCACCAACTATACGGCGGTTGACTCCTTGTTCGGGACAATGGCGGACTTCGACCGATTAGTTGAGGAGGCTCACAGGAAAGGTGAGACCGAAAACGTGTTTTACCATTCGAAAAATACTAAAGTACTATTGTGCATATACGAGTACTTAGAATCCCCCAGACGGAGTTAAGTTTTCAGTGTTTATTCGTAATTTCTAACAGCTTGTAGCATGTCCTACCAAGTAACCAAATATATTTTTGCATTTAAAAAAAAAATGTTGAGAGAAAGCGTCGGATGCTATTTTAAATCGCATAAACACCAAAGATAATGTCGCATAAAGCATTTCTCAAATTTGGGCCAAGGTTAATGCCATAAGTTTACTGTCATCCTACATTTTATAACTTTATACAAATATAGTTTTATATGCTACATGTATTAACAATTGGACTCTTGATCGCACACATTAATCTGTTATGGCAAAGTCTCGAAAACAAAACAAAAATACATAAATGAAAAATGCATTGTTGCAAGCATACATTTTACGTAAGCGTAAAAACGCCGATCCACGTTGGCAACGCCTCGCTATTGGGATTGAAGACATAAATACAGAGGTGTCCGCATCGTCAAAACGATGTTTCAACAGTTGAATACAATATCCCGTTATCCATATTAAACTATACAACTTCCCGACAGGTTATAAAACTAGAAACTCAAAAGTATCACTTTGTACAATCTTAATGTTCAGGTATCAAGGTGATTATCGACTTTGTGCCAAATCACACAAGCAATGAGAGTTCCTGGTTTGATAAGAGCCGACGAGCTCCTCTGGGGGACCCAATGAGAGACTTCTATGTTTGGAACCCAGGCAAGATGGTCAATGGACAGAAACAGCCACCAAACAACTGGGTGAGAGACACATGTTATTTAAACTAATAAAACTTTCAAGCATCACTACTTTATTGTACGTGGTTTTAAAGGGGATATATCGAATTTTACTGTTAACTTTTGATTAATCTTGATTTTGTATTAGTCTTAATCTGGTTGATACACTAAAGAAGAGGTTTGGATATTTGTATTTCTAATTTCTTACCAGTAATAGTGGAAATCAGTAATATTAGGGCATAGTGGAAATAATGTTTGTGTACATCGAGTACATCAATGTGGATGTAAATGTTTTCTATGCGATTAAAAACATTTAATTAAAAAAAAACCCATTTAATTTTAAAAAAGGAAATTAAACCGTTATGGTATACAAATGTATATTAAGAAGAAAGAAAATCTCTTTAAACTATCATTCGTAAAACCCTATGCTTGGTCACTATGTGATAAGGTCAGGCAAAGGCAAATAATGGCGGCCTGAGTGGTCTTTAGTTTATAAAGGGAAAAAGTATTTTGTGGCTTAAGCGAACAGTTTCTTTCGCAATCGATTGATACAAATAAATTTAAGGTAATGATGGATATGTTTTCCAGAATCAATTCTCTGGGCTACTAAAAAAATACGCATATTTAAAGTGTACTGTAATTTCGGACGGAACTTTATTTCGGATAACTATATGGGTGAACATGACGTACTTACGATCTTGGCCTAACTCAAAATGCCACGTGATCGGCATTTTAATCAAATTTAAATTATATTAAGCAAAAGAAATCTTTGTAATTGATTTACTAAACTGCGCATACAACTGTGAAAAAAGCGACGACATAAACCTTGACCAAAATAGGGGTTGATAACTGACTCAAATTCTTCCCAAATATATGCGCAGACAGGCAAAACATGTATTACTTTTTAAGTTGGACCAAATCGGATGCATAACGTACGCGATATCAATGATAACAAATGCTATTGACATGACACTGCACAGGGAAAGTTTCATCTGAAATATAAAACAGTTTAGACAAACATTAATAATACGTAAATATAACTAAGGTTTTATGCAAAAAGTATACATATGCTTTGTTGATGAATGAATCAAATTTTAGGCAAAACGTTGCAGCAATTATCTCATGAAGTTAAACAATAGACTTTATGAATCACATTACTAAAAAGAGAATTATGAAGTAGATGCATTTCGCTTTATGGAGAAATAAAAAGTTTCAAACTAAAAATACTCGGGGTATTTGCTAAACTTCATAAATGACTATCATTACAAATATAATGAGGGCTGGAACTTGAAAAACTTTATCACTCTGTCTCTTAGAAATCTAATTAAAATGCGGACTAATCACTCTTTCTCTTGCTTACATAATTATTAATCTGATTAAAATGCCTTTCTTGTACGTGCTATATATATATATATGTCTGGTAGAGTTCGGTCAATATCGTAAGTACGTCATGTTCACCCATATATTTATCCGGAATTAAGTGTTGGCCGAAATAACGGTACTCTTTCGATATTTGTATTATTTATTAGCTCTGAGAACTGATCACCGAAATATAATCAAACATTGGGCTCTATTTATGTATTACTACATGTGAAAAGAATTTTACACGTGAGCAACAAAATAGAGCATCTCCCTATTTAATCTATAGACTTTTAAATGCCGCCATTATTTGCATTTGCCTGACGTACATTTGTCATATCAGTACGCAGGGAACCAGACTACCTCTTTATGAGCTTTTTTTTTCAGAAATGCCAAAGGTAACAGTGCCGCTTGCCAAAAAATATCAAAGCAGCAGACTACACCATACAGTATCAGCGAAACAACATTTTAGAAAATAAAACAATAATAATGGATATCGAACTTTGCATAATAAATTTGGTTAATAGTGTGTACTTGTACTGGAACCGTTAAATATTGCGGATTCGTTTTCTTGTTTTATGCGCATGCCACTGCGGCGCTTTTCATGATCTTTTCTGTATTTTTATAATTTACATATCTACATTTTATATACTCTTTCCAGAACAGCGTGTTTGAAGGGTCCGCCTGGGAGTGGGACCCGGTGAGAAATGAGTACTATTATCACGCATTCCTTACCTCGCAGCCAGACCTCAACCTCCGAAATGAAAGAGTCCTACAGGAGCTAGATGTATGTACATATGTACATACTGCTGGTTTTATTTATAAATTCATTTAGCCTATAGGTACTTGGTTGGGAACATGCTTGTACAAATTTTGTTTTGCTTTTACATTTGATACGTTCGCACTGCAGGAGGGGCACCCGTACTCTGTTTGATAGAGTGGCCCTCTTCAGTGACTGTTCGAATCCAGGTCGGAGCGAAAGCTATTCTGACAGTGGGTCTCAATACGGTCTTAGATATGAAAACAATCGTTATATTGACTAAACGCATACTGGCATTTATTTGACACAGGTTTTTCCCCTAATATTGGACCGCTTATATGCTTTTATCCTCGTCGTCTATAAATTGGTACGAGCTACGAATGTATCAACTGTATGATTTTTCACACTGTCTTTTTTTTTATTTGCGAGCCAGGTATACTCGTATATCTACTGTAAGCATTATTCAATAACCAATATTAGAAAGGCTAAGATAATATGAAGCCAAACCATAAAAATGACACCAAACAACAACGTCGTTAATGTCGGTTTTCTTTTATTGTTTTAATACCTTTTTGTCACTCTCCTCTCTCTCTCTTTCTCTGTCTGTCTGTCTGCCTGCCTGTCTCTCTCTGTCTCTCTCTCTTTCTGTTTGTCTGTCTGTCTCTCTCTGTCTGTCTCTCTCTCTCGCTGTCTATCTGTCAGTCTCTCTATGTCTGTCTCTCTCTCTATCTCTCTCTGTCTGCCTCTCTCTCTCTCTCTCTCTTTCTTTCTCTCTCTCTCTCTCTCTCTTTCTCTCTCTGTTATCATAAATTTTCTTTTCATGTACAATGTTGTTTTCACTGTACTAGAATGTCCTGCGGTTCTGGCTAAACAAGGGGGTAGATGGGGTGAGGATTGATGCCATTCCGCACTTCTATGAGATCGAGGACGTGACCAAAGATGAACCACAAGGAGAGGTATAGAAGAATTATGTTTTATATTCAATGAAATTTGAAATTCCGAATGGCGAATCAAACAATCGTTTTGTAGTTTTAAGAATTAAACAACCGATCAAGTACGCAGCTACATACTTACGAGATCTTTTGCGCTGAAGTATATTTTGATAAGTCAAGCTTAGAATTGCGTAAACAAAATATGTTGACGGACATCAGCGAAGTGAGTAAGTCCCAGGTTTGTGCATTTCTGTCATAGAGAGGCATTTATGTGATTGTTTATAAAGTGCGTTAGATATTAAATGGCAGTTAAACTTCCATACCTCCAAAACAAGGGGCATCAAAGATTTTCTTCCAAATGTGAAAAGCTGTGTATTGAAAAGAAAGCTCAATTGACTTAATTTCATTCGTTAAATGCATAAAACATCTGGGCCTGCTTGATGAAACATTTCTTAGTTATAATATACCTTATGATTCAAATTGGTTTTCCATGTGACTTCTTACAGAGGCACACTGCTACAACGTCTATTTGTTATATATAGTAAAGTCAACCATGGCCGAGCGGTTATGTCGGCAATGTGTAACTCCTCAGATCCACAGATCTTTATGTGGGAGTAGGATCGAGGGTTTCAGCTAACTTCAGTGCGATGGTGATCTACTTTCCCGCGATTAAAAAAAAACAGGTTTT